>OY740768.1:14941674-15516163 GCA_963513935.1 Aphrophora alni | reverse complement strand
ATTAGCTATTCCAAAACTACAATTGTCTTAATATAAAATTAACCCACCCAAGCCATAAAAATATATTTTTAAATAAATTAACCCTAAACATGGTAATCTATATATAAGTCAAAACCCACTGACTGATCACGAAATCTCTGGATCCTAGATGCCTAGAACTATGAATTTTTTAACATGGTTTGGGGCAGGTCTGTAGACGAATACTAAGAAAGGGTTTTGAAAATGTTCCACTCCAAGGGTGTTTCTTACCCCTGAATATATATAAACGTCAAAACCCACTGACTGATCACGAAATCTCTGGATCCAAGAAAGCCTAGAGCTATGAATATTTAACATGGTTTGGGGTAGGTCTGTAGACGAATACTAAGAAAGGGTTTTGAAAATGTTCCACTCCAAGGGTGTTTTTTACCCCTGAATATATATAAACGTCAAAACCCACTGACTGATCACGAAATCTCTGGATCCAAGAGGCCTAGAGCTATGAATATTTTAACATGGTTTGGGGCAGGTCTGTAGACGAATACTAAGAAAGGGTTTTGAAAATTTTCCAGTCCAAGGGTCTTTTTACCCCTAAAACAACAATCATATTATTTTTTATTTTTATGAGTCGATTTTGATCAAAATTGGTGTGTTACTGTATTTGGGCATAATTTATTTCCATAGTACCGCCATTAGAGTTGTGCTAAAATAATTATATATAAATCAAAACCCACAGACTGATCACGAAATCTCTGTATCCAAGAAGCCTAGAATTATGAATTTTTTAACATGGTTTGGGGTTGGTCTGTAGTCGAATACTAAGAAAGGGTTTTGAAAATGTTCCACTCCAAGGGTGTTTTTTTACCCCTGAATATATATAAACGTCAAAACCCACTGACTGATCACGAAATCTCTGGATCATAGATGCCTAGAACTATGATTTTTTAACATGGTTGGGGTTGGTCTGTAGACGAATACTAAGAAAGGGGTTAAGAAAATGTTCCACTCCAAGGGAATTTTTACCCCTGAATATATATAAACGTCAAAACCCACTGACTGATCACGAATCTCTGGATTCAGAAGCCTAGAGCTATGAATATTTTAACATGGTTTGGGGTAGGTCTGTAGACGCGTATTAAGAAAGGCTTTTGAAAATTTTCCACTCCAAGGGTCTTTTTACCCCTAAAACAAGCATCATATCTTCGTTATTTATAGGTCGATTTTGATCAAAATTGGTTAGTTGCTGTATAGGGCATATTTTATTTCCATAGCACCACCATTAGAGTTGTCTTAAAAAAATTATTTCTTTATAAAACTTTATAAAAACTCAACTATCCCCAGGTAAAACTGCAGTCATCAGCTAGTCATTTTAATATAACAAGTAATCCATGGATACTGTCATGTTTTTAATAATATAAAATAACCCCTTTACACGACAATCATTTTAAAAATAAAAGTAACCTCTAAACACAATAATCATCTTAATATAACACATAATTCTTCCATAAGGTTAATCTTCCTAATAAAACAATTAACATCTCCATGTTATAAATCTCCATGTCTTAGATCAAATTAACCTCTACACGATTGTTTAATATTTATCAATATCTGGTTAAAATAATACTAATGATAGAATTTAGAATTTGATAATAATAGAAGAGACCAGTTAATTTGCCTTGAACAACTTGATTTAATCATCTGGAAATACACTGTGTATCCAAGTGTGATTTGTTACCTTGTCCAGTTGACTCTAGTAAAGATGGTTGTTTGGTACGAACCGATGATAGGATATATTCACTTTTATTTTAGCTCGAATACTCACAGTAACCACATTATGTTCTAACACAAATGAATGAACACAAAAATACACTTCCACTTGACTGTTGTTATAGTTCTTGCACTCGATTTAATCTCTAATATTAAACTAGCGAGTTTTATACATTGACTTGTATCATAGCGAGCATAAGATCGGCGAGCTATAAAACGTGTGATCTCACATTATTATTATTTTTTCATTCTACTTTTCTTCTCGGCTTGGGTTCTAGTGTACCCTCCCAAGAGGAGGCATACACAGAGCACGCGAAATCTGACTAATCAGTCTGGCTCGGATATAGCGGCGGGAATAATATAAACCTCTGATTCTAGGGTTGTAGCCCTGCGTGTTAATGAATTCATAGTTCCAAACGAAATTTCTTCGATAGCCTTCGCAACATATGATTAGCTACGAGAGTATGGAGTGTACCTAGCAATGATGGGAACTATATTTGGAAGTTTGTGCGTTGAGGATGGATTAATAGGTGTTTAGATCAATATATAATAGTTCAATACAAAGGTACTGTCGGTTAGGCTTACCTTAGGCCAGTGTGAACATTTTTGAAAGTTTTTTAAACTTCATTTTATTTCTATAAGCACATTTAGTAGCAACCATTATAATAATATATATTTAAAACAGTTGATTAGATCCATCATCTTTAATAATTCAATACAAAACTAGGTTAGCCCTAGCAGAGACCAATATGTAACATTTTGTAAAGTGATAACTTGATCGTGGTCTAAAATATTAACAAATATTCAAATCTGATTCAATGACTAGGTTGTCGTGAAATCCTTTCAGCACCTCCCTTTTTTCTCGGCGATACTTCTATGCTAGCAGCTATACTTAGCGGGTTGCCTGAATGGTAAATTGCAGGGGAATTGTTTTTGCATGGAATCAGTTTACCCCCTCCCTCGGTGTTGAAAATCCTTATGATCGATCAAGGTTAGAGTAAAAGTTGTGCACCAAACACAGGAGACACCGTATATGTTCCAAGGAAGAACATGTCTTCTAGTACACAGAATAACCGATATTTCTGGTACCCCCCCCCATTGTTCACCCACCAAATAAATAGCTAATTAGCCCCTTTTTTGAAATGGGTCAGACATCCAGGGTTTTCAGCAGTGCGTCTCCAAATTCCGTACAAATTTTAAACATGTGATAAGTAGTTAACGACTATTGTGGCTTAATACTGTTTCCTAGACCACTAATTTTAAGTAGAGTCCCTTAATATTATCATAGTTAAATTAGTTTATAAAATGAACATAGTTTAATCGGTCATTGAGGTGGCTGACTGAGTTGTATTATTTGAGTAATCGAAGGTACGTGTCAAGTTAATCCCCCCCTATACTCAAATATCCTTCCCGAACTCAAACTCTCTTCAAGATCTACCCCCGCATAAACCAATTTATAAAAACTCAAGTTTCTGTAAGGTCTCTACTATAATTTCACTTTATAGTGTGGTTTTAACCACACACAGTGTTTTTCGCGCTAATCTCGGAGTTACTGGGCCGATTTTATGAAATTTCGTAAGTAACAGGTTTATCACTCTCTCTCAACTCTGGAAAAAATCAGAAACAGGATTAAAACTCCCCTTAAATTTCATACGATTTCTCATATGTTTAACATTATACCTAATATTTGATCAAAAACATCTTTCACTGAATTTTAAAATAATCAACTGATATACTTTCAAGTTGCAAGTTATTATTCTATGAATACAGTATTGCATGAAGAAGATCTAATTCAGTATTCTACAGAGTTTTGAAATAGTCTGTCAGTATCAGGTTTACCAACCCACGCATTGATTTTAAAGTATCTGTTCCTATATTTATGCTTACGAAAAATTTAAAGCCACCACAGTTATGCAATGGAATACGGTTAAAAAATTAAATTATTAAATACACATTATTGAGACAATTATCTGTGATACCACGATTAGGCTGTGGTAAAGAAGAAACAGTATTTATCCCAAGAATTCTAATAATCCCCATTTTAATTTAAAAGTCTTCAATTTCCCAATGAATGTGTACTTCGCCCTGATTATTAACAAATCAAAAAGCCGGATATACACGTAATATGCGTATATTTAAGATAATATCTTTTTCATCAACAAAATTGTATATTGCATGCTCTCGAATGTATGTACAAAAAATGTTGTATACAAGTAAGCACTTCAGTGACAAATATACATAAATAAATAATAGAGAGAGAGAGAGAGAGAGAGAGAGAGAGAGAGAGAGAGAGAGAGAGAGAGAGAGAGAGAGAGAGAGAGAGAGAGAGAGAGAGAGAGAGAGAGAGAGAGAGAGAGAGAGAGAGAGAGAGAGAGAGAGAGAGAGAGAGAGAGAGAGAGAGAGAGAGAGAGAGAGAGAGAGAGAGAGAGAGAGAGAGAGAGAGGAGAGAGTAATTAATTGTCTTGAGCTAAAATCGATTCCTATTATAATATGTATTATGTAGATAAGTTAACAATCAATATTGAGTCTAAAATATTCGCCTGCGAAACTTCGGGTAACAGCTAGTCTAAAATAAAAATTAACCAATTTTCAGTGAAATATCTGTTAAACCCAGATATCACATTAACTTATAAAATCTACAATATAAATTATAAATTTAAAAATATAAACACGTTAAATAAATAAATTTAAATATAGATTCACTTCGAACAAGCCAGAAACAGATATCATTTCAACAGGAAGTAGCAGCGTATGTGAAACTCAAAGATTAGCAGTATTAAATTTCATCAAAGTACGAATTCGCACACCAGAATATATCTGTGGGAATGGAGGAAGACCTAACACTACAAAATATATGTCTACAATGAAAAATTTGTGGAAAAGATAAGCCAATTGGGAGAAATCAAGAAATATATTGTCCAAGCAAAGACGAGTGAGAAAAACACGTGAAAAAAAGAAAAGGGGGGAGATGTGGAGAAAGAAGAAGTCAGATTGGGGAGAGTCTGTCAAACTTACAAGAAGTGCATGGAGTATAAAATAGAAATATAATTGTGGTGTAATAAATAAAAGGAATATCAAGTAGTACAGCAATGGGTCATCAATAATAAGTGAAATGGTTAGTATTGTTCGAGAATAAATTAAAATTAGTGTTAGTGTCTAGTTAGAAAGAGGGAGTGTTACTTCTGAATATCTAAATAGTTTTTACAAATAAACCTTGTAAGACAGGTTTCGATGGTTATCAAACAAAATCATATTGTCAGAATTATAAACGAATTTAAGAGTAACTCATTATTGAAATTAACTTACATAGATTGTTCAAAAGAAAATGTTTCACAAGAATTAGCTGTAGCGAGGGTTTCGAACAAACACCTCATAAGCAAATAGAATCAGAGCCCTGTTTTCAATATATTCAAATTAGTAAGTAAATAACAGATGCTGAATTATTATTTGATTAAGGTCGAGGCAGTATAAGAAAATTTAAGTTGTCCAAATGAAAATGTTTTTGTCAATACTATATATATATATATATATATATATATAATTAACTGTGTGCATATTTTAAGAGTATATTTTCTTTCATCGAAGTTTGAATTTGTAATCAGAATAGGGTAGAAGGTGTCACTGTTGAAAGGATGATTCCTTCCATGTTAGAAAGATTAACAATTTGTTAGTACTGTATATGTAATTTTGTTTAAATTAAGTAGGAAATATTAAACTCTTAGTTTCCTAACTATTTCGTGTGAAATTTCAGTAGATAAATACATATTCTTATATTGAAATTATAGTATATATATAATATATATATTTGTATAGAAGTTTAAACAATATAATTTACAGATTAGTCAGTTGGCTATTGTATAATTTTAACCTGGCCTCTTTTGGAAGCATCCTTCACACTAAGCGAAATTTGACCCACAAGGGTCTGTGGAGCTCCCAAGTTAAAATATGATTTAATTCAAGGTTAGAAGAAACCTAAAGTAACAATAATATCAAGTTTTTAAAGATGAAAACCTGGTAAATGCATCTATTCAAGTAAGTGTATTAAAAGGTGTAAACGCTTAAATATAGTTACCTTGAGAATCTTCACAAAGTTTGACAGAGTAATGACACCATCAACACAATAGTCATCTTAAATCAAATTAACCCTTCCAGACGATAATCATCTTAATATAAAATTATCACCACTATAGTCTAATAATCGTAATATAAAAGTAATCCCTCCATGCGATCGTCTACGATTAATACACGAAATATCATCTTAAAATAAAATAAATACCTCCAGAAGATCATCTTCTTAATATAAAAATAGACGATTATCAGTCCTGTATAAGGAAAGCACACGCCTGTGTATAAAATCATATTCTGCAGTCTATTATTCTTATTCATCTGTCTAAATAGTTTTCATCAAACTCGAATCATTTCATGCATCAATATCAATAGTTTTATCCAGTCGCATGTACGTTTCTAATAATCCATAAAAACCACCACTTCGATGGACGACCCATAACTCAGTGCGACCTAATTGAAATGTTTGATTAATAAGTGTAGTAATCTTTGAAATAAGTCATTCTGCCAGTCCATGGCAAACTTAATGCTTAACAAACATTCTAAAGACATAGTTTATATATTTTGATATACGGAATTCCTGTATGTATATTTCTAAGAGCTGAAAATGTAGGAGCTGTCGAAAATACAAAACTTAAAACTTTACCCCCACCATAAAACTTAATTAATATGTAATACTTTCCGTCTGTAGCGGATGCGCGGGCGGATTTCATAATACTTTTCCTGATTAAAGCTTCAACAAGAATTTGACGTCACGCCGTAGCGTAGGAGCGTTGCCTAGGTAACGGGGTTTTGGATATTTAAAAGCAATGTCACGTTACCGATGGGTAATCTAGTGGAGCACAACTTGAGAGGGGTAGAGGTGATCTGGCATTTTGATTATTACATAACATCAAATAAGAACCTGTTCAGTCTGGAAATTATATAACATACATAATAACAAAAACGTAATATCTAATACATAATAATATAATATATAAGACATAAGTGAATAAAACAAGTGGAAATCTCCCATGTAAAATATGAGCTAATTTCTATGATAAAAATATAGTTATTGATCCATGTGACATGGGACCATATGATGCGTTGAAACTGGTTCTTCTATCCTATATGGTATAAATGTGTTTTAGCAACAACATCAAAATTTATAGGTAAAAATAATAGTAGTTTTTTACTTTGTATTTTTATTAAATATACATTCATTGCTTAAACTTAAATTTTCAATTTTATTAAAGAAAATTATATTCTTTTACGGTATTGAAAAAAAAAATTATCCCCATTTAATAACAACGTCCATTCTCGATTTCATCATAATCATCTATGAGAATTAGTTCATCTATGACTGTAAGTCGTTGATGACGAATTTGTGCATTTAGTGTGATTTTTTCCTTGTTGTTTAAAGGCGGAAAACCTCTCAGTCATTATCGCCTTTTTTAAAAAAAAAAAAAAAAAAAAAAAAAAAAAAAAGGTATAAAAGACCAGAATATAAAGACGCTTATCCCTCTATACTATAACAGCATCAGGATCGGGTGAGAACAAGAGTTGGTCAAGAGAGAACTGATAGAATATATGAAAAAGTATGATCTCCAAGTCTACATGAATAAAGGTGTACAGTAGATTCAACTATGGTCCTTCGAGTTTATCGCCCCTTGTACTCACTGTAAATAAATTAAATATGTTCTGAAAAATATATAGGCCAAACAAAACGAAATGTCAGGATAAGAGCAAAAGAACACTTTGTCTACTTCAAAATTAATATAATAGGACTGATAAATCAGCTACGGCTAAACATTGTTTAGAAGAAAAAGATTTTTCAAAATTAACAAAATCTGTTTTGTTGAAAAATTTTACTAAATTAAACACAATAACTGCTTGGAAAACTTTGTATATTAACAAGTACCGTAATATAACTCTAAATAATGAATTAAGCCTCATACAAAGTTCTATATTAATGTAAAATAAAAAATAGTGTTAGATATAAGATTAGTTCGGAATATTGTTATGTTAGATGTTAACTCAAGTTATTTAGAAAAACGCGAGGCACTTGTTAACGCCCTAATATTAGAAAGGTTTAGGCCACGCCCCTTTATTTTTGTATAAATACGGGGGTTGGCGCAGTGCTAGGTTAGTTATAGTTTAGTTATTGTAGCTCAAGTATCATTGAGGAAGGCGACTTTGTCGTTGAAACGCGTTTGATAAACGTATTTGTTGTGAGATCTTGTGTTCGAGCTTTATTCTATCTGTACTCATTATAGTAAGCCCTTGGTGGTTTTAGTGGTTTTAAATCAGAAGTAATGAATACAATAGTTATACTGGATAGAACAGGAGTATAAATTTGAAAAATGCCTTTTGTTTGGTTTATTCGTTTAGAATTAATTGTTTTTATTTTTTCATAACTTCATATGCTGAGGGTAAATCCTGACATGTATTGATTTATTTTATTTTTTTATTGTAACAGCAGATATTTCTCGTTGACACTCCATATTCAAGTATAAAATAAAGCAATAAAACTTAAAGTTTCAAAATATTTTAATAATATAAATGAGCTACAATTGTTTCGCCTTGCGGCATCATCGGGCAACTCTAATGATGATGCCGATGATGCGGCAAGGCGAAACAATTGTAGCTCGTTTATATTATTAAAAATTTTGAAACTTTAAACTTTATTGCTTTATTTTATCCTTGATTTAATTTTTTTTTTATTTCTCAGAACTATTACATCTTTGTACTACTCATCATAAATAACTTTGGTTAAAAATAGGTTAGTTAGGTAGGTTAGATCAAAATATTAATTCAAGCAAACCAAATAGAACAAACGCATATTCTTATATAAAATGTAAAAAATCCACCGGGATTTTGACTTATAATCAACCAATTTTTATTTTTAGCAAACTTGTTCAACGAATAAATAAATATTGAGCTTGACTTGTGAGATAATATTAGATCGAATAAAACTCGAACACAAGATCTCACAAAATTTATGTTTACTTAATCGAGCGCGTTTCAACGACAAAGTCGCCATCCTCAGTGACTAAATTATAACTTATTGCTCAACGAACCTCTCTTGAAGGAGAAAGACACTAGTAATATCACAAAATGTGTGAATTTACTAATACTGTAATATAAATTCCCCACATAGATAACACACTGCACACAGTCATTTGGACTAAATACAGGAAAGAATTCAGGTAAATATATTACGTTTTTGTAGCATATATACTGGAAGTAAAGCCTCTTAGTAACTTTCCTCACAGATGGTTGCAAGCCGATTAGTGTGACATAAGTTGTTTTCAAAATAAATGTTCCGTTTATATCAGAATTTATTATTATTTTTTTTTAACTGAAGTTATGAATTAAATAGCTATGGAAAGTTTACCAATAAGCATGCTAAAAATCCGCCAAGTTAAACCATACGACACTATTAAATAATGATGATTCAAGTATAAAATGAATTACAAAGCGTTTTATGATTAGTTGTCAATTATAAATTGGTTAAACACAATTAACATTAACGAAGCACTTTATGTTTTAAATGGAAAATATTTTTCCCCCTTTTGAGTTACAATTAATTATCTATAAAGCTAAGTATGTCGAACAAAGGAACAATAACGTCGCAGACTTCACCTCATTGGAAAGCTTTCCATTTCTGTCTTTTTAGTTATTAAAACAGTTACAAAAGTCCTACAATGACTTTATTAAAACAGGAAAGTCTTAGCAAGAATTGGAATTTCTTCTGTTGTATTTCAAGTTTAATACGAGAAAGAAGTTTAAATGGTTGGCGATGAAATGATGAAATACAGATTTTTTTATAAAGATTAATTTTGTATTGTTATTTTATTACGTTTGTCTTATACTTTAATTTAATACGATGGTTTCAAAAGTGTTAAACACTGCATAGGCTATTTTCCGTTTAAAATTAAAAACAAAAATATTGTATGGTTGAAGTAAATATACACAGAGACAGTTCTGATGATGTAAAGTAAATTTTTACCCATTGTCAATTAAGACTGTAAGAAGCTAATTTCTTTATTGGTATTATGTAATAGTCAAAACAAGAATTCATCGAAAGAACAAAAATAGTATTCATATCCAAACTTGTATTGATTTGTAATCAACAGTGTTTCCTTTCTTGTTTTAATCTCACAAACATCCTCTTAATTGAAATTCTTTGCTTTAATCCATGCCTTCTATTATAAAAAGATTTTAACTTTGTTCTATTGATTACAAAAGAACCCATTAATCATTGCTTTTCCCACTTTCAAAGTCTTTCTTCTAGTCTTTCAACTAAACTTAGCAACAGTAATTTAATATTTAAGAAGTTGGATAGGATTTTGAATAAGTTTCAACACATTTCTTCCACGACCAATCCAACCCCCTTACTACACCCACTCAGATTATGACATGTTGAACTTTAGGGGAGGAGGTAATTTCTAAAATCATACGTTTACTTAAAAAGCGTATGTAATGTAATTGGTCCCAGCTTTATGTTTACATTACATGGCTTAATAAGTTCAAAACGTCGTATCGTTGAAGTTGTTGTTCACAACTGGATATATGAACAAGAAATATTAAAGGTGAAACTTTAATTACTGAAAGTTAGGTTATTTTAATATTGACCTTAGGTGGCCAATCATATTGAAAAACTGAAGCATTTTAAAATTGCGGTCATTTAACAGGAGAATACTTCCAATCCCTCCGTCGTAAGGTAAACTATTAGAAAGGAGTTACTGAATTTTTTTTAGCACACTGTGGCAAACTTAAAGATTAAAAAAATTAACTCTCATTACCACAATTCAATAAAACAAAATAGATTCACCTAATGTACATTTCGGTAACATAGGTGCCATCTATAGATGTAGGTAATATGTTCCGGTAATAGATATTATTTAAAGGGTGTCCTAGAACTATCTGGAACCTTTTTGTAGAATTCTTAGGTAGAAATAAGATATACTTCTAATAAACATAGATCCGAAAACGTTTCATTTCCCACTTATCCACCATTTTGTTTTGTTTTTTTTTGTTTTTACAAAAAAAAACTTTATAGCTTTGGAAGTTTATAAGATATTGATTTCAAATTTGGTATAAAAATTGTTTATACAGAATTTTACTAGGGTTCAAAAACCAGAAATTCTCTTGAATATTTTCAAAATGGCGGCCGATTAAATTTTTTAATATTAAATCTATCTAAAACCGTTCACTTTACAAAATTTTACAACAAAGAAAAAAGTACTTTTTTTAATGATAAATAAATTGTTTTTGTATTTTTTTCTTTACATATTTACGTTATCGACAAAAATCTAAAAATTTAATTCCTTGACAGTTGTCTACAACATCCACAATTGGCCTATATTATTTCAAGTTAATACAGTAGTTGTACCTTAGTTGATGTTTAGGCAATAATGCTTTTATTACTAAATATCACTAAACTAAATAACGTAGTCAGCTGTTAGCAGTAATAATAGGTTTATTACTTAATCATCAACTAAAAGTACACACTAGTTGTTAATGTTTATTGTGATAGATTTAATTGTTAGTAAACTTGGATTGAATTTATGATACCTTTTCAGTATTAAATGAATTTATTATGATTGTTGAGTGTGTTAAAATGAATAACTACACTTCACTAGTAGTTTGAAATGGATTATTTTTTATGGGATGGCTTGTGGTGTTGGAAAGGAAGCTCACAGATTATAAGCCCTAATAAGTACAGGCCTTAAAGGCACAAGATTAACTGTCGTCACTGGTTTTTTAACAAATACATGACTACACTTGGTTTCTCGAAAAATGTTTTTTATATACGAAGCAAGTTTAAACAGAGATGGAATAAGCAACAATCCCAACACACATGTTTGGGCCGAAGAAAACCCTGATGCAATTGTTTCAAAAGAGAAGTTTTCAGTTAATGTTTGGGAAGGTATATTTAGGCAATTTTCTGACATTATACCTAACCGACTCAATTCAACTTGGTATATCTCAGGGATATCCTACCTGAATTGCTCGATAATGACCCTCTCAGAAACGAAATGTTGTTTCAGTCCTGTGGGGCTCCGGCTCATTATAGTAAAATAGTCCGTGATAACTTAAATCATGCTTTTGGGCAAAAATGGATTGAACGTAGTGGACCAACAAGCTGGCCTCCCCGATCGTTGGGTGTATTTCTTTGGGGCAACATGAAACAACTTGTTTACAGCATGCCCGTAAAAAGTGAAATGAACCTCTCTGCCCGAATAACTGAAGCAGCTGGAATTATTCATGGCGACATCCCAGTTTTTCAACGAGGTCCGGCTGTCGATGCTTGATCGATTTAGGTTTTGCAACCGTATTGAAGGTCGTCATTTCGAGCAGTTATTGTAAACAGAATAAAATGATTTACCTGTTTTAACTATTAAGTGTAATAAATATTTATTAACATAATAATTCTTTTATTTATTTAAATTAAATAAAGAATCATCTAGCAACAAGTTTAATTACAGTTGCAGTATTAACTTAAAATGCTAATTTTTTAATATTTCTTGACAATTTTTTCAAACCAACTGTTTTTAAATTGAATTTAAATTTTTTTAACTGCCACTATTTTGTAAAGATTAACATCATCATAAAATCAACATTTTCATTTTCAAAACACTTCTAAGAATATAATTTATTATTATTATTAATTACGATAATTATAATTAATAAATATTTTGGTTATAGGCCAATTGTAGATGTAGACGACTACCAAGGAATTATTTTTCAGTGTTTTGTTAACAACTCGATTATTGTTTGACGTAAAGAAAATATTCCAAAACTAATTCATTTATCAGTAGACTGTTTCTTGTATAGCTTAGAGATATTCTTGACGGTTTTGGAGATATTTAACGTTAAACATTTTAAACGGCCGCCATCGGAACAATATACAAGAGAACATTTTGGTTTTTAGCACACTAGTAAAAGGCTACATAAAACATTTCTGTAAGAAATTTTAACTCAATATCTTATAGACTTACTAAGATATAAGTTTTGTTATAAAAAACAAAAAAAAATAAAAATTACGTATAAATGGTAAACGAAACGTTGTTTACGGACCTATGTTTATTGGAACTATTATCCTATTTTTCCCTAGGGAACAATTATATAAAGGGTTACCAGAGAGTTTTGGGTTAACCTGTATAATACAAAAACTATTCTTAATCCTGTTTTTATTCGTTATTTTAAGTTTCAATAAATAACTTAGGTTTTTTTTCTAAATAAAAATTTAACTTTAATTCACAGTTTTTATAATTAAATTCATTTATTTAGGTTAGGAATATTGTTGTTGGTAAATTGATATGTAAAAATGATAATTTCTTAATTCTGTTCATACTCTACTTTAAATTTGACAATTGTGTTATTGTTTCTCAAAATAAAAGTATAATTTCATATTTACTTTGATTTTAGTTATTTAAAATATGTTATTTAGGTAAGAATTTTTTTGTTAGTAATATTGTGGAAGTTGTTGACTAATTGTAAGAAACTCACCCTACTTAACTAGTAGGAGGGACTAAGACATCCAGGCTAATGATCTGGCTTAATGGCATCCGTTGAACTAACCAGTAGGAGAAGTGGAAGAAGAATCGCACTTGTATAACTGTTTGTTGTAGTTTGTTGAATACTCAAGCTCTGTGGATGGTAACTACGTTACTGAAATGTGCATAACGTGAATAATTTTTTTTATTGAATTGTGGTACTGGGTTTATTTTTTTAATTACTTTCGTTCAAGACATGTGTCAAGGTTTAACGTTGTATTTTTTTTAAAAATGCCATTTATGATTTATATATTCTACTGAAGATATCTATTTTGTTGCAAACATCACAATGCAAAACTCATTATTAATTACTTTATTCAAGGTAAAATTAAAATAAAGGTTTTTATAACGTATTAATAAAGTTTAATTCTAGATTTACTATTTCTTACTGAAGGTTCCTGTATTGTTACAAACAGCACAATGGATAACTCATTTATCATTACTTTGTTCAAGGTTAAACTACACGATAGGGTTTTACAATGTATTAATAAAGTTTAATCTCTAGATTTACTATTTCTTACTGAAGGTTCCTGTATTGTTACAAACAACAAAATGGATAACTTGTTTACTTCTTAGGATACTCTTCAAAACTCTTCCTCTTGTCCTTTATCAGTCGATTCAACTGGTTGCTGATACGATTAAATTTGTTCTTGTCTTCAGGAAGCCTTGACGACTGGCAGATACACCGTCCCCTCCTTCTTTCTTTAAACGTTTCTCTGATCTTTACAGGATAACATATTTTGTGATTTAATGTATTTCTGACAGCTGAAGTTGAGATGGTTGCTGCCTTAGATACAATTTCAAGAAAGTTTTGTGCTAGGTCATTTAGGTCTTTCACAGTTTTAAGTCTTACTTTAAGATTAATGAGATGATCTAGTTCGCCTCTGAATGCATCCCAATTCGTAAACTTTTCAGTAAGTGCGCCTCTTGTCATGCTGAGTGTCATCAAAATCTGTATGTGATCCGATGAAACATCCATAATATCCCTAACTTCAATATAATTTGATGATACACCTTTAGTAATAAAAACATCTATGACTTCAGGTATTTTATCTTTGTCTTTAGGCAAGTTGGTCTTCATGCTGAGGTACCTTTCCAACAGAAAGGTACTCACAAGAGTTAACACTACAATACCTATAGATGTAATAAGACGGAAACCCCAAACTTTATGTTTGGCATTAAAATCTCCATCTATTATAAATCGTGGACCTAGTTTGACAATAAAATCAGTGAATTGTTCACTTTTGATAGTACTGTATGTCTAGGTAAGTAATAAACCGATGCAATCACAACATTCCTATCATTTTGTACTACCGTAATCACCGTTCCCTGGAGGAAATGTTCTCTAACTTCCTCTCGCTTTACGTTTTTTAACAAAAACAGCAGATCCTCCATGTGCTCGACCGCTCGGATCTAAGTAAATCCTTAATTTTTTAATTTGTGCAAATCCGTCAACTCGTTAAGCTGGAGAGCACTATACAGACGACGTATAACAGACAGATATACAAACACATAAAAATTAAAAATATTACTTGAGTAATGGCCAACATATCCGTATATACCAAATATTATACCCTACTTGTTTAAATTGAAGAACACCACACAAACGATATAGAAATGATATAAAACATCGTCCTAAAAAAATAAAAGGCATTTCTAGAGTAATGGCCAATAATACTAAATTTTATTGAAACCGACAAATCGTTTAAACTGTAGAGTATGCAAACAAACAGACATACAAAACAACATAAAACTTCATTCCAAATAAATGAAAAACATTTTTTGAGCAATGGCCGACATATGTATATATACCACATTTAAAATCTGCTCACTCTTAAACTGTAAAATACTACACAGACAACATACTACAGACAGGCATAAAAATGACATCAAAACATCGCCAAAAAGATGAATTTCTTGAATACAAATCAATATATGTTATGCCGTCATACCAAATTTCATTAAAATCTGCCTACTTTTTAAACTGTATAACACTGCAAAGACGACAAACAGACATAAGAACAACGTACAAACATCATTTCAAAAAAATAAGAATATATTTTTAACGCTGACTATATACCAAATGACATATGGCAGACAGACATACATCGTTCAAAAAAATACTACGTTTTACTTTGTGAACCTTAAAAAATTAGAGAGATTATTTAGGCTCATCATTTAATTTTAACTATACTACGTTCATGTGAAAAAGTAAAAAGTGATTTTCTAATTATATTTTTCTGACTGGAGCATTATAATTATCAGTATAGACAGTAAACATTCGTTTTTGCCTTCTTAAATAATAAATTGTGGCTGCCAATTTTAGTGGCGAAAGAAAACTGAAACACTAGAAGAAAGTCTTTAAAAGTTGGGAAAGCAATGATTAATGGGTTCTTTTGTAATCAATAGAACAAAGCTAAAACCTTTTATTAAGAGAAGGAATGGATTTAATCAAATACCTTTACGAGGATGATGTATGTAAGATTTTTTTTTTTTTTTTAATATTGGTGATAAAAATCAATACTATACTATGTTGTAAGTAATCGTACATGTTTATTAATGTGCAGTATATACGTTTATTACTGTATTATTTTTAACAATTAGAGGGGTTAAAAATCGCAGAACAACAATTAGTTGGTAATTTTTCCAACTACCCAACATAGCAACCAATCGAATTGTGAATTTTACGTTAATAATTAGACCGGAAATGTTACGAAATGTACAACAAGCTTTTGAGTCCAGAATCTATTTCTGCCAAAATGTAAATGGTAGCCATTTCAAGAACTTAATATGAGATAAAAAAACAAGGTAAGGCTCTTACCATCATTTTACCAACATAGAGCAGTTTGTAATGTAATAAAAACAACCGGAGTTTGTAGGTTAATATTCACAATTCGATTGGTTGCTATGTTGAGTAAGATAAACTTAGAGACCTCTGGTTTGCGCCATTATTCTTATTTTGAAAAGACCTTTAAAATGAGGTATCACTCAATAGGGGTCGCTATTTAAAACTCTTGACTTACCCCCAAACTACCCCATTTCGGGGGTAAGGGTTGAAAATTTTGATACTTCAAAAAACTCCTCCTTTGGTTATCTAAACTTTCCCCAAAGCAAATCTGTCTATTTCCATTAATAAAAAAAAATAAGAGGGGGTTGGGACTTTTTGGACACATGGTATGTGAGAAAGTAACAATTCTTATATATGCGTGAAGGTAATAATACTTTAAATAAAAAAAATACTATATTTTAACGCACGTGTCGTGCATTTTTAGTCTTTAGTCATATAATCCAAAATCAAATATTAGAATTTCTGCTTATTTCACTATAAAGGGTTTGGGTTTTTAACAAAATCGTTCTATGTGTATTCAGAACGTTCCAGTGCGTATTTTAAATATCCAAATTAAATAATTTCGTCTTTTAAACCCAGACAAACAAAGTCAACAAATATTTACATCAGATTTTAAGCTTCCGTTATCTTCCCCATTATTCCAGCTTTATTAGAAAACTTTTAATGCTCAAATTAAACTTTGAGTTCTGAAACAAGCCCTACGTTAAATATAATTTTTCATATTAACTCTTTTTGTTATATACAATTTTGAGATTACACTTTAAAAAAAAATCTCTTCCTACATGGATGGAACTGAAACAGTTAACGACAAAGGACACTACAAATGCCTCTAATTGATTTTCTTCTTCTTTTTTTTTCAAAACAGATTCCTTGAAGCTGAAGCACTCTCCCAAAAAACCACACCATATTTCTACAGCGGATGAAAACAAGCAAAATATACACTTTTTACAACTTCCCGTCTAAAAATTTTACAAATAGTTCTTAAAATATAACATTGCTTCATTTTGTATTAAGTTTCTCAATGTGCTTACCCCAGTTCAACTGTTCGTCTATAATCACTCTAAAAGAGTTTACCGTTTTTGTTAGATCAAGTTGGTAATTCCCTAAATCAATATGCCAATCGTTTGAAGCTACTGCAATATTAATTCTATTTTTAAAATTAACACAATGAGTTTTTCCAATATTTAGAGTCAATTTGTTATTATAACAAACAATTATTTAGCGATATTACACAACGGTACTACAGTTAGCATATTGAACCGATTAATGGTATCAGAACTATGCAACGCTTTTGAAATTACCAAATTGAACCGGTTTCAGTTACCTATGCAACGGAATGTTACTAAAGTTAGCATGTAGAACTGGTTTCATTACCCTCCCTACATATACCATGTTGAATCGGTTATAATATCGATTGAATAATGAATCAAATTGGTGGCCTTTATTAAAAGAGAACAAATTTAATATTTTACACTTATTCAATTATAGTGTATTTCAAGTTTAGCAACAGCCTTTCCCTCCACCCACCTCACCTCTTATGTCAACGTGATTACAATTAAAATTCCAACGCTACTACATTAATGTTGTTTGACTATGAATCATAAAAGTAAGTTTAAAATGTTTTAACTAATAATATGGAGAATAAAACATAGTCTTGCATTGGTTAATTAACTCTAAATACATCCTTATATTGACCTTCTATTACTCCTATTACTTCTATATACCACTGTGAGAAGGACTGGACAATGAAATTTCAAACTCTTGCATACCAAGTTGGTCTATTGAAGCATTATTAAAAAACTTTTGCTACCTCTCAAATCGTCTTTTTATTTTTATAAAATAGTATTACACTTTTACTTTCAAAAGTTTAAAATATTCCCTTGTGGCGTCGTATAAAGTTGTGTACAATTATGGCTAGTACATATTGAATAGAAATCTAATTTATTTTATATATTTTTTGTAAATGTCATACATATTATAGACATGAAACATTATAAAAATTCATTCATTAACAATAATTAGTTTAAATTTGTAATTATTGTACTGCGATAATTTAGTCACTAAACATTATTTATTTTTAATAAAGTTTAGTGGAACATTTGCCATCATTATATATATATATATATATATATATATATATATATATATATATATATATATATATATATATATGATACTATTATGTGAATATATATATTATATATACGTCATCATTATATATATATATATATATATATATATAATATATATGATACTATTATGTGAATATATAATATATATATATTATATATACGTCATCATTATATATATATGCCATCATTATTATTATTATTATTATTATTACACGACTTTTCGAGAGTATGAATCAACTTCTTTTATCAAGTGATATAAACCTAGAAGATCATAAAAGTGAAAAGCTCTATCACAGATTAGTAGCCTAGGGCCATTTTGAAAACTAAAACTCCAACGTAATAATATCCATAATAATATCGTATAAACAATCGTTCATTAACCAATAACTTTAACCACACATAATAACGAATATTAACCACAAAAAGAAGAAATTCATTAGTATCTTGTCCAGTATATCGTCGCAATAGTTTGGCTCCTCATACAATATAATAATGAAACACAAGAAGAACAGTTTAGAAACAACCTGTCTTTATAAATTTTCGCCTATTCATTTTTTAACTTATAATAATAGGAATTGCTAATAGGTAAAGCCATTTTAGTTAACGTAATATTTACTGTGTGCTCGAAATATCGTGCACAAATATGTCTTTACAAAATGTATTTCGTAGTAAATAAAGATAATGCAAAATTATTTTGTGAGTTCTTCTATTTATCAAATCAGATAGCGGTTATTTATTTTTTTAAATTCAATTGCAATAGTGTCACAAATGTTATATTTGTATTCTAAAAAGGTTTTACATCTTATGCGGATCAATTTTACGCAAACGTCAGGTTGTGTAAACAAGAGCAGCTTTTATTCCCTTGATTAAATATTAAATTTCCCATCACATAACTTCAGTACACGGTGACGTGATTTAAAATGTAAATTTACTTTTTTGTACGTAAAATTAGAAAAGGGAATTTAAATTTTGTTCGCTGCAGTAAACGTTGAATAAACCAATACTTGCATCAGTAAATGCTAGAGGGAAGTGAACATAATTCTTGGATAGTGGGTAAACTAAGTACGATATTTAAGATTAAAACAATTAATAGTAATAGTTTAAAATTAAAAGTATTGTGAAAGTGTTCTAGCCCCTAGAAACATATCAGAATGTCTTTTTACCACGTTTTTATTAGTTCGGTTTCGGTCATATCTGTCTGTCTGTCAGTCTGTCCGGGTGGAATTATCAATCGATTTTAAATTAACTTCCCGATAAGCTAGAGACCTGAAATTTTGATCATAGATCAGAGAGAATCGGATGACAATACAATATTTAGTTGGTTTCTTGTCTCTACATTTGTTTAAACAATAGTTAAAACACCTTGCAATGAAGATGCCACGACGGAGATGGGAAGAAAGCGTCAAATACGACCTTCACCACCATAAGTTTGTGGTACATTTACAATTTGTAATGGAGAAGGATCTGACATTGTTTTGTTTTAATTCATGTACATTAAAAAAATATACTAAATTTTGTTTACTTCTTTAGTTTGATTTTCTGAGTTACAAGACTAATAGAACTATTATAGGTAATAAGAGGTAAATATTTTGAATTTCAGACATTTTCAACTTAACAGGGTGTGAAATGCATTGGGAATTTCCTATATATGTCCCTGTCAGAGTCTCATCAATATATGCAAAACCGATTGAAGTCTTTCACCCGGACATAAGACTAAGAAACAGAAAATAATAAATCAAATAAAAAAAAGTTTTTAACATACCAAGTTTTTAAAACGGACTAAAAACGTATAAAATCATTTTTCATGAGTTTTATATCTACAATTTTGAGATAGGATTGTTAGTGGCTATGGATATATTTGGAATAAATACTTAGAGAGAAAAACGTGGGGCGCAGCCAGTAAATAATACAAGTAGACAATCCGGATGAATTCACAGCTAAATTCAGTAAATCGGAAATGAGATTCACAGTAATTTAATTTATTTACTCCTCCTTAACTATCATAGATTGCCTGCGCCCCACGTTTTTCCCTCCAAATATTCCAAATATATCCATAACCACAACCAATCCTCCCTCAAAATTGTAGATGGGTCATGAAATTTTTTTAAATATTTTTTAGTCCGTTTTAAAAACGTGGTATGTTAAAAACTTTTTTTCTTTGATTTATTATTCTTTATCCAACGGCTTTACTATATACCAACTAATACTCTCGATCTTCAAATGGTCTAAATTGAAGCTTCTTATTGTACTACAAAACCAGCAAGAAATATATGTTAAATTTTCATGCATATCGGTTCAGCCTAATGACATTTGTAGCTTACTTTCGATCGTAATGTTCCATGGCCTAAATTCAAGCTTCATAATTAAAGCTTTACAACAAAACCAGTTAGGAAGAAATAATTTAAATACGCATGCAAATCGGTTCAGCCTGTTGGCACTTTAGCCTATATCGCCACGTTCCATGGTCTTAATTCAAGCTAATAACTTACAACCAAACCAGTTAGGTAGGTAGAAATAATTTAAATATGCATGCAAATCGGTTTAGCCTGTTGGAATTTAAGCTTACTATCGATCGTCATGTTCCATGGTCTTAATTCATGCTTCATAACTTTACAACAAAACTCGTTAGGAAGAAGTAATTTAAAATCATGCAAAACGGTTCAGCCTGTTGGCACTTTAGCTTACCCTGGATCGCCACGTTCATGGTCTTAATTCAAGCTTCATAACTTACAACAAAACCAGTTAGGAAGAAATAATTTAAATATGCGTGCAAATCGGTTCAGCCTGTTGGCACTTTAGCTTACCATCGATCTTGAAGTGCCACGCTCTAAATTCAAGCTTCGTAATATACAACTATGCCTGCAGGAATAAATAAGTTAGATATTCATGCAAACCAGTTCAACCTACTGGCATTTTAGCTTACAAACTATGTGCACGTTCCATAGTTTAAATTCGCACTTCGTAATTTTCAAAAAAAAAAAACAGCAATGGAAAAATATGGTAATATGCATTGAATCGATTCTACCTTCTGTCTCGTATCTTTACGTTTTGTGGTCTAAATTCACGTTTGATAATTTAAAACAAAACCAACATTGCCTAAATAAGTTACATATGCGTGCAAATATTTTCATCCGTGTAGCCTGCATGCTTACTATCGATTTTCACATTGCAAGAATTCTAAAATGATTTGATTTTTGTAAAAACCAATTTTCTCTCGGTCCGTTTATAGTAACTACAAATTTGTGAATTTGTTTTGGTAAGGTCTTAACTAAAACTTTTACCTTCCTATTTTACAAAAGACAAAATATACTCATTATGGTAGTAAAATTATGTATACTAAATACTTCCCTAAATATTCTATTAACAATATTAATTAGGATCTCATAACGACAAAGTCAGCAATTAGTTTTCCCAGCTTATAACAGTTATCAGTAATTTATTACAAAAGTTTAACTTCCACAACTGAAACAATTGATTTTGTATTTATATTTTTCTTTTTATTGTGTTGTGTTAAATGTGTGTATATTTTATACTTCATATAGGCGTTCTTCCATATCACTATAAATAAGTATTACAAAGAAACACAAAACCTATTCATTATAATAGTACGTAAAATAAGAATAATAAACAAAACAGAAAGTATCATTTTTTTCCAAATTAATTAGCTACACGATTCTAATATATCTGATCAATATGTGGATATAAATTACTAAAACATTCCGAACAAGAAATTGTCTTTTGGTAAGTAAAGACATTTTATGTAGATTACTGCTTTCTTATAAAAACATCGAATGTCCTCTAAACATAAAGATGTCTTAACGCTAAAACATAATTTTTTTGAAATAAACTTTTTACTATGAAATCCCAATTTTTCTGTACAATTGAGAAGTATAAGTATATTCGCGTCGCTCCAGGTGTTCTTTCTTACGAAAATATAAACAAATTCTAGAACTGAATTTATGTAATCATTGAACATCGTCTAGTAATTTCGGAATGTCTACAACTGTGTGTACTAAATCCTTTAATTTAATGGTTTACCCCTGGGCTAAGAACCATTCAGCGCGTTGGGATCGTAGCTAATTCATTATCAAGTCAAGACTTAGTTAAATAACTAACTATAACATCGTTTACAAATCAAATTTTCATTACACAAACTGTTGGTGAATATATGAAATACAATTACTACCAAAACTTTTCAATTAAGCACTCCGTAACACTATGAGTCACATGTAGGAAAAGTATAAAATACAAACACAAATAATATCAACGTGTGTACAATGCTGTATATAGTACACTCTAAAATAAGAAATATAGCTTCATATTAGAACTATAATATGCTACAGTATAGAAAACTATGAGTAAAAATCGTTGTGTTTTTACTTTAATAATAAAAAACCTAAATTTTTGTATTCAATAATAATAAAAAATTAAAGCTCAATTGTTATTTTTGATTCGTAACGTGTTTTTCTTATTTCAAATATAATTTGGTCAATTAGTCTGATCTTTAAAAGTTGTCTGCAGCTTTTTTTCTTAAAATTCAAACGATAAAATGTAATTAATCCGTTCACCCAATCCCCTTGAAAAAGCGATCGACTCTTCGGAGAATTGGGGATTCGTCGATTAAAACAAAATATTTTAAAGCAACTTGTCATAGTTTTTTATCCCACTTCAATTTTTTTCATTTTTAAAATACATTTTTACATATACTAGCAACGCTACTAACTTTATTTCGAAAAGTAACGACGTTATTAGTAAAACTGTAATTTCAAACTCTGAGCTCCCAAGTAAAAACCCTCCAAAACTGAAAGTGAATTCAAAAGTTTTCCCGTGTATACAATTAAGATCCCTTTACGAGATTAGGGAAGTGCCCAATTACAAGTATTGGTAGATAAGGACCACTGAATATTCAGATTTATCATCCTTCACGTATGCCAATTGCGTTTTAAATATTATTGATACTAATTTCAATTAAATTCAATCTACTCGTACAATAAAGTTTTATAGCGTTACGTGACTCCACGATACTAAAGTGGTATTACCTGTTTTGTACTCTTCACATTTTTACAGCCATAATTCATTTAGAAAAACGTTTTATTTCCACTGGAAAGTTCAGCTTATTTACTATTAAATCTTTCACTATAGCTTATAGTAATGTATTTTAAAAGAGTTTTGGAATAAACGAATAAACAATTGTTAAAAAAAAAAATAATAAAATAAAACGCTATAAAATTGGCAAACTATAATATATTTATAATACTGAAATACATTTACCACAATTTATGTTTAAGATATGGTAATATTTCCATAAAAACTTGGGGCCGAAGATTCAGATTTAAATGAGTACAATTAATTTTGAATTTTATTCAAAAACCTATTTTTACTTTTTTAACCGAATATATTTATTTTTGATCAATAAATCTGATTTGACTTCATTATTAGGCCAGCCCACAAACGATATATCTAATAGGTTTCATCCTCGTAAAATACAGCAAACAATGAAATGGAGATAATGCTTTCTCATGTACAGTCATGTTATTACGAAGCCAGCACACACATCTGTCCAATAAATAAATATAATATAATAGGTTTCATCCTCGTAAAATACAGCAAACAATGAAATAGACATAATGCTTTCTCATGTACAGTCATGCTATTACGAAGCCCGCACACACACATCTGTCCAATAAATAAATTAAATATAATAGGTTTCATCCTCGTAAAATACAGCTAACAGTGAAATGGACATAATGCTTTCTCATGTACAGTAATTGAAAATGGTTTAAAGGAATTGTTTCATGTATCATAGAAATATATACGCTTCAGTTTCACCAAATTAATTTGCTCAATGAACTCCATAACAAACGGTTCAGATAAATAGGACGAATTAATAATGGGGAAACAATAAAAAATTGAATAAATAAATCCATAGCACAACAACTTCGAATAATTCCTGTCGCTGTAATTTTAGCTTTTGCAATCAGGATTAGCTATCAATTGCAGTTCCACAAAAAGAGAGCTCTAGCAACCGAGGGCTCAATGAGAATAAAACTATTTCACTAAATTTGTATCAGTAGTTCTTGACTTCACTTCTTCCACTCGTAACTGTTTTAATAAACGGCGATATATATCGTCTTCCATCTCTTTAGATGAATGATTATTAAAGTAAAAATGATTGCAAAATGATAAACTACTAGACAAATTTATGTGAGTTTTCTTATGCTGTTAAAATATCAGCATATATCGTCATATATGGGGAAGGAATAACACAAATTTATGTATACGTACACTGAGCTATAAATCGTGCCATATGTGATGATCTGTAGATATTAAACATCACAACAGTTGATTATATTTGATATAGAATAAAATATACCAATATTGCTCATTTTTTTCATGGAAGCGACATTCTTATACCGATTTCAAGTCTCTACGGCAATGGGTCTAGCAATAATTTCAACCATTCTAAGAGAGAGACTTTTACACGTGAATTTAATCTAATGCGAGAGGAGATCATTAAATGAAAGTAGTGTAGAGAATTTGTTGTGATTTTTAAACAATAATATGTCGTGAGTTTATTGTTTAAACGTTTATTTGAAGTCATGTCTGTCTGTTTTATTTTGTGCATCTAATCATGTTTAAGAAAAAAAATTCCAATTTATAATTTTGTTTCTTAGTTGAAAAATACGTTTTCAGCTTTTTACCACATAAGAACAGGCAGTTTGATACAGTGCTTTTAAATATTTTCGAATGTGTAATCTATCTCCGCAGTGCGTAAACCTGTATCGTATCCCCTCATTAATAAAAGTAAACTATAGAAATCTGGGTTCCAAAACTTTCTATTGTAGGAAAGGAAATGTAAACATAAATTACTGCTGAGAAGGAGGTAAACAATACTCCTGGTTTCCTCCAAAGTATCGTTATTTCTCATTCTCCCACGAGGCTTGTATGTACACTGTAGTGAACGGACAGAATGTATTCTCAGGTGTGTTTTACATTTTACCTTTTCGACTGTCTTGTGTTTCATGATCAATTTATACATACCTCAATACTTTACGCAGCATCAACTTAAATAAAACAATGTTTTTATTTCAAATAAAATTTACAAACCATTAATCATATAAAAAGTGCAAAAATTAGTCCCCTAGAGACGGATATACTTCATAAGTCTAATAAAACATATTTTAAACGAATAAGATAAATAAAATTTAAACTATACATGGTTTGTTAAATAATTCAACGAGTAAATATCTAACAACCGCACACAAAACACATGTCTGTTAATAAAGATATATACATATGGAGGACCAATTCAAACATACTTTTAAAGCTTATTGTGCTCCGCTTTGTTTCGCCTTATATCGACTACAGAGCTCTATAATCTTATTGTACTAGAATAACTGAGTTATCGAACATCATTTGTTTCATAACTGAGTACAATACCTATAGGTTTCCCAGTTCTCCTAATGTGAGATTTTGTAAACAAGAAATTATGTGAAGTTTTTGATAAATAATCCCAAAATATAGTAGCATCGGTAAACTTATTGATGTTTATAAAAAATAATTGAAAACTCAGTTATCTCACCATCCACTTATTCTCAAATCTGTTATGACTCTCTGCTAGCCGTCATCTAAATATCTCTGTAAGTTTGAAAGTTTTTAAAAACAAATTTAGGCAGAACAGACCCCTTTGTCCAGCTTAATTTATGTTAGCTTAAATAATTCAATTTGTAATCGTCTGGAATTCTGAAATAATTCTGATATCTTCTAATTTTCTGCTACCCTTCTGTTTACATTTTGAAAAAATAATTTAAATACAGACTTTGTCTAGCATAAATGATATATTTTTAATTATAATATTCCCATTATTTTGAAAAACTATTCCATTAATCTGTACTAAAAAAAAATCACATTTACTTGAATTAAAATTAGTCTTTGTCCAACATAAGACTATATATTTCATTTGCATTCTCTAAACTACCCTATAATCTCTAATGATTATCTGTTGATTTGTGGGGTTCTCACATTTACAAAAAACTTGGGCTAGACTAATTACATAGTTTTTACTTCCACGCACTAGGAAAGCAGATGAGCGTGGTGTGGAAACAGAGAGGTGGTGTGACAAATGTTTTGTTAATGTTGGCATCACATTCAATATAGGCTACATTAGTTTTGTATTTTTCAACTAAAACCATCAATAACCTTGAAAGGATTTTAATAATTCTAAATAACATTTAAATTGTTTTTCAACTTTTGTATTGCGTCTCAAAACAAAAGGGTGAATATAGATTTAATTTCTATTTGCTATCAAAAGATTGTTAAAACTTAGGAATTGCTGGACAGCTTTTAAAGTAGTTTTCAATTTCAATTACCGTTTAAATCATATACAAATTTTGTCACTGTCAATACATGTTGGAGCTGAAAGTTTTAAAAATTTTGTAAAATGTCAGAAAATACGGCTATCTTACTTTGCAGTAGTAAAACGTTATTGTGACTAGGGAACCACTGCACCGATTTCTAAAAAGTTCCAATTAGCATTCCATTTATTATTTTAGCTCTAACAAAATACATGTTGTAGCTGAAAAGTGTAAAAAAATACGTAAAATATATCGACATTCTGTTTTGCGTATTACCAGTGCGCAAATATTGACATAACTTCTGAACTAATGTATTTATTTGAATCAAATGAAAACTAAAACAAACCTGACCGGATATCACGCACACATAAGAAAGAAAGCCTCATCCAAATCGGATCTGCAGTTCTCGACTTATAAGTTTAAACGCAAATATAATCTGATAAAGAGACATGGAAGAATAAAACTACTCTCCAGAGGCCTCTATTCGCGACGAGTGATTTTATCGCACTTGGCAAAACAACTTAGGAGTCGTACTACTTACCATAATTGATCAGTTGGAATACCGTCAAAACACAAAACAGAGTTTAGAATCCCAATGGCGGTAGGGGGTATACCCACTTGTCAGTGCTTTGAATTACCACACTCGAACTCACTATATGGGAGTCTCTAAGGATAGTCAGAAACCCCGTTGTTCAACGGTTATTTAAAACTGTTTCAAAATAGGAGCACTTGTAGATCAGAATAATATTTTACAGAAATTGTCTGCAGCCTGGATTCATTTGTCTATTATTACTCATAACGATTAGTATTATAGTAACTTATCTCAGGTTGTAATATAATCACTTGGTTATTTCAACTGTTCTATTTATTTTTACGTATCAGAATTAATTACAAAGTTTAGTTGATAATTTCGAAACACATTGTATTTTTCCACTTTTATTAATTACTAGCAGAGTACCCGTCCTTCTTACGGGGTTGACAATTTGTATTGATTGTTAAGGGAGTTTTCAAGGCCAGTGGGGCAGTGCCCTTATAGATTATATTTATAATTAGTTTATAATTGTAATTATAATTCATTTCTAATTGTAATACATTTCTACTATAAGCTATTACACTCCATATGACGTCAGTTTCAATAGCAGCAATAATAATTTATTGATATTGTTTTCAATAGCAGCAATAATAATTGATTGATATTGTTTTCAAAATATTTATGGCCGATTGTAAAATTATACAGTGGTCTTAAAGCCAATGGAAGCCATAATGAACTTTGTAATTAGTAAAAGTTATGGCATTGTATGTCATAAAATACAGTTTTATTGCCTCTATCCAATATTAGATTATTAATAGTGATATTAAAAAAACAATATATTTGTTTGATATTGTACGATTTTAAAGTATAGTCCTAGGGACAGTTTTTATCTAGCAAATAAAGTTAATTCACGTACATTTTAATAGGATCTTCACGCCCATACATGTTATTCTTTTGATGAATTGTTAAAATATGTGTGCATTTTCAGAAATTCCTAAATGTTAGGTCACTCCTGGTTTGAGTTTATCACTGACACATACAATTAAACACGCATAAATTCGATATAACTGGGGCGAGCTGGAGAGAGGATTAGGGTTCATTCACCCCTCACATGAGAGTGACATTTACAGACATCCCCTCGAGGGGTATATAAATTTGCTACTTCTAAGAATACTTTATCGTTACAGTTTTTATCTCGTATCGATATAATTTTCTAGGAAAACTTGTTTACATTTTGTTATTCGATTTTAAAATCGTAATTAGTAAATTTAATTTTAAAAAAAAACTTCCTGTATTAACTGACTTGTTCCTAAGCGTTCTAACGCAGTCAAATAGTTGATGAGGCCAACACATAAATTAAAAATTTTATTTTAGATATTAAAAGTGTAAGCGCTTTTGTCTGAAATCAAATCATTTGGTTAAACTATACAAAATGAAACTTTGAAATAAATATTCATTCAGTACAAATGTTAATAAGATAAAAACGCAATAGCAATAAGTTATTACGATACAAACACAGTTGCTTATACACAGATGTCTAAATAATTTTAGTGATTAATGTTTATATTTAATAAAGATATATTACGATTGCTTATTGATTATATCACTTTCACATAAGTCTATTAAAATAGCAAATTAACCACATGCGTTTCATGAAATCAATAGTTACGGTATGTATATAATATGTCTTCACATACCTTGCTTTAACTAGGAGAATGCCTGACAGCAGTGGATTGCACGGGTATTTGAACTTGAGGTCAATTTACTATCCCCAGAAGGCATTAGTTATACTATCAAGTTCATAGAGCAAACAGTAATTCAAGCTCTATAACAACAGTGAATTTACTGATTCTGCATTCAGTTCATTACCAATATGTAAATGAGCTGAACGAATTTCATAAATAAAATCATAATATTGTATTTCCTAAATGACAACTTTGTTATCTTTATATATATATAACGGTACATATTTTTTAATACCGGACATAAATTAATGTGCCGGACATATTGAACAATAAACCGTAATGTTACTTAAATACGGAAAAAAGGTACCCTCGATTTTCATTTGTCGATGGTCAATCAAAGCAAAATGGAGTAATAACAAAAAATAACATTAATCTTTTGGATAGAACCACTTCCTCCCACAAAACAATGAAATTAAAATGTTCAATCTCGATCAGAGGTTTTGTTAACACACAACAATAAAACAATTTGGTAGTGGTTTTTAATCAGTTTATGAGTGATATCTAACCTCGAAACAATGATACAAAATGTTTTTCAATTGAACATAATGTTAAATGACCTTGGACTTTTGCTTTTGAAAATAATATGAAGCTATAAGGTGATATCAAATAATCTACCTAAATGTGATTCCTCAATAAAAAAATAAAATCAATTCGTAAATGAACAAATATGCTACTAGAAACTGAATCAGTTTCAAAGAAATAGCATAGATTTCATAACAAAGGAAATTAAGAACTGCCTTTACTGAAATCTCCAAACAGGCCTAATTTACTTTTTTTTAAAGTTTCATCCGCTACTGGGACACCAGAGTTGTCAGTTAAAACGTATGCGAAGAAAAACAAAATAAATTTGTGTAAAACACATTTAGTTCACGGACTGCTGGAAGATGACCCAGACTGACGAGTCAATTTTGTTCGAAGGTAATTGAAAAGCTTGACGAAGATGCCGAGTGAAATAAAGATATTGCGCTTCATTCTCCGATGAAGCTACATTTTATCAAACAGATAAACTATAAGCAGATATAATCGTACTTATTATAACACACAAAATTGACATATCTTTCACGAAGAGGGCTTGATATCAAAGGGTATAACTAATGCCGTCACCAAGGATGATGTTATCGAGACATATCCCATCAGACAATGATTGGAGACAGATACGCATCAATATTATCTGATCACATACTTCCTCAACTTACTCAGCCGGAGATGAAGATAGTTTTTCTAACAGGATGGAGCTCCTCCTCGTTTGATCGAGATAGTTTCACCCGTTTGATAGATCGTGGCTGCAAGTTCATGGGCACGTCTCCGAAATGCCCAGACAACTGTTTGTGATTTTCTCACTATGGGGCATTTTGAAAGAAAAAGTATATTTTCACCCTATAGCAACAGATGGTGAATTAATGAGGCTGATTGAAGAGGAATTACTATTGATACCTCTCAATTTTTTAAAAAGCGCTTATGACTATTTTTTGTTTCAGTGCTATCAGTACATAGCTATTGATGGACATCAATTCGATTAAAAATGTGTGATATATTTGACGTTGTGTGTACCAAGATTGTAGAAAATGTTGTCAAATTCGATTTCAACAGAGCACAAGTTACATCAAAATCGGATGACTAATACAAATTTATGGTATATTTGACGTGTGTACCAAGTTTATAAAGATTGGTGTCAAATTTGATTTCAACACAGCACCAGATACATCAAAATCGGATGACAAATACAAATTGATGGTATATTTGACGTGTGTACCAAGTTTATAAAGATTGATGTCAAATTTGATTTCAACACAGCACCAGATACATCAAAATCGGATGACAAATACAAATTGATGGTATATTTGACGTGTGTACCAAGTTTATAAAGATTGATGTCAAATTTGATTTCAACACAGCACCAGATACATCAAAATCGGATAACTAATACAAATTGTTGGTATATTTGACGTTGTGTGTACCAAGTTTATAAAGATTGATGTCAAATTTAATTTCAACACAGCACCAGATGCATCAAAATCGGATGACAAATACAAATGTGTGGTATATTTGACGTGTGTACCAAGTTTATAAAGATTGATGTCAAATTTGATTTCAACACAGCACCAGTTACATCAAAATCGGATGACAAATACAAATGTGTGGTATATTTGACGTGTGTACCAAGTTTATAAAGATTGATGTCAAATTTGATTTCAACACAGCACCAGTTACATCAAAATCGGATGACTAATACAAATGTGTGGTATATTTGACGTTGTGTACCAAGTTTATAAAGATTGATGTTACATTGGAATTACACAGCACCAGTTACATCAAAATTTGATGACTAATAAAAAGGCGTGGTGTGTTTGAGGTTGACGAGTGTACCAAGTTTGTAAATATTTATGTCAAATTCGATTTCTACAAAGCACCAGATAAATTAAGATCGAAATATTAATATAATTTTCTGGAATGTTTGACGTGTGTACAAAGTTTGTAAAGATTAATGTCACATTCGATTTCAACAAAGCAATAGTTACTTTAACATCGAACGAGTAATAAAAACGTGTGGTATGTTTGAAGTCATGTATACTAAGTTTTTAAATATTGGTGTCAATTTGATTTCAATACAGCACCAGTTACATCAAAATCGGATGATCAATTTAAATGAGTGGTTTTGTTTGACGTTGTGTGTACCAAATTTGTAAAAATATATGTCAAATTCGATTTCATCACAGCACCAGGTTTCATCGAAATCGCCTGACTAATAAATACGTTAAATTATATTAATATTATTATAATATAATACATCTACTTTCACTATCACCAATACAGTTATTTAACAAAGATCAAACCTCAGAGGTTTACCTATAGTGAGTTTCAATGTGACAATCCCGATCTATTCTATCTGGGTCTACACTTTTCTTCATCTAGTCTCAAGTTAAATCCTTCTCTTTCATCTTTGCTACTAAATCTAGCTTAAACAACTTTTGTTTGTTTCTCCAACCTTGTTTCTTTGTGATATATTCCAACCAAATCAAGAGATATGGGTTACTTTTCTTATACCTTATTTACCCATTTATTGGTGTTTAATAACGTAAATAAAGTTAGTTTAATCACAATGAAGGGAGTCGGTTTCCTACCCTTCTGTGAATTTAACAAATAATAATATTATCTTTGAGTCAGTTTTGACTGATAATGCCCGACAAATTTAGTATAGACGTAATAACTACAAGAAACATTGAAAACTAGATATGAAAATTTTATCTGCATCGTAATACTTTCGTTAAAATGCTAAAGCGATTTGTTATCATTAACTAAAGTTATTTTATTGTTTAATTTGGATAGGCTTATATTTAAATTTGTTGAATAATGAATACATCGTCAGGGGGGGAGCTCAACATAATTAGATGAAATTATTTAATAACTGTCACAGATTGATTTCATTATGAATCAGTCAATCTCGAACATCACTGGTAATTATCCAGCCTGATGATTTGGAAAATTACTATTTCAATTACTTTCGTTAACTCTGGCTACACTCACGATGGAGTCAATAAAATGTTAAATTGAATACAAGATGTAGTTCAAATATCTCTTCCGTCTGGTTTCTTACTTTTACGATTTTAAACTTTAACATATATTATTCTTGGTTGTCTGTTTTTATTTTCTTCAAAAATACGTAGTATAGAGGAAGTTATGTGATGTATCAAAAAAGATTTCGGGGTTTTGCGTACATGGCCGTTTTGAGGTGGTTCCCCGAGTCCAAAATAGTCCTTTTGGAATTTTAATAGTGACCATAATTTGATTAAATTGTTTGATTTTGTTTTACCTCATAATTTAGGGGAGTTCCGACGAGAAAAAAACATGAAACTATGATTTTCTCAAAATATATACTAAAAATGTTAATAAAATATTGTTAAAGGACTCAAACAAAACGTATTGGTTTCAATCTCGATAAATGCTGGTTCCTGAGAATGCAAGTTAAGGGCCTGTTATAAAATAGGTAATTACTCAAAATTTCCCCAGTGAAAGGTGAAGATTAATTATAATAATCCACGTATGACCCAAACTACTGAACTGATATTAGTTGAGAATAGTTTTGATAGGTTTTTCCTTGTTTTTGGGGATGGGTGAGTGATAGAGTTTGTGCAATGTTTATCACCATATTTTCTTGTCTTTATTATATATTTTTATTTATTTATTTTTTTTTTTTGCTGAAATATATTTCTTTTCAATTAAAATTAAAACATGTTTTTTCCTCCAATTAATTGTGTTAGCCTATTCGTTCAATTAACAAATGTTTTCATATCAATATATAAAAAATACTTATTTCTGATGTCCCTGTATTATCAAAAATATTTAAGGAATTTATAGATTGCATTCTGTGGACACCGAGGATAAGCGGCCAAAGGAAGGATTTTCAGAATAAAAATATTCGAAAGCTTATTTTTCTTTGTTATTTATTAAAAGAATTCTTTTCGTTACATACGCAGGTTTTTAGTGGGGAACTGAGGGAAAAGGGGGAAAGGTTAAGTTTGATAATCTCTCTAACTAAGTATTACTAAAACTGTGCGAAAACTTCTTCAATCACACGTTCCCAAAACAAAGTAAAAACCAACCAAAAGTAATCGTCACCAAATATGTAAATTTGGTAGATGTCAGTGAAATAAAAAAGTGAGATCGAACATAACAGGGCTTAAATTTGCTAAGCTAAATATGTTGGCAGCTTAAATCGTGTTTGATTAGAAACGAACTTTTAATAACGGTATCAACAGTCAAATGTTTCATTTGATATTTTATACACGTGTTTGGGTCGTTAATAGCCACATTTAAATTAAAACTATAAATACCGATTTTAAGAAATTACGTTTTGTTATAATTGACTCAAGGGTTTTTTTCTATCGTCAACTCACGAAGGAGGGATGGTGAGCAATACATTTTATTTGGGTAATTAAAGATTACAAATTGAGCAAAATTTAATTAAAAACGTTAGAGCCGATACTTATAACATCGTAATTTTGTGTTTTTCTTATGGTAGCTACCTCAAAATTTTGAATTATCGAAATAAAAATATACCGAGATATGGCCAAAATATGCCCACTTACCAAATTTGATTAAAATTATCCGTGCGGTTTAACTAAATGTGCGATAGACGGAACTCTGCAGAAGGATACCGCAAAACGGATAAATCTGTAAAATAATAAAATATACGAAAAGGTAAAATATTAGGGACCTCTTATGTATTAAATAAAAAAATGTTTTATTTTCGCATTTTCCATATTTTTAGTTGTTTTGGGTTAATATGAACACATTTAGACCGTTTTTTAAGTAATACTTGTCTGCCTAAATGTAAAGGTATGCCCCATGGAATGATTAAATTTTGACCCAAATTTTGTACTAATTTTTAATGAAAATGAGAATTCTGAAAATACTTGTTATGCTTTATTCAACAAACTGTTTTCAAACTACATAATAACGCAGTCTATATGTAGAATGAAAATAATTGGATATAACATTTTAAAAGTTTTATTGTTTACGTATTATCTCTGCTCGTAAGTCCGAATCTGGGGTTTTTTAATCTTCTTCCTTTACTAAAATAAAATACATATACAGTTTTGAATATAAATCAGTTAAGTCTCTGAGTTACAATTGACAAAACATTATACTGCAACCATTTTGTGTCTTGTAAATGGAATAACGTGTATATATAAAAAAATATTAGATATTTTAATTGTTTAATTCAACTCGTACTGCTTCGCTTTAACATTTAACAGTAAATAAGTAAATTTATAATCTGTGTTGAACTCGAAACTATGTGAGATGGGAAATTTAATATTTAATAAAGTAATATCCCCTTAGTGTTTGCTATGAGAAGGAGACTTGTAGTTGTTAAATAATTACCCCGAGTAATGGCTTCGTACTGATATTCATAGACAACTCCGATGAATCAAAATATAAAGAATTATTTAGAAATACGTCTAGGATCCAGGTAAATTATTATAAAAAAATACATAAAATTATATTAAAAAATTTTAAATTACCTTGTAAGTTTTAATATGAGCACCCATCATTTCCGGCAAACATCGGGGATAGTCCATCTCTACACAGAAACGCTCAATCAACGACGGCAATGATTGTCTCTCTTTATTTCTTTATTGGCGTAGATCTCTGATTTTCACTGTGTAAATAATGTTCTTAACGTAATCCAAAACAATTTCACAAGAGTCAGATAATAACCTCAAAATTCCTTCCAATCCAAACAGCCTTGCTTTTCGTACATTGAAATGTGGCTCCATCTTCCTGAAAAGTAACGTGTTTCATTTTACCTTTCTATATTATCAATTTGTAGGAAAACATACATTTAAGCACCTCGAAGTAAGTGACACTTCTAATCGTTTTCTCACCAAATATGAACGGGCTTTAATTCCACATCATTCATTTATCATAGTACATTCAAGAACATACTAAAAACTTACATTAGGTTGCTAAGCCGCCAACCACCCCCTCAGATTCTTCAGTTCTGGCGATTAACACAGCCAATTATGTAAAATTGCTTCACGACAGAAAACAAAATCGGTTAATGTAGCCTTCATCATCGTCTAGGGCGATCTGTTTGTTAAATTTCATGTTAAAGTTAGATTACATAAGGATATAATTTCAAACGTTTAAAACCTCGTTCTGGATAATATTGTTTTAGGAGTGACAAGTTTAAAAAACTACGAAGAGCGATAAACTCTTTAAGGCTAGCAAGCATGACTGCCACATTATCGTCCGACGTGCGTGTTTGGCCTAGGGATTTCGCTATGTCCACATTTTCAGTTTCATTAAACTGATTATATAAACAAACTAACTGTTACACACGGCTTCTCACGCGAATATTTTACAGTAAACATTGATTGTTAAAGTAGCTACAAAATACATGTATTTACAACATATGTTAAGTGAATCTTAGTATGTATACACCAAGTGAATATACACCAATTATCGAAATATAGATCATAGTTATGATCCAAACCATAGGAAACCAGCCTCTGATGATCTGTGACAAGCAACTTCAGTTATCAGATGTCAACTATAAAGGAACGCTCCGATTATACGAGTAGTTGTATAAACATTTATCTGATGACGAAATTTATACGGAAGCCGATTTGCAAACGCAAAAGTATAAATGGACAGGTTTCATCTGAGCTGTGGAGTTTGGGTGCGCAGGGGGTCTAGGTGTGGTTTAGGCATCAGTAAGGTGGTGGGGAAAGCGGCGGCCTCAGTCTGTGTCGGGTGTTGGTATTAACAACGATGTCTGCAAGACCGCTGGATCGTGGACAGTAGCCGGCGCTGACTGTTTCCCCTACAATGCCTCAGTCCCCACGCGGCCTCGAACTACAAATTTTTACCTCCCCTCCACGCGCTGGTCACAGCTCAGATGAAACCTGTCCATTTATACATCTGTTTGATAACAAGTGTGCATAAAAGATTGTATGATCCGTACGTACAAGTCTATCTTAAAACAACTTCGAAATATAAAAACATTATAGGTAAGTTGCTCTCTCCTAAAACCGTTGACGGGAAAGGTTATTCGTACTGTTAAAGTTGTGTGACAGAATGATAGATTTGTTGGCATCGTGATGCAGGACATACTGGACACTCTAACGAGATAGCTTCTGTTATCGAAGAACTAAAGGAAGCTGGAATTATAAAAGTCATGTGAAACGCAAAAATTCTAACATCAGTACAATATGTGTCGACAAGTGTGTACGTTACAAGAGTAAGGGTTCTGACCCTTGAAAAAGTGGTCCTAAAGTTGTAGGATTTATACTTACAACCAAGAGGGACTATTATATAGAAGGAAAACTCTTACATAATGTACTACTGCACGCTCTGCAAACGACGCAGTCAATCTTACCCAATTAGAGACTATGTGTGTAATGTTTGATGACAAAAGGAAATGGTACGATGCAGTATAGAGACCTTTAAACATCTCATGCCGAAAGACTAGGATGAAGCAGTGACAAAAGAATATCGTTAATTCCAGTTAAACTAATTAGCAGCTATGACACTCATGTAAAGGTTTTAATATAATCTCCCACACGTGTTGATATGTCTTGATACTGAGGATGAGTGACAGAGAAATATATTTTGCACTGTTTATTTAAATCTACCATTACTCCCATTATTACACACATCATTATCGATTTGTTTCTAGTAAATCGAGGTTTATTTAAGCTCTATACAGTTTTTGGTTTACGATTTGCTTCCCAGAGGATATATCGTTCATATATCTGAAACTGTTTACATATAGTTGTAAATATCAATCAACAGAAGCCGGTGATTAAAAATGCATGACAAACTTTATTATCAACTTACTTAAAACATTTTCCCCGCCGATATTTGTTAATTAAAAGTTTAAAGAATTTTTAAAATTTAATTTTAATAATAAAACGTGAAAAATAATAGAACAAAATAGTTATTTATGTATCAAGAGCGCAAAGAGCCATTTTTTTTGCTCGAAATAAAAAATAACACAACAGTTTTTAACGAGAGCGACAAAAGCATTTTTTTTACGTAATATTTATCATACTGCTACAAAAATAAGTTTACATGTTCATTGTTTTTAAACATTGAAATTTAGGATAGTAACTAGGTACAGCTGACAAACATTAATATAGATATGAACAAGGAAAAACCCCCAAATGCGTTCTTATTACCTTATGTACATTTCGATAGGTCTGCTATAATCTGAGCTATAAGTGTACCTCTGAAGATGATAGCAGAGCTATCGAAATGTACATAAGGTAATATAAACGCATTATACAGTTTTGTGTAGTTGTGTTATTTTATGGTTTGGGGTTTTTCCTTGTTCATATACAATCACCACAGTGCTCTAGTGATTTATTTAATATGAATATAGATACGTTGACCATCCCCTTTTAACCAAATGGCTTTACTTTGAACTCTAAAACTATAATAAGCTGTTTTGTAATTTATTCGTAGACGCAAAAACTTACATTTCAAGGTAGCTGTAGGAGAAATATATTTTAACAATAGATAAATCTTACAAACGATAAGAAACAGCCAGTGAACGTTTTGTAGGTTATTTAATCAATTCTTTGCAAAGAGCAAGAGAAACGAATAGAAAACACACCAAACCACTCAAACCCAAATTCTCCCCATTTCCATGTATGGTGGGATTTGTGTTACGAGTGACGTAAATGCAAGGGATTACTTCGGCAAATGGATTTCAAATATGTGCGAATTCTGCGAGACGTAATTTGATTGGAGCAAAATGTGTTCTATGAAATTCTATACCAATTTTAAGATTAAGTAAGTATTTAGTTTATGTTAAAATATATTGCTCTACGCTATGTTGAATAATCGAATTGAAAATCTACAGATTTTGATCTTAATTTTCAATTTGTATGGCTGATGATAAATTATTATGAAATTCACTACTTTGTCATTGAGTTGTATTTATAATAGATATAATCTAACACTGCTGTGTTTCTATATCTATCAGAAATTGACCATTCTAAATATTCATAGGAGTAATTTTACTACAGAATATTTCGCTCGCCATTGTGTGTGTGTGTGTGTGTGTGTGTGTGTGTGTGTGTGTATGTGTTCCCTCGGACAATAAAGAGAAACCTTTTTTTATTATTTAATGAGTTATTTGAAGCTTTAAGGTTTTTTTATTTTGAGTTTTATAACTCTAATTTAAACTTAGGCCTATTTATATCTGTTACCCAGTTCTTTGGAGAATCACTCGCTTAGAGCCGTTCAATTTTTGAGTAATTCTCGATGTAAGAATATTCGTTTGGAGGAACATTCTTCTGTATTTTATTCCCCTTTACTATCGTAAAGCACTTACCTTTGTTTTATATATAAACCAATTGTTTATTATTTTATACCTTATCTAACCTAACCTAACCTAGATCTTTGCGCACAAATAAAAATCTACATAATATAATGATGACCAAGTATGTTTTCTACGATATAAAATTAAAATATACTTTATTATTAAACATAACCTAAAAATTGACAGAATTTTTTTTTTTTTTTTTTATAAGTTAGAGTAATAGATCTACTAAATGGAACTTTAGGGAAATTTAACCCATGAAGTAAGTTTTACTGTTCGTTGAATATGATTGGAGTGGTGGAGGCCGTTTGAAACTATTTTCCGCAATTTTTTTTCTTGAAACTAGTAATCTGCATATATTAATCCCCGGTTGAAGGATCATAACAGCATACCATTGCGCTGTATAGATTCTTCAATTTTGAAATCTTCTTTTGAAGAAGTTTAAAGTCTAAATAATTTTATATAAAATAAATACTTTATTCTATCTGATTTTAAATTATTCTGATTATATAAAACAAAACCGCCCTTCATCGAAATATAAAGTTTGACACGAAATTAAAATGGCCACAGTCAACAAAATATATATTTGCCTTCAATTAAAAGTCACGAAACTACAAGCAGTTTAGAATAATTTAAAAATACAAACTGAATAAAAATTTGATGTCCATATATATAATGGTGGATAGTATGGGTGTACATTGGTAATTTAGAAAGGGTAGCACTTTTGTGTGAACACTGGTAATGGCTATGTAGCGCCACGTTTTGGCGTTGTAAATTTGGATTCCATAGAGATTCTACACACGTTGAAATTATTGTTAATTTGTAGAGAATAATACAATTCTACAATAATATTAAAAGAGATCAAATAAAAATTCTAAAGTTATAACCCGATAAGGAAAGTTTCCATTTGTCAAAATATTACGAAAGAAATATGAACAGAAATTTAAGAAACATATTAATTGGAAAGAAAAACAACTAACATAAATCGGCCTACATACTTTACATTAATTACTAATGTGATAATCAGTAACAAACATAATCCTATGTAATATGAAATGCTCCCATAACCTCCAATGTAAACTATTTACCTACGTGTTTAAAAATAACGTTTGGCTGTTTTAGACAATGGTATACAATACATATTGAAAGTCTAATAAATTTAATGATTTTCTTAAAAGAAACTATTTCCTTGTTTCTTAGCTGAACATTAACCGTAAATAAATGGAATATTGATCATGATTCAACATTTAGTTGATGTTTGTTTTTGTTTTTTGCCAATTATTCCTAAACTATAATATTTCATTACCTGCGGTTTTCCACATGAGTTTGGGTAATTAATTTTCACATTTCACTAAAGTTTTAACGAAATTAAATATTTTGAATCATCACATGTGAGAAAGTAAACATTGCCGAAGAAAAAGTGGTTATGAAAGGTTATGTTATTTAGCGTGAGTGTGTTGCTGTAGAATTTAGTGTTTTAATATTTCATATTATAATATTTATTTTCTAATCTGTTTTTTAATTTATTTTAAAATTCTAAAACGACAAATATTATAGAAGCCGATATAGTATTATTAGGAATATTTTCGCAAAATTTTACGTAGAGCCTGGTCAAATTATAGTATAACTCTAGAATTCTAACACAAAGTTAGGGAGATGGAAAGCAATGGCTGTTTTGGGAATAACAGAGTGTGACACTTGGAATGAAATTATGGCTGCGTGAATATATTAAACCCTAAAACGTCGCGATTAGTTATTCCAATAATATGACGCTTCGTATACAACGCCCCATACATATCATATTTTATGAACCTCAAATAAGGGAATTACGGTAGAGATAGAAAAAATCTCATTTTTAACTTTATATAAAATTCAAATATTTTAAACTAATTCTTTTGGATTCTTTTATAAATTAATTTTCCTGATTTTCTCGCAAATAATATAAGGTTATTAAATAAAATACTTTAAGGCACTAAACACGACTAGAGTAAAGTCGAAGATGGTCTGGGACTGCATCTCATCATTGATAAAGCTTAGTCAGGTGAACACGGTCACTGTGGGCTGGGTTCCTGGTCATTCACGTATTGATGGAAATGAGAGAGCAGATGAATTAGCCAGGGAAGGTTCAGAATCCCCTTTCGTGGGCCCAGAACCGGTGTTCGGGATCTGCTATGGACATGCCAGAGCAACTGTAGATACATGGATACGGGAGGGGATGAATAGGGCCTGGACGAATTCAACTACAAGTAGACTTGCAAAGAGGCTACTTAGACCAAGCAAGAAACATGCTGAACAACTCATCTCTCTTAGAAGGGATAACGTGAGGTGGGTGGTTGGGCTCTTAACGAGGCACTGTCACCTCAGAAAACACCTACACAGGATAGGGATTGCTGTAGAAAATAATTGCAGGAAATGTGGTTTGGCTGAAGAGTCCGCAGAACACATTCTCTTAGAGTGTGAGGCGTTAGGACGAGCCAGGCTATACTCTCTAGGCCCTCCGGGGAAGGAGATGGAAACCATCCTAGACAACCCTATAGGTAGCATCTGTTCCTTCATAAGGATGTCAGGCATTACTGAGTGGGTGTAGGATGGAACTTGGAGCGGCAAAAGACCTTTAGGTCGACGTCGGTGAGGCCTCTGACGGAGGCTATCACAGCCCATAACATTAAAAAAATTCAAATAAAATACTAATTTCGTGTCCGTAAAACTAACTCTGGGTTTAGTGCTCTAACAGAATTATATATGTAGCTTTCTACTTATATCATGGAGGTAAAATTAAGAAATAGTGCAAAAGCCTTAGGCAAATTTTATCACTCGCGAATCCTCAAAACCAAATCCCATACTATAAATATCAGTTCTGTAATAGTCAATCAAAAAATGAAATTAAACCATTGACAAGTTCTTTAAAAAAATATTTAAATTAGAGCCTAAAATTGGCCCTCTTGTACCATAACACCTCCTATAATATTAAATAGAGGGTTTAATGTCGTTGGTCAGGATTGATTGTTTGTTTTTGAATCATATATTGTACCACTTGTTTAACTCGGCTCTCTTCCAAACTGATATATTACGTATCTGCGATAGAGCAATAAAATCCCTGGATAATTGATTTTCCTTTTATTATTCAAAACGATGCATGTAGATAAAACTTCAATTATTATATTATACGTTTCAAAGCCATGCTCTTTGTAAATTTGCTAATGTTCAAACAATTTCAGAGCGAAACGGAATATAAAATGCAAATGAAATTGTGTTTGTTGTTTGAGTACTGGAATCACAAGCTATTTCTCGATTGAAAATATTTAAAGGGGAGTTTTTTAAAGGCGTTTCGTTTATTATTAAACAAAACAAATTATTGTTTTAATTTAAGGAACATTTCAGTTAAAGATATAAACAGTCAATATACAGGATTGTGCGTGGTGTTGGTTAAATAATTTTACATCCTGTGATACTATTGTGCTAAGTTTATCAAACAACCAAATATGCTAAGAGTTCTTGACGCCATCCGGGAATTATCAGTCAATGAACCATGAACGTCGATACAAATACAAATCTTATAATCAGTTCAAATGATGGCAATCTAATTTGGGTGAAAATAAACAAAACAGGATTCCATAATAAATAACAACTCCCCTCACCTTAAAATAAATCAACACTAAACATACAAAAAAGTGTTTAGAATATGTTATATGCATTTTACTCTATCTTAGATGTTAGATGCTAAATATTGTAACAAATTTGTGATATACTGTATGTTATACGTTACATGATATACATGTGTTTATAAGTCATATAAATTTAGTGTCCCCTGTGTCTTCACTATTTCTTTTTTCCCTGGTATTCACATAGGTTCTACTGACAAGTATTTAATAAACTACTCCTCCCTTTAACAAAATTAACTAACTTAAATTGATATTCTGTAACTGCTATTAATTAAAAAAATAATTTGAATAATATCACACGTCGCAACCGGTTAAATAAATAATCCACGACAAACCTAGTATCGTTGAACAATTCAGTAATACCTAGTGATATTAGATATAAGTTTCTATGTTCTTTCCTTTTTACTTTTTCATTATTCAATACTATAAACACTTATTTTGGTATTCTGTATGTTTCATAACCCATAACTCTCACCTGGTCTAAACTTCATACTTAGGCTGCAGTAAGGTTAAGGTGCTTTTTCTCTTAGAATGTACTTCTACAATTACCTCTCTGAATTGGCCTACTAATCAAAATCCTGTTACCATCTCCTTTTTTGACCATGTAGAGATTTGGAGCTCCCACGTCGATGGCGGTTTGATAGTTATTGGATCATTTTTTTTCTTTTGGGCAATAGACAATTAGGACATCTGTAAAGTGCCCGAAACGTCGGCTGTACTCAACGTGCAGACAATATTGACGCGGTCGAACCCCGAAGAACAAGATCATAATAGACAATTACTTTCATTTTTTAAATTTTAATTTCTATCTCATAAAAACTAAATTTTTATAATATAAGACTATTTTTTTTTAAATAACACTCATCCAACAGGATCATTCCTGGATTTATCAGAACGCATGGATTGATTAGGGGGCTACAAAATTAAAGTTTTCATTTTCTTCCATCAACGCTTCACCAATCCTTTACTTACCTAACCAGATCTACTTTAACAGCAACTCATCATATTAATGTTGTCCCAGCTTAACCTCAACCCTAACATTAACAATATCAAAATTCATTCAACATTTCATTTGTCTACCAATCTAGTTTAAGTATCTTTACTTTGTATTAATATAGTTGTTAGAATTATTTGTTTTGATAAATTATATACATTTACATTCAATATAATCACTTCAACTCCTTTTTGCGTTTTAAGAAAAAAGTTATTTAATAGATACATAGCACACGGTAACTTCGACATGCATATTTAGTTTCATGTCACCCCCCCCCCACCCCCAGCAAGAAACGCCCCTCAGCAGGTTGTCTGGAACTGCTTACCACAATTAATTTCTAGCCACAGCCTACTCTACCAAAGTCTAATTGTTTTATCTAATCCCAAGTACTCACTTCTCTCTTGTCTTTCAATAGCTAATCATCAGATACTTTACTAGATGTAAACTGACTACATTCTTAGTGTTTCATGTCTGTGTGACGTTTTTGTCACATTACTCGTTATTTTGTTTAGTATCATGTTGTACATTGTCTAAAAACCCACTGTCTTATCGTTCTAGTTGTTACCTAAATTTTATAACTGCTCAGTGTAAAAGCCCTTACCAAGTTCATAACGTTTAAATATAGGAAAATTCACCTTAAATAGTTTAATAATATGTTTATTTTAAAGCCATCCCCTTACAAAACTACTTATAGATTAACTTCACTTTTCGTTGGACCAAAAACTGTTGGAACTGCATTTTTTAAATTCTGTAATTACAGACGACAGCGAAGGTTAACCTACATTTAAGATCAATTTTTTAATCCACAACAATCTATAGATTATCTTACCACAACTAATCCTATATCCTTACAATTATTCGAGAGAACCTTTACCGAGTTATTCTTTCAACCACAATTGGGTCATCGTACCTGACCTGCTATTTCTACCTTTAGAAGTGTCACCGAAGCCCTTCTATTGTCTATCTTTACTGCTCCTACACATCACGTCTATTGTTAGATGTCTTGGGAATTACCCAGGCGTGGTGGCACCATCCAGTTTAGGGAGGGACATTTTCAATATTTCAGTTGATGGACAGTAGAAATACATATCAGTCGACTCTATCTGGTTCATTTCATTTCGGTTCATTTCAGTACTTCAATTCCGTGAAATTCATTTTCAACCTAACCTAACCTTTCTGTAATAGTTATCAAGTAGGAAATAAGTTGAGAATCTTTTAATTTTTTGCAATAAGCAACAGTCTGTCTACCTTGCCGGATTGAATTAGAAGTGAATGAAGTTATCATCAAAAACTAAATAGTTGCTAGATTTTATAGTTGGAGAGCAGAGAGCAGAGAGGGTCAAAAATGGCCCTTAAACAATCTGGTGGTGCCATCGAAATGTTTACCTCCGATATTCACAGCTATTGTTTTGTGTAACAATGAGTGACCCTTTTCGAGTCGAAAAAGGAATCGGCCAGACCTTCATTCCTAGAATTAGGGATCCTCCTCCGATGGTACCGATGGTTACTATAACCCCCTTTTCATTTTACGTCATCTATAGTTGAGTAATAGTTTATAAAACCACCATAATAGACGATCCTATCCCTCACCGTTTCCGAAAAACCCCCACAACTTCACAACTACCCTCCATCTATTACTGCACTACTAGTACTTCTGGCGACTACCCCCCCCCTAGGATCCTACCCAGTTAATCTCTGAACACGCCTGAAAATTGTACCAGCTTCACTTTTACCCGCTTTTCCTACTGCAGCTTATTAACCTCCGTCTATTCAACAAACGAAAACGTCTTTTGAGGACACAAGCTCTCTGATAAACTCCGTTTGCCAAATCACATTTGTACGTTCTTAAAGTAATATCTCCACAAGAAATAATCATAATATATTTGTCGCACAACTACAGACATATACAATATTCAGAGAATAATGTTGCTTCTTTATTGTTGCTACAACAAACTCAAGAATAAAGAGGAACAAGTGTTCGTCCAGGACGAACATTAGATTCATCGTCTCTCGGTTTCTGAGTATTTCTACAGGCGTCTTTAGGAAAGATGACCTCCAAAAATATATAAAACACCACTCATACAAAAGGGTATTATGTATAATGGGCATACGATATCTCTTTCGCAAATTATTTATCCTCTGAGAAATCAAAATATAACTCAACTTGGGCAAAACTATTTCAGAGGTAGTTCAGGAGACTACAGGCTTACAAACGGATCAACAGAAAATTTGCTACCAAAATTCCCTCCTCATAATTTTATAAATACTAATCCCCCTTTAATAATAATAATCATATTCTTAACAAATATAACTTTTTTAACAATAATAATCCTGTCTTTAACAATAACATATGCCATTCTCAAATACTACACCCAACCCTGAGCTACATAGCGGCACACCTTTCTTTCCTATACAAATATTGTTCAGCATAAACATACATTTTTAAAATAAATATATGACCTTACTTTCACAACCACATCAGTCGGCACACCTTCTAACTTCGGTGACCCTAAAATATTTATATATTTTATAACCAAATTTAGTTACCATTGTAAAGTAATCTTTCAGTAGAGAAACAGGGATTCGTTAGAAACACAAATCAAACAATATACGTAAGGTTACAACTTTGCTCAATAGACATTAATTGTGTAAACCATTATGTAATAACAAATTTTAAGTACAAAAAATCATCAAAAAACTATTTTGTTGTTTGCGCCACCGTTTGGTGAATCCTTTCCTCCTGTCTTTTTTTTTACCACTCGATTAGATCGATTGCCTTATCAGTCAAATTTTATTTTGTACTTGTTATTAATATTTTGACTTCTCAAAATTAACAAAAGTTACAGATAGAATCTGTTACACACTATCTGCTATTTTAATTGTGGTATCTTGTGTTCTCCATCATTCAAGAGAATAGACGCCTAAGACGTCTTTTCATTTTGATTGTTGCCTAAATAATTTATTGTATTTAGAGTTATCCCTTGTTGGGTATAAGTTATCCCATTACCCTGAAACCTTACTAACAACTGATATGTTACATATCATAATAATAATAATTTTAATCGCAAGCTGGAGTAGCTGTAGTGAATTCTCAAATTTACTCCCTTCCACATCTCAACTCGCCGATTCCAAAAATTTCATTTAGGCGTGGGTACGTGGCCCCTGCCTAAACATAATTTACTTTTTAAGCTTCACTCGTGTATTGCAGATCGCCTATCCCGCGCCGTAGAATATTGAATGTTATTTTCTATTTTGAGTATAGCCCAGGTCCAAGCTGTGTGGACAAGTAACTGATCAAGAGCAGATGTGTCGCCTAGTTTCTAATTGTGCTTATTGTTTTATAATGAGTGGTTCTTCTAAGTTAGCGAGATAGGCGACCTTATGTAATTTCTAGCGACCATCTGCTGTGTTTCATCAAGTTTTATTTTTAATATTGGCTATTGTGTGTAATCTGTTGGTGAAAATATTATTATCTCATCGGATAGCTGGCTATGTTGACCATTATGTTTATATCGAGGCTTTAGTTGTGAACGATCTCATCTTTGCGTGTTACATGTTAGTACAGTTAAACCAGCACGTTTCCAAATATAATTTAGCTGATAATTAATTATTAGAACTCCCCACGAAACTGAATAATTGTTTCATGATTTTGGATAAATTAACAATAAATTTATCTTTTAAGAAGCTGCATTGGAATTTATACCCTGTTCTACACGATAGTAACCATAAAGTCATATACGGCCAACCTTTATACGCTATACATAAGCGAGAACACAACCCGAAACAGGCGCAGCTTAGATAATATGAATTTACAAGGCAAATATGTTTGCAACCATTTTGTTTTTCTTTTCTATTACGAACCTTGCTATCGTTTGTTACAGTGTCTAAGTGTACGTTACGGTACCTTGTTGATACAATCATAATTAGAAAAAGAACGAGGATTCTATACTACTTTTTGTAATATTTGTATTATAGAAACAATTACTACCAACATTTTAAAACTTAAAAATAAAATTAAGTGTGATTAATTTAAACCAATAAATGATAATTGTGTTTACAGTTGTTCGTAGTTTGTAATTTAGTATAACTGATACCCAGATCAACTCGAGTGAGCCTGCTTTGTTGTGTGTGATTCCATTTGTATGATTATATATAATCCAGTAATTAAAACTTTAATTATAAATGGATTAACATCTCTACAAAAAGGGTCGGTAATGGTGTGTGTAGTGTAGTACCGATCACAATTAACGTGATTTGTCTTATTGTAATCTTGATTTTACTGTAAATAAATACTGTTACTTTAACAAATAAATAATTTGTCCTAGGCTGGAGACCATTAAAATGGTAAATTTAAACGGACTAGGAAGGGCGTCAATAAATTTCTCCTTGCAAGTAATTTTATGATTAATTGAGAATAGAAACATTAGCCAATTATGGTAATGGGTCAAGGCGTTAATTAATTTTATCTTAAGAACTATTATACTGAATACAGAGAGAGAATGTATCACAAAAGTGTGGTGGGACCAAAATTTTGTCAGTTCATGTTATTTATCCGCTTTCAAAAAATCTACGAGTATAATATGTATTCTGAAGCAACAAGTTCAATTTTTAACGTACTCGGGTATTGAATTCCTAAAATATCCACGCAAAAATCCCAAAACATCGACCATTTTGTATAATAAACTGATTTTAACTTATAAATAAATATTGAGCTTGATTTGTGTGATAATATCATGTAGAACAAAAACTCGTTCACAAGTCTCACAAAAATTACGTTTAATCAAACGCGTTTCAACGACAAAGTCACCATCATCAGTTATACATGAGCTACAATAACAAAACTATAACTATATATGTACTGTATGTATGTATATTTTTGTTATACATGATTTTAGCTTATTTAAAGTGTTGATTTCAAATTTATTACGGAATTTTATAAATAATAATTATCGTAAATTTATATCCTATCCATAACGACTGCCTCTATAAGTATAATTGGAGAGCAAAAAATATAGAGGTGTTGAATTGTAGCTATTAGTCTATGCCATTGTGAACTGAAGGTGAAATGTTTTACAGGATAAAGAGTTACAAAAGGGAAATACTTAAGTCTCTCCACCCCACTCTCCTTGAGGCAATGTCCTGAAAACAACCACTTCACAGCTAAAATCTCTGCAGGGACTTAAGCTTAAGGGTTTTTATCTTAAACTCGCCGCATGAATACGTTACCGCTCAATATTTTTACCTTCTACAGAGAGTCATTCACAGGAGGCTGCGAAAAATTAAGTTTTATCAATTTTCTACGTTTGTTTTTGTGTCAATTGTTTTAATTTTTTCAATATAAGTTGAAAGGCGAACCATTCTGAATGTTAAAAAAAAAGATTATTGTGTAAATGCCCTGAGTCAATGAGTACAAAAAAAGATTTTTCCTGTGAAACCAATCAGATCTAAACTGAACTCAATATTTGATATTTTTGGACTTTTTGTTTTCCGTGTTTTTTACAATATATATATATATATATATATATATATATATATATATATATATATATATATATATCATGCTACTCAAATATTAGGCCGAGGAGGGCATAGGATCAGATTTAAAAAACCATTTTATGCACAAGGGGCTTTTAACGATTTTTAAACAACGTTTCTCATAAAGGAACGAGATAAATTTTTTGGTAGCCATCTTTAAAAAAACAGGTTATATTGTTATCCTTAAAACGAAAAACTGAACGATGAAGGAAAATAACTAAATATTATCAATATTTTTTAAGCAAATTTTGTTAAAATATAGTTCTTTATGACCCAGAAAAAAGAAAGAAACAGCATTTAAATGAAAATTTTACTTCACGGAAAATCGGAATAAACTAAAAACTAAAATTTCTTATATTACGTGCTCTTTATGTAAGTGATAAAAAATAATTATTATTTTACTTATAAGTAAAATGATGATTTTTTTTTCATAAATTCATGGAAAACCTGATAAGAAAAGCTATACATACAGTTAATTTTATTAAAATAGTCGGATTAGCTATAACAAAAAATATAAAAAAATATTTTATTTAAAATTACAAACAATAAAAGTTGATATATCGGTTGAGTATAGCCTTACACAGGTTACTTGGTATTCAGTCATGCATAGAGGGGAATAGAGCGTTATACCAGAGATAGAGTCTACTGTATTTACTATCGTAATACGAACTTTAGTACTTAATATGAACTTTATTCTTGTTTCTATATTATAATATATAAATCATGACTTTTAAACAGGGTTTTAAAACTAGTAGAATAAAATAAAATGTCAACTTCCATCATGGATAATGAGTTTTATCAGATAAAAATATTAAATTTTTTAGTTATTTATTGGGTCAAAAATCGACCTAGAGTTTGTTGTGGTTGGCAGTCCCCTGAATTCAAAAATAGATGTTTTTGGAATGATATCTGTGTCGTCAGCCCAATCGGCAATAACTCTTTGATAAAAAATTACTCAAATGCTCAAGGACTAAGGTCCGAAAATAAAATAGTCCCATCTCTCAAAAATACCTCTTTATGTGTTATCTGTAAAGAGAACAAACAACGGCCGTGGGGCTTTAAATTACATAAAACAGTGTTTTTTTTTTTTTTTAATTAGCTGTATAGATTTTATTTAACTTTCAGAGAAATAAGAAGATTAATGACCGCAAGCAGAGTGCATAATCGCAAGTAAATATTCTTACCATTCAGGGCAAATTGTTAAAAACAAAAATAAAGACTCGCTATCACTTAAAGCACGACTTTTATATAAAACCATTTTTACTGATGACACGTTTATGGCAAAACAAAGCAAGTGTATACCCTATTTTCAGTAGCCTACTGCTGCGGTAAGAATGAACACGCAAGGAATGCAGATGATAAGCAAATATTTTAGTTGATACTGAACATCTCACTACAACTATAATTAATACATCGACTCAATAGTTTGACACGATAAATACTCCGAAATGAGTTACAACTGCTAGTTTAAATACTTTTCTTAACACTGAAATACTTAAAATAACTTTAATAACTATCTACACTGAAATCATACATAGCCTAGGGTTACGCTTAACCACTCACAACTGTGAAAAATCCCAACCTGATATTTTCTAACCGATTAGTACGGTAATAGTTAAAGGGACATTACTATTATCTGTATACAGTAACTTGGCGTCTGGACCCGGACCGTCCCCCCCTCGCTCCCTTCCTCACCCAGCTGTTTCCGTGATGAGTCACCTACTAGCGTTAACACTGCACTGTTTAATTTTTTTATGGGAGACACAATTTTAAATTTTGTTCAGCATTGTTAAAATGTTTAGGAAAATATAAGCAAATTGATACCAAACACGACACAAATGTATGTAAATAGTACGTAAACATGTAAATAATAAGTATGATATTATGCAAAAAGTAGCTGTGTAAAGAGCTTTCTAGTGTCGTGTTTGGTATCAATTTGCTTATATTTTACTAAACATTTTAACTATGCTGAAAAAAATTTTAAATTGTGACTCCCATAAAAAAAAGTTAAACAGTGCAGTGTTAACGCTAGCAGGTGACTCATCACTGAAAGAGCTGGGTGAGGAAGAGAGCGACGGGGGGGGGGACGGTTCCGACCTCTCGCAGGTAGCCAAGGGTTCAGACGACAAGTTTCTGTATACAGACTTAGTCTAAATGTGATCAGCGCATGCGCAGTTCTCTCTTCACCCCTCATTCTTGTGATCGTCAGACAGTACTTCGGATATTCTAAAAGCTTCAGGCTTAGAAAAGAATAAGGGTTGGGCAAGAGATACCAATAGGAAAGACGAAAGAGAGTCCCCTCAGGGTTGTCAAGCCTTTACTCACTATAGTGAGCCTTTCAAAGCAGATCCTCATTAAAATATATTATTTTAATAATTTCTCTCAAAAACTGTCCGTGTATTTCATTTTTGATTAACAACTACCAAAGTCTCATTTTTGATTGTATTTTATTTTGTTTTGGGAATAAGTAAGTGAGAAACTTTGAGACATATTTTTGCACCATTTATTGTGTCATAACTTTAATTAAAACTAAAGCAAATCAATAACTAGGGGCACCCTAGTTTTGTTTGGAATAACAAAAATACCATAAAGTAAACAAATATCTTCAAAGTGTATTTGCATTTGGAGCTATTCATGTGTAAAGTAAAGAAAAATATAAGTTGAAGGATGTATTTTTGTTTTTATCTTAGAAAAGAGTCATTTATATCCAGTCTCATGAAATATGTATTCTGTACTTTACAAGTCAATACGGTAGAATGAGTTTCACAGAAACTATTAACAATGGCAGATCATTAATCAGGAGTGTTAAATATGTTTGTGATTGTGTGTTTTGGATGGAAGTATAGACTTACATTTCAAAACAGTTTATTTCACTTCACTATACATGAACTGATTAACGAATGTTATATCTATCCCTTTCCTGTTCTTCAAAAAAAAAATATATATTTTTCCATGTGACAGTCGACTTTGGGAATGCGGTGCGTCACAGGAAGTTGGTTTCCGATGTTTTGAATATTTCAATATTGTATGAAGAGCTCTGTCAGAGAATGTTCGTTGATTCATAGAAAAACAGCCGTGTTCAATTAGGCATATTCCAAGAGAGAATACAATATATTTCTTAACCTTAGATTACTTTTCTTAGTTCATTGTTACGTGATCACTTTTCATTCGTAAATTTTACATTCTGTTTTTATTTTTGTTATTATTTTTTAAACTTTACTTTAGTGTTGACTATTTTTTATATTAAATCCTTTATTGTTTTTAAGTGTTTATAAAAATATTTAACAATGAATTCCTACACATTTTAACTGTAAAAAAAAATTCTTTTACCACCACTACAAGTACGTTTAAAAAAAAAGATGAATCTGGAAAAAAAATCGAAAAAATAATAAATATTATTTTATTGGAAAAATTAATCGGATATTCATAAAATACATCAATTATAAAGGTTTAATTTATATAAAAAGAGAAAAATGATTTACAATAAGTCCATCAGGTAGAATGCCAAAAATACCAAAATTAGAGTCCTGTCTTCACTGAGAATCACAGTCCTTGCAGTGATTAATATACACTTAGTAGCTAAATCAAACACTTTGAACTGTAAAATCACTATTTACACAATAAACTATTTACAACACTAAAAACTAACAATATAAAAACAATAATTTACAAAAAAATATTCAAACACTTAATAGTTAAAACTTTCGCAACACTATTCTTTCTTAAAATATAGGCTACGACGCGAGCTTGAGTACGGTAATAACTGTTCAACTTTGAGCTTAGCCGAAGAGACACTGAGACAGTGGCCTCTATTCACAATGTCGGAAAGGTAAACAAAAAGACAGAGCGTGTCCATCTTTTGTCTACGAGTTCTCCGAATTTTACAAAGGGCGGGTTGTAATTTTTACGAATGAGTAGTGTTCTAGGGTTCAGTATTATAAATGAAATAGGTTACACTAAATGACAATCCCATAGAGTCAGGTTACCATGAGAAACGTAAAGTCACCATAAATGTTAGTATGACAGTTGTCACTAAAAGAGCGAAATACTGGTTAGGGAACTTTAATGTAATAGCAGATATTTCTTGTTGAAACTCCATATTCAAGGATAAAATAAAGCAAAAGCTTAAAGTTTCAAAATATTTTGAAACTTTAAGCTTTTGCTTTATTTTACACTGCTTAGGGTATTAATTTTCACAACTCACCAAACCTGGAAGGAAATCAGTAGAGCCGTTTTTAAAAAAATTGCGTTTTTTTTGACGACGTGAATCGTGGTGGAGTCGCCTTGGCTGTCCCCTAATTAGGTGGAATGCCTTCTGGTGGTCGTGACGGTCCTTATGCCCATAGCTGCGATTTTGGAAATGTCAGATTGTCGAACGGCAGAGGGCGTAAAGTCTCTTTACAGCCACGAGGAGTATAAATAGATGAAATCTTTGTAAATGGTTCCATATATTTATTAAAACTAACAAAATGCTACTAACTCCAAGGTGTTAAACTACATCTTATGTAGACAAAAGCAAAACTACCAGGTCCGGATGTTGGACCACAAACACAATTGTGAACAGACTCTCTTTTTGTCCAGCCCCAAAGCTTCCCCTCCTTATTTTAAATCATAACCACAGATCTCAGTATAATATTTGTGTAAAGGCCCTATTTGTATACTCACCACCTAGATGTGTTAATTTGTTTGAATGATTTAATAGTTATTTAATATGTACTAAATACGTACTAAAATAGTTTTTGGTGTCCATTAACAATGTACAAAGCTTTGTAGTTCTATCTGTAATGGTTAAAAAAATATTAAGCCTCTCTGGGACTAATTTAACACGCTGTATTGCAGGGTAACTGTCACACAGCAACTGACATTTTTGAAAGACAACACACAGACAAAATTTTTAAAAAACTTTTTTTTTTGGATTCAGAAGACCTTATAAGTCAACACACAACTTTCTTTACATAACTAGGTATATGTGATACATTAGAAATAGAAAAATATTTAAAACGTTTCTGTCATTTAGTCTACCTTATATTTTGTACAAACTAATAAACTTCCAATCTCTAGGATATTGGTTAACAGTGTAATTTAGTTATTAAATTATACTGTAAATGTACATCGACGAATTTGTATTTACTGTGCAATTACAAACAAGCGGGTAAACATTCTGATCAGTTAATTACATAATTTTGAAAACATACATTTATGCCAATATTCTATTTTAACAACAACGGGTACTGCAGGCTCTTTTTAACTTATAAATTGCTATAGTGAGCAATATGATTTCACTTGTCACAAATATGATTGGTCAAAAGATCAATGTCGAAAGAAAAAACAAAAAAAAAACATGTTTTAAAATGATGTCTGGCGCCTGTGCAGTGCTCTAGAACCCAAAACTATAATCAAATTAAGTATGTAGGCATATATTGGGAATTTCTTCATTTTTTGTTTACCTCAGATTTGGTGGTAGTTTCCAAATTTTTTTAACCTAACCTAAACTAAACAAACCAAACCTAACCTAACATATATATCTCATCTCTCTATAAATACTGATTAGTAAGTTACAGGTAAAAAACAAAAATTCCGCCTTAGGAATTATAAGAGGCATATTTTTTTCAAAAGGAGCTGTACAGATTTTGTTAAAATTTCAGTAAGATGTCAAGATTAATGACTCAAACTAGTATGCAAAAATCACTTTAAAAAATATTGAGTTGAACCGGAAAGCTGTAATAAAAAGCTTAATTTTGAGCAAATACACCAAGAACGCGTTTACGGTTAAAGCAAAATAAATTTAGGCACTTATTTAAATATATAAATATTTTTCAAATCGGTCTGCACGTTCATTTTCTTTTTTTAACTAACAACTACTGAACCGATATTGTTGATGTAGCATAGTTTTGATTGGTTTGATTGTTCACTTATTTTACACCACATATTTTACCTCTATTCTACGAAAAACATTTGTACATTTTTGAAGAGCGAATTTAGTTTATACTACCTGATATCCGGTTCATGTATAAACTGTTATTTTGTTGAAGTTATTTTTATTTATTTATTTTAAAGCTTTTTAGTTTTAAAATGTCTTTTTATATCTTAAGAGATATCAAAATTAAATCAATACACCCACGACAAATAATGTAAATATACAGGACATTGAACACAACACTTTTTGTATATTTCAAAACTTGGGAAAATAAACAATTTTATGAACGCCATCATGGTAATTCCCAGCCCGATGATAAAATGTACTACAAGCAGATCCTCTAAACGTAATGTTGGTTTCCTAGGTCTTGCGGGAAATGCTAAATTGTATTGGTAGATCAAATGGTCTTATCGAGTAGTTTATGTTTGTTAAGCAGTTTTTCAAAGCAGTTAAGCAGTTTGTTTTTCAAACAGTTTTTCAAACCTCTAAGGGTAAGAACAGAACAAGTGGGTCGTGGTGGAGGTGGAGGTCGCGGTGGAGGTCGCGGTGGATGCTACTAGTTAAGTCGCGGTCGATGTCGACAGCACATAGCAAGGAGGTTATCTGCACTGCTCATTCGAGCTAGGACCACTGTCAAGTGGAGTAGTTTGATGAAATTTGAATGACAAAAAGATTGTGCTTTTGCGATGTTGTGTGAGTCAAGTGATGAAATGTCAGCTGTCACCAAGTGGTGGCTGATAGGTAATATACCCACAATGCGGGAGTGAGCTGCATAATTGCTATCAGATCTTCCCTCATATTTAGCACTTGAAATTCAAAAATGAACTTATTACGCAAAAGAGATTATGGAAAGCAACTAGAGCACCCTAGCGCACGGAATGACAGACGCCAGACGTGCTCTATGCGAGCTGCTATCGAGGAGGATGGCAACTTGTCCTTGAACGCACCAATCCATGTAAAAACAAATGTAAGCATCCATGTAAAAACAAACTCATTTGATTTTCAAAAATATCGATGTAAACCTCCTGGATGGCATCGCGCTAAACCTCCACCGCGACTTACCTGCTCTGTTCTCTTCCATTCACTACAATGTGTTTTTTACATGGATGTCGACATCGACCGCGACTTAACTAGTAGCATCCACCGCGACACACTTATTCTGTTCGTACCCTAAATTGTGTTCATCACTCTCTTGACGTCGACTGACTAGCCTTCTAGATCTGTCTATTGTTGTACCGACCCGTTAGGCATTAGGCGACAACGAGGACAATGCAACAACGGTAAGACGTCTCGAAAATCACTTTTCGATTTTCTGAGGCCATGAAATCTGTCAAAACACGGAGGTCAACAGTTTCAAAGATTACCAAACTTACTAAACTTTTCGTATAGTGGATTAGATAAGCTTTAACACGTACAAATCTTAATTATTCTAGTGTATTTATTTCAGACACGTATTACATTGAAACGATTAGAATATCAACTCACGCGACAAATATATCCCTCATTTGTCAAGGGATGTTACATTCACGATTCATTTGATTTAAAATACTACAACGATCTCAAAGGATCAACGATTGATAAATAATTAATTAATGCCTAGTATAAAATATTAAAATAATAATAATCGATAAAAAAGTTAATACTAATAAATAATTGTAAGAATAAGTAAATTGAGACAAAACACATGTTACCAAGCAAACCATACCGACATAGCAGCTGCAAAGTTAAGTTGGGAAGATAACGGTACTAATTGAAGAACGTGACAAGGACAAGGAAAAGAAAACATTCTGTTTTCTTTGAGGGAAGAAAGTTCGCCGACTTACATAAAAGAAGGCACAAACATAACGGAGTTTTGTTAACAGAAGCAGCTGCATGTCATAAACAGGGAACATAGAAAAAATGAGAAAGTAAATACCTAAATCTCCGAGGGGCGAAGTCAACGCACGTAAAAAAAAGTAACGTTTTTAGAAAGTTTGGATGTCCAATCAGAAGAGACCTGAGTTTCAAAAAATGAGATATTGACCAATAGGCGAGGAAGACGCGGAACTTGGAAATCGGGAGAGGCAAAATCCAACGGGAAGAAGAGTCAGTCTAAAACTGGGGGTGAGAGTGTGTAGGTCTTGGCTTACAGCTGGGAATCAGAGTAAGGAGGTGTTAAGAGTTTTAAACTGAGAACCTGAGGGTTTAATTCAAAGTCGTCAAATAACTTAAAGGCAGAGTTGCCACAAAATTTAGTAGTTTTTGTAGTTTTTTTGTAATCATAATTAAAGTCAAGGAGTATTAAAGTTGTAAAGGAAGAGGAGAGAATCATCGCGTCGAAATTAATAGTTAAATTGAGAACGAGTAAGGAGACCAAACAGCGTTTAGCGGACGTAATACTAGGGATTCACCATCCGTCAATGAACCAGGATTTGCAACATCCGACCTCCCAGGATAAGGATACATGTGTTTAGTGCGTCGTTAGTGATTGTGTTTGTGTACAAGTGCAAAAAAAGAGGACGAGGCGTAACTGTTGATAAGTACCAAAATTTATAATTAATAATCATTAGAATCTAGTATTTCACTTTGATGAGTCATAAAAGTTCCCATGCCCGAGATTAGGAGTCAAGTTTTTATAAATTAAATTAAAAGAAAGTAATTGAGCTAGCCGGCAAAATAAAAGTAATTTGAAAATAATATAATTAAATTAAAGAAAATTGTTTTTAATAGATTTGATATAAAATTAATAAGAACATTAAGACAAAATCTGTAGAGACATTCGTAGAGTTTTTTATGTAAATTGAATAATAAATTAAGATTTTAAAATTGTCAACAATTAAATATTGTGTATTAGCATAAATTAGTTTTAAAGAATGAAAGTGTGAAAGAATGAGTAGTCTTAAGATTGAAATGAATATTTAATTGAATTGATTCTTGTTATATAAATAATTATATGATAATAAATCCAGAAGATGGTTAAAAAGTAGAAAATTGTTTTGTGGAATTAATTTAATTCAACCATTCTAGTTTTGCTAAGATTTCGATAGAAATCTAATAAAATTAATTGCCAGAAATAGATTAGCGCAAATTAAGTGTGGCTAATAAAGTTTAAAAGTAAATTCATAAATGTTTCATAATAATTAAAAACAAATTATTAATTTAAAAGTAAATAAATAAAAATATATATAACAAACTTCTTTTTGTTATAATACATAATTATTGAAATTAGCATGTTCAAACATAAATAATAGTTGAAATCAGTTTATTCACATGTACGCAGTAACAGAGAAAATGTATGGGTTACGCAATCGGTGTCGAATTTCTTTGCAGATACATCCGTTTTGATGTTCCCGAAAAAAGGGGTTTGGGAAAAGCGCCTGTGCAGTAACCTACAACCTAAATGCGTGGACAAATTTTAATCATTGCATGTGGGCATTTTAGTCATATCTTGGAGGACGTTATTGGTATTAGTTTCAAAATTTGGGGGAAATTGACCCTAAAAAACATACTATTTTCTTAAAATAAGTTCTAACTATTTTATGAAGAGATGCTTCTAAAAACTTATTGTTCAACATCTCTCAAAACGTGCCAGTTCGTTAGTTATCTGTAAACATAACAAAACATTGTTATAAAGACGCAAATTCTCAAAATCGATTTTTTCGTTTAAATTTTAATGAAATAAGATTAATAATTCAAATCCGTGTGAAAAATCGCAAAAAAATGATATTTTTGTTCAGGAATTATTGGAAAAAACCAAAAATGAATTTATCCGCAGTCATAAAAAGCTCGATTTTAATTAAATAGGATTTACGCTTAGGACGCGCTTTGGCAGATGCGAAGCGAGTTTATTTCCCATTTAAAAATATAAACACGTAATTGTTTCAAAGAAGATTCATTTTCACCCTTTGACAACTATTGTGAATTTTTGGTGACGAATACCTTTGGTTGGTTTTTTTTGTGAATGAAAAAGTATGTGCTGTTTTTCTTGCTTTGCTTCTATTAATATTCAAGAGCATTATATAAACGCTGACTAGTAATAGGTAAACAGTGTTAATTAAAGCTGATAATGAAATCTAATGTATCTTAATAAGAGCCATTAAAACAAAATTAGTTGAAAACAGACGACAAAAATCTCAAAACTATATAACTGTTCGTGATACTTGTTATAAGGAGCGAAATCTATAATTTACTATTTGTTAAATATTTTTTATACTTTACTATATATAAAAGTCAAAACCCATTGACTGATCACGAAATCTCTGTATCCAAGAAGCCTAGATCTATGAATTTTTTTAAAATGGTTTGGGTTAGGTCTGTAGACGCGTACTAAGAAAATGTTTTGAAAATGTTCCAGTCAAGGGTGTTTTTTACCCATAAAACAAGTATCATATCTTTGTTATTAATGGGTTGATTTTGATCAAGATTAGCGTGTTGCTGTATTTGGACATAATTTATTTCCATATCACCAACATTAGGGTTGTGCTAGAAAAAATATTTCTTTAAAAAACTATCTCAACTATCCTCAGGTGAAACTGGGGCCATCAGCTAATATTGGTATATTTATAACAGGTGTATTTAAAACAATTTTTCGAATGTTTCTTCGTATTTCCTTGTATAACTTTTCGATCTACTTATATCAATAACAATGGCGAGGTCACTAAGTCAATTGCTTATCTCTCCACAAAATTAATACACAGGCTTCCCCTTAACGACTTCGTAGCAACCAAGTTAGTGTAAGGTTAATTGATGGTGTAAATGATAATTTTTTTTTCCACTTTCTACACTATGTAATATTATCAGAAGACACTGCACGTAGAGGAAGAAACTCCCTATTTACCCCAATAAATTTCCTCTTTTTTCGTATAATGAAGTCCCTAGGGCAAATCCGGGATTCTGTCCAACACATAATAACCTGCAGTGAAATGATTTATGGAATTATGTCCCAAAGCTCCAGACTATTGATCGTTGTAATGAAGAAGAGGTACTTCATTTATCGGAGTTGTTTTAATAAAAACAAAATAATAACCATAATGGACTTCGTCAAATAATCAAATTTAAGACAATCGTCAAGAAATGACCCCTCAACTACTAAGCCTCTTTGCATTAGCTACTACTAATTATACCGGTTTCTAAGAGGCTTCATCCCCAAGGACTCGCTTAGCAAGTACCTGTGTGTTAATCCCGAGGTAGATTGCTAAGTCTACACCTTTCTTAATCTAATCATTCATCTTTCTTCTTGACCAACTATTCCAAAGTTGACGCTATTAGAGTGACAGGGTTAAGAGTTTTTTTAACACGTTCACTTCTGAAAAAAAGGTATTGTATACCATCACCTATGGCTGAAAATTTGTATGTTAAATCATTTCAGTTGGTCTGGCGCCGACTTTTATCGGCGCGCGCCTCATGGCAGCGCTAGCGACGCCGACTAAAGTCGGCGCTAGCACTCAACTTATTAATGCTCTGACGACCATTCTTTTCGTTTAAATAGTTGTATTTTCATACTCTGAAATAATTCAAGCCACAAACTGAACCATTTCAGAACAGAACCTGCTCGATAGAAACACAGAAAAAAAAATCGATAATAAAAATTACACATGAAATAAAATATATTTGTTTTACATGGTGTTTTACCATCGATATGATAAAGTGGTTGGAACATTTGTAGTGTATACGCGTCAGTAGCAGTGATACAACTTCAATGGAAACTGGTACCACAGGAATAGAGAAGATTAAGGCCTGGTATTGGTAGTGACTATTTATTAAGTTTTCCTTTTCTTGTTTAGTGGTGAAAAACCTCGTTATCGATATGACGCTTAAAATAGCCCTCATCAAGGTTGAAATAGAATTAAAGGAAGGTCGAGAGAGGAAATGAAGAAATCATGATAGAAAAGGTTGAATAATAAAGATCTGTAAGAAGGAACCTCAAGATTTTCAAACCTGTATTCACTATAAGCTTGCTCCTGAGTGAAAGTAGCTGTGATGGTCGTATAGACTTTGCTTATTCTTATTTGGATCATTTTATGTTTGTTATCATATTTAACTCAATTAAACTAATTTAGTTAATATAGTGTAATTTTTAGCACTGCACTAAATGTGAAAGAAACAATTCACCATAATAAAGGTAACCTATTCAAAGTTTAGGGTATATTCCACCAATAACTAAACTTATCGCAACAGGTTAAATCATTTTTTTTAAACTATACAATAAAATTAAGGTGTAACTTTTTCATTCCAGCTTTATAACAATTAATTAGGCTTACAAGCGAATTAATCGTAACGTCGCAAATTGCATTGTTGTGAAAAAGCTTTTTCAATTGTCAGACTTTTCAATATGCTCTCGTTAATCTTCCCTCGACAATCAATTCCACAATTAGTTCTCACAACTGTTATAAATCAATGTTGTTTTTATTTGCACTGCAATGCAGCCCCAACGCTGCCCTTCATTACATGTCTAAAGGGTTGTTACAGAGAGTGCCCTACCAGCCTCAAAGTATAAACTCTGAATATTCAGAACGACAAATCTAATAGAATATGAATATAAAATATAAGATTTTTAATTATTTGATTTTTCCGCTTATAGGCTACGTTTTTACTAGCAAGTATTGAATTTACCATAATATTTCAAGTGAAAAATATACGACCTAGACTGGGAATCGAAACCAGGACCTTTGGCTTTACGCGCCAATGCTCTACCATAAGGGCTGAAAAATGAGTAAAAATTAATTTCAATGTCGCATATGCGAGGTAATTAATTTGGAAATTCAAAATTGCAGCAATTAAACGTAAAGTCAAGTGAGAAGTCTACGCCCTGTACTGGGAAGCGACTAGGATAGTTGGTAGAGCATTGGCGCGTAAAGCCAAAGGTCCTGGGTTCGATTCCCAGTCTAGGTCGTATATTTTTCACTTGAAATATTATTGTAAATAAAATTTACATTTACTTAAAGACCTAACTTTTATATTTTCACACATACATTGTATACAAAGTTAAAACGAAAATTGTTGCGCGTTTTTCTCATATATTCATTTTGAGATCCGTTGAGTCCAAAAAGTTGGTCCTGTCAGGCAGCTGTCTCGTATGTACAGTGGTGTACATCCTAAATATTATTTTTTTTAAAACTAATACATGAGCATATTTTTTTTTCTAGATGGCTCAAAGAAAAAACATAAAATAACCATTTTCTCAAAATCATTTGATCAAATCCACCCTTAAACATCGAATCAAAGGCGCATCGCCATCTCTTCATAAATTTCTATTCTTAAAGCTTTTTTAAAATACTTATATTCTCAAAATCGGACTTACAAATTTCGTTCAAATTCTAATTAAATGTGACAATTAATGGCAAAACACGTGTAAAAAATTGCAAGTAAAATTTTACTACGGTTCTGAAATAATTGCAAAAAAAAATTAATGAACTCTGACCTCGGTTATATAAAGCTTTATTTCAATCAAATATGATTACACTGAATAAAGCTAATAGGCTAACTATAACACAAGCGAAGCAAAATTGTGCTATAATTTTTAAATATACAATAATTGTTTTCCAAAGACAGCGTCAGAGCTGATTTTACGAAAATCATAATTATGTATAATTTTCTTAAGCCAGTTACCCGCAATTTATAAATTCTTGAATAAATGAAAAGTAAGTGATACGATATGACCAAAGTATACCTATATATCAAATTTGATTAAAATCAGTCGACACGTTTGTGTTGCACTGCTCACACTAAGATATCATTCCGAAACATCTTTTTTTTTTATTACAGGATCCTCATAACGAATACATCTGCAAAAAACTCGACAATTTTTTGACACGTCACAAAAACTACGTCTATGTGAAAAACTATAATGGAACTACATGATAAAAAATAATATATTATAAGTTATAAAATAAATAATTGACGTAATGGAACAGTATCTGTTAGGTTTGACCTCGTAAATTGTGTCATCTAGATGTAGAAAGTGTTAACACAATTACAGCGATTAATAGATTGATAAAATTAACTGATATATATATATATATATATATATATATATATATATATACAGTATATATATATATATATATATATATACAGTATATATATATATATATATATATATATATATATATATATATATATATACATGTATAAGACCTTTTGAGTGCCTGGCGATTCCTGACCTTGGAGCGGTTATACGATCAGACATAAAGGCCACCTTTTGGGTGCCTGAGTATAAATGTTATACCGTGTATACAATTACCACCTTTCCAGTGCCTGGCTTATATATTAAATGCATTTGCGTCATTTTGGGGGCTTGATATAAAGATACCACTATTGCGACCTTTCCAGTGCCTGGCTTATACTTTAAACGCATTCTCGGCATTTTGGGTGCTTGATATAAAGATACCACTATTGCGACCTTACAAATGCCTGGTTTATACATTAGACATATTCACGACTTTTTGAGAGATCGATGTTCGCGCGTTTTTTTTTTTTTTGGAGGTGTTTGTTATTTTAACTGACCTCCCCCCCCCGTCACTTCCACTCCAACCACATCTGTCTTTCGCGTGTAAACTCCGGGCTGCACTATACATTTTTCATGTATTTCACACTAACAATTAACAATACCGCATCATATTGAACAAATGACTATAAAAAAATAAGGAAGTTATATTCTTATTGTAGAGGTGTTCAGTTTACATATTGATCTACACTCTTCTAATGACCTATTATTATAAACTAGATCTCATCGTAGTCTAAAAATTCTCATCGTAATAGTAAAACAACATAATTGAGGGTGGCAATAGCCGCCAGATGTAAGTATGGCCGGCGAACCACCACCCTTATATACATTGAATTTTACGCGAGTTTTCTAGTTTATTACTGTTTTTAAATTCAAAAAGCCCCTTGAACTTATAAGATGTAAGAAAAACGTTTAAGTTTATCATTAAAAGAATAATATTTCACTTATAATTGCTAGTTATTAAGTTATATTAAGTTAAAGTTCTGATTTGACGGTTTACCGACAAAATTTTTTTTTCTTCAGCCAAAAAATTCAGGCGACGCTTCCCGTATTAACGCTGGATGCGAGTATGTGTGCGCACGCATCTTCGATTTCCACCATAAGGCTAACATATATATATATATATATAACAATACATAATATTGTCTTCAATTTTGGGATTTCAGTCTTGGGACTGTGAGTCCCGAGGTTCCCCTAATTTCCCGTTACATATTAAGGATGGGCCCTCCGGGATAGGTCTCACACCGTAAATTGACATACTGGTCAAATCAAAACGAAAGAAGGAAATCATAATCTGACCTCGAGCGACGCAGTCTAGGTCAGTAATTAAGTGGGATACCCTTGGAAGAAATAAAAGAGATGCGTAACGTTATAATTTAATTTGGAATTACTATTATAATTTTTGGGGGGAAACAAATTAATTTTGTTCAATATTTAGTAAACGTATTTTGGATTCAGCGTTAATTCGGGTAAATCGCCGAAGAAAGAAGGTATACTAATAAAAAAAGTGTCGGTTGTAATTAGTCGCGGTATAATTTCTAAATAATGAAAAATAAAAATAATTTCATCAAAATAGTAAGCTCGGTTTCCTGGCCACTCAGGTATTGATGGTAATGAGAGAGCAGATGAATTAGCCAGGTCAGGTTCAGAATCCCCTTTCGAGGGCCCGGAAAAGGTATTCGGGATCTCCTGTGGACATGCCAGAGCAGCGGTTAATACGTGGATACGGGAGGGGATGAATAGGGCCTGGACGAATTCAACCACTAGTAGACTTGCAAAAAGGTAATTTATACCAAGCAAGAAACATGCTGAACAACTCATCTCTCTCAGAAGAGATAACATGAGGTGGGTGGTTGGGCTCTTAACGAGCCACTATCACCTCAGAAAACATCTACACAGGATAGGGATTGCTGCAGACAATACTTGCAGGAAATGTGGTTTGGCTGAAGAGTCCGCAGAACACATTCTTTTAGAGTGTGAGGCGTTAGGACGAGCCAGGCTATACTCTCTAGGCCTGCCGGGGAAAGAGATGGAAACCATCCTAGATAACCCTATTGGTAGTATCTGTTCCTTCATCAGGATGACGGGTATCACTAGTTGAGTGTAGGAAGGAAATTGGGATCTTTAGGTCGACGCCGGTGAGGCCTCTGAAGGTGGCTTTCACAGCCCAGAACGGAAAAAAAGCTCGGTTTGGTTAAAAAGTCGTTTGGTTAAATATTACAAAAGTTTTTGTCGTAAGGTTATGCCGAAATACCTGTGAATACATATATAGACATACATAATTCAAATATTATACATACATGGCTATAAATATAAAAAATAAATGCAAGTGATTTTAGTTGAATAATCAGAACGTAATCATTACTTTAAATTAGCAGAAGAAAGATTAGAATTAGTTGATCGTATTTTCTTTGGCTAAAGCCAAGAGATATTTATGTCTGTTAGCATCCTGCCATACATCTTATCTGCTGATAAGCGATTGGTTTACAATCTAAAACACTATTCTTATCGAAGGTCAAATCTTTACAAAAATATATTGAAATACTAAACTGACTTTAAATCTCTTTACTTTTATACAACTTCCGAAATAATAAATAGTTATTAAATAAATAATAGTCCATCCGTTTCGTCGGGGCTATCTGCGCGCGCATCACCCATTGTCGGTGTAATCACCATACAATGGACCCCACAATTCTACAAATTACTTTTTCTAGCATGTATATACTTCTACAAGAAAACCAGTAGTTTACCTTACTTATCCGCATCCGAGAATTTACGTATTTTATCGTCAATTTTTATTTTTTTTCACAGGTACCGGTACCTTTTTATAAGGGCGACAGGAAGAAATAATTAACATCGTGGTAGTTTTTGAAATTTTCGGTATTCTATTTAGACTTAACGTAAGTATCAAATTGTATAAAAGTATAAAATTATGAAATTTTATATAAGTATCATTAAAAAGAAAAAATATATATTGCACAAAAAGAAATAAGAATTTATTCGAAATTTACTTATTATACTATACTTACGAAAAGAAATATTATTTTTGTGAAAGAAAAAAAAAAGTAAACAAGACTACAGAAATTTTTAGCATGGCTGTTGATTTTGGTGACGAAGATTTTGAACGTAATTATTAACAAAGATGCATATTTAGGTGTAGAACATATACAGCGCTTCGGCGATTTAATAAAAGAATTTTTTAATATTGATTTCTTAGGAATGGAAGAATAACAAATTTATGATATGATTACTCCCGCTTCTCCTGATAGATCTAGAATTCAAATTTTATTTCGGCCTTTAACAGATGATGACATGCTCAGAGGTCACTTTGTGTGCAGTTTTTTTGACACTGAAACTATATTATATTTATGACTCATTAAATGAAAAGAAAGATCATAGTCACTTATAGATTAGTTTTGCTAAAATTATAACCATTTTATTTTCAATCTGGAAAGACTATAAAGTGGCCTGAAGTTCAACTTCAGAGTGAGTGTGATTGTGGTATATTCGCAATTGCTTTTGCGACATCTCTTGTACATGGTATTAGACTAGATTATGTGCGATATAACTGTGATAATAATTATATGCGACAATTTCTCTTACGTATATTTAGAGAGCGTTCTATAAAAAACTTTCCTTTTTATTTTATTCAAATTCCTTCTTGGCATCTTCAATATTCAATGATCAATTGTGATTATGATATCATAAAAAATGGAGGACGTCTAAATGATTATCATATTGAAAGATTTCATAACCTACTTCTACGGTTTACTATTTACAAGCCTCAACATACCGGAAGACTTCAAGTTCTTTCAAAAATCAAACCAATGGCTGAGCGTGAAAAAGATATTCAAATTTTGTTTTCTAATTATTCTGAACATTGGTTATGTAGCTATTACGATGGTAAGTTATTATATATTTATGATTCTTCAAAATCTGATACATTAGATGCAGATTTTAAAAAAAATTTTGAAAAAGCTTTATCCATTTTATTTTAACAAAAATGAAAAAGATTATATTTCCTTCTGTAGCCCAGCAACTTAATGGAGTTGATTGTGGCGTTTTCGCGATAGCATTTTTGCCACTTCATTAGTATTTGGCCATGATCCGCAAAATATTACTTATACATATTCCTTAATGCGTAATCATGTATTTAATCTTTTAAGTGGAAATATCTTAACTTTGTAACTTTCTAAATACTTTGCCATCAAATACTGTTTGCTTATTACCTACCAATCAAATGTGCGATACCTTAAAGATGCTATGTTAAAAAAATTAATGCCGAGGAAATTGAGTTTGTTGCCGAAGATACAATTCGAGCGAAGAATATGCACAAAAAAATAAAAAAGTCTTTAATGAATGATGAAGCGGGTAGTTCACGAACTGCAGGATTAGCTAGAGTAATTAAAATAAAAGCTGGATAAAAAATTATGATAAGACGAAATATTGATGTTTATATCGGCTTAGCTAATGGTACAATAGGTACTATTATTTCTGTAACAAGAGATAATAATAATGTTGTCGACACTATTAAAATTGAACTTACCAATAAAAGACAATATTCTATAGAACGTATAGAATCTAAATTTCAATTAATGAGGAATGCTTTTATAATAAGAAAACAATTTCCAATTTGCAATAGTTATGGAATAACTATTCATAAAAGTCAAGGTCTAAACTGAGAAAATGCAGTAGTTGAAGCTAGAAAAAACTTTAACTTGTAAATAAAATATAAAATAATAATGCTCATGTTATCTTCTTTAGAAATATTTTAAGTTTTAAATTGAATTTTCGATTTTTAACTGCTCACTTACGTTTAAAAAAAATCTAAATACTATTTTATGGTTGTTGAAGGTGTTATGCAAGTTATATTCAAGTCTTTGTATAATACAACTTCGAAATGATTATTAATATAATATATGCTCAATAAATTTTATATTATTGGTTTATTAATAAAAATTGCTTTTCCAAGATGGTAGTATTTAGGAATTTATTAATAAATCAAATGTGGGGTGATATGTCGCCCACTGGAATAGTGTTCAGAGACAACCCCCACCCCAGTATGATTTCTCATGCTTTCGCTGCCTTATTTATTAAATTACTTCAGATACAAGGAAAAGGAAAATGTAACAATGTGTTGAGTAAGTTAAAGGGAATAAAACGCAAGGTCATACTTACGAAAGTTTTACCTTTTTGAAAGGTTTTTTTGTTGAGTACTATCTAAATTTATTCTAAATTCTGGACAAGCAGGGTGATTATCACCAGATCAATTATCATGGTTGATGAAATGAATGTTAAGCTTACATATGTCTTGAGTTGCCTAAATCATTTATTTATTGAACTACTGGACGGTGAAGTGCAATTTTCTCTCCATGTAATACTTAGGAAACAACAGTTTATATAAAACAATACAATTTATCCAGGGTGTTCTTCCCGACCGATTTGTTGAATTAATTCCGTTAAGAAATGTAAATTAAATGGATAACACTTGTTTTTTTTCTAGGGGGATTCTCAGCATCTAAGGGTTCTTGTCTCTGAAAAACAACATAACTTATCAAAGGCGTACTTACACCTCTATTCATTTCTAGAAATAAAAATGTCTGACTTTTACGTGGCATAGTATGACTTTATAATTTGAGTGACCCTCAAAAATAAGGTAAACAATAAATAAACGTTTGTCCTTCATATTCCAGACCTAATAATAGTATTTTTTTAATCAATTAAAAACATTATTAAATATTTAAAATATAGTTGTAAAGTTCCTGAATACAAAAATGTAGTCAAATTTGCGACCGGGCAAATATTAATATTGTGTCCAACTGTAAAATAAACAGTGAATTGGCGCAGGTAGAAAAAAACACACCATGTGACAACGTTGCATTACTCCCTCCTTACTAAGCATAAGTGGGTCATAAATAGATATCCACAGCCTATTTCTACTATTTTTTTTAAATTTGCTACTACCTAATATTGTTTGTTCGAATTTCTATAACTAACTATAAATGTTTATCTAGACAATCTCAAAACCAACCCCTCACTTCTCCAACCATCAAATGTCAACCGATTCTTACTTCATAGAGCACAAGTTTATTTGTTGTTAAAATTATATAATATTTGTGATGCAATTTTCCCTTTTCTGTTCAAATATATATATTCTTTTACTGATACAGTAAAAATATAAATACCATATTGTTCGTCATTAACAAATAAAAGTTTCACTCTCTTGTAATTGTTTTATAAGGTTAACAAGTTTTCAATATATACGACTTTAAATTTTAAAATGGAAATCATTTTCAAATCTCGTGTAAAACGTTACATGAAAAATGCGTTTATCAAATCTGAACTCAATATCATATATATTTCTAAAGTTATAATGTTATTTTATTTTTAAAAATGGCGGATATTCGAAAACTAAGCACGATCGGATTATCCTACATGTTATATAGCATTAAATGTATATATTGTCGTACTTAATCTGTTCTATTGAACTGTACTATTGAAGTTTTGATTGTTCTGAAGTTTGATTGAGTAATTTCAACTTATTTGTCACAAACATTTCTTTTGGATGAGTTCAAAACAGTTGTCAAAGAATTCTGATGATATTTAACCGTTTTTTAAATTCAATGTATAATATAAATTACTAAATCCATAATAAATCGAGAAATCTTAATTTTTGTTCAGTTTTCTTCAAATTGTTTAACATATCTTAAAACGAAGTTAGATAAAATATATTTCGTTTTTGACTGTTGGTCTCTTTAACTTCGATAAATAAAGAAATTTGTCAAAAAAATCAACTATTTTAAGGCAAAATGTTTTTACGTGTTTCACAAATTGCTGAACAGTATTTTTTGTAAAGATAAATGTGTAAATATTTGATTGAACAATTCCTTGTAGACATCTTAGTTTAGTTCAGTTGAAGCTCGATGTGTTTTTTTCAGTAACACTCCTAACAAGCTCAGTGTGTTCCAATGAAGGAAGAACTACTTCCTGACACAATTCTTCAAATGTTGATGAGTAACCTATAGGCTTACATGTGAACAAACCAACTGTGTGAACGGAAATATAGTTTATTCTCTGATGAGATGATAATTGTGAATAACATGCGTCCGTGATTCTGTTTTGGATGTGGGCTGGGGGGGGGGGTGTTTTTCTGTTCTTGTAAAACTGCAACCTCTATTATTTTCACGGTGTCTCATTATTGTATTTTCAACATTGTTCTATTTAACACGAATCTTAAAAACAACAAACGTACTTTCTTTGTAGAATCGTAATTAATTTAGTATTATAAATAGCCTTTCCTAAATAAATTGAAATATTTAGGCTTATTAAAAAAAATAACGAGATTTAGATTCGAACCAACTACCTAGAAAAACAAAGATTAATATAGTTCCTCTATATAATAAAAATAAAGTCCTCTTTAGACTTCACTCTGGCTGTCTATCTTTCCGTTTTCAGGATAATATTGTGAACTAGGGAAATTACCAAATTTGTGATTTAACTAATAACTACAGTACTGTATTTCATTTATTGCTAAAATTAAATATAAATATAAGACACCACAATTAAAGATACTTTACGAAAGTGTTGTGCCTTCTGCGCCAAAGAAGCCTATAACTTTGACCATACATAGGTTATTGAAATAAGTTATTGGAATTTTTGAGTTCTCCAATATTCTGCTCGAGTTGTTGAATAGCTATAGTACGATTTATTGTTTAAAACCTTTGAAATATTTTCTAGGACTTCTTCAACTTTAACGTCAGGTAATTTGTTGTGCCTCCCACCTCTGACTCATCCATTTTAAATTTAGTACTTTAAAAAAAAAAATCCTTACCTATATAACACTCTTAAAGTGTGCTTCAATATATACATACACACAAACTTTCTTATTTAACAAGAAACAGTTCTTAGACAAAGTTCGTTATTGTTTTGATCCATTCACTTGTTTACAATTAATATGTAACAGTAGTAATATTAATTATCTTAATTAAAAAATGGCATCGTTAATACTAAGAAAATCAAGATTCCTAAAATGTAAAAGGCATACGCTATTTTTAATTGTTGGCAATATGAATTGGGATAGTGTTCGCTTTCTTTAAGTCTAAAGGAATTTTTAAAACAATGATTTTCCCGAAAAGATAAAACGTCAGGCTCATTTAAAATATATTTTAAAATGTCTCTTAGTGTCATAAAACTAAGAGAGGTTAGGTTAGTCTTAACGCCCTGGCTACTTGAACCTCAACATAGCAGTTAAGACAAAATAATTCCTAATAATGAGAGAGCTGTAATGGTCAGTCACAATATTTTTAGGAAACATAAATTACAGAATACCGTAGAAACCTTTCTATCAAACTTTTCTAAAATAAATTTTAGTTTTATTTATGTTACAAATTCACACACATATAAAAGAAAACAAAGATATACATTTTCGGTTTAAAAGACAAATTTTTACGTCAGTCGTGAATTCTTTCCTAGCTATTTATAATTTTTAACAGTTTAAGAAGTCAGTTTCTTTCGATTGAGTACATCAATATCAGTTATTACAATCCACCTCAATGTAAAAACGGTAAACGGTAATTTTTTGGCAAGTTTTTGGCAATCTATAATCACAAATCCTTAATATTTTTAGTAAAAGGATATAGGTTTTAAATTCGATCCTGACCATTCTGTTCCGGTTAAACCAAAGGTCTGTGGAAAGAAGTATTTATTCCATAACAATAATAATTATAACCTTAAACGGTCCTAATGTGCAATAACTTTTAGTTGAAACTTAGGCGTTTTAAATATTGTGCTGAAATTTGATACTGTCTCAATAATATGTGTTTAAAATAATAATGAAATATAAATGTCCAAAATTTAAAAGATTAGGATTAAAATTGGATTTAATTTTTATTATTGAAATATTTTCATACTGATTGAATTGAATTTTTGTATAAATGTAATTGCACTGCATTAAAGACAACAGATACTAGGCATTGGAGACATTAGTCTAAAACCGTTCACAAAACTTTTAGTTTCTTTTATAAATCAACACACTGTAGCCCCTTTGTTTTATTAGGGGCAGGGGCTACCTGAACGACTACTAGACTGCTAATTTTGCAGCTTTTTCAATTTTTATGTCTACAATCAATGAAACATGAAGTAATACAACAAAATATAATGTTAGGTAAACTCTAAACATATACTCAATAATAAACATAAACTCTTGATGTTAGATCAATTTGGACGATGATCATAGATCATATCTGATTGACGTTTATGAAACCGGCCACTACATACCGGCCACCAAGTCAATGCTAAATATTACAAGGAAAGAAGATTTGTAGCATTATTTCGTAAAAATTTGGTATCTAGCCCTCATAATTAGTTATAGATTTGGTTGTTAATACATTTTCTTAAGTAGGCCTTCGTCGTTTAAAATAGCAATTTCAATATATTTATTAATTCATTTTATATTATATAAATGTTATACTAATCAATGTTATATAATATATTTTTAATATCTCCAAAAAGTTTACATTTCTACTGTGTTTTTAGAATATACACATTTTGTCTGAATAGAGATAAATTTATACGAAGAAAAACTACAATCTCAATCTCTCTTTTTTTAAAAGTAGAAATGTCTTTCAAATTTTTATTAATAGATTACCATAGGGCAAAAAAGGATGTGATGTAATATTTATAGAGATGGTTGGTTTTTATTTATTAATATTTTAAACTTAAATGAAGTCAATGAATACGTATTCAAAGGTGACGATAGTCTTGCTTCCTTTTCACTAGATGCAAGGGATAAATCAGAAATAAAGTAAGTACTATACAGTATATAGAGTTAAACCGTTAACTTTTTGCGAGATGACAACGTCAGACACAATTGTCACACATTAACAATAAGCCAGATTAACCATTAAGTTTTACTAGATGTAAGGGATAAATCAAAAATAAAGTAAACACTATACAGTATGTACAGTTAAACCGTTAACTTTTGTAAGATTATAAAGTCAGACCCAATTGTCACACATTAACAATAAGCCTGATAAATCATTAAGTTTACTAGATGTAGTGGATAAATAAGAAATAAAGTAAACACTATAGAATATGTAAAGTTACGCCGATAACTTTTGTAAGATTAAAAAGTCAGACCCATATGTTACACATTAACAATAAGCCTGATAAACCATAGGGACAAACTTTAAAGTATTGCGGCATAAGTCTCAAAGATTCCTGTTTTTCTCACGGTCAATTATATGTAGCTTGATCTCGAGTAGGAAATCCGAAAAATTTGTATAACTTACCCCAGATAACAAAGGAAAAATGTTGTTTATAAACAAGAATTTTAAATAGTTAGAATGTTTTCAATAAAAAGCTTTTACTTCTTATATTTTGAGGTTTATCTCTTTATATTCCCACTACCACACAATCCTATAACACCGGATCATCTGAAAAAAGTTACTGTTATTGAGTAAATTTCTACTTTGTAAAAATACTTTATTTAACTCATTACTATCATTTTTAGGGTCTTGCGCATGATTCTTCAATTAGGTGCTAGCAGACGGGTTTACGAATATTTTGAAATCAAGATCATATTCAACATTTCTTTTGTGAATAACATATGATAGAAGTCCCGGGCGAAGCTGGGTTAAACCAATAGTAACTCAATAAAAACCTTCTCCTTAAAATAATTCATCTGTGTGCCAATTTTCATGTTAATCGGTCAAACAGTGTCTTAGTATTAATGTTAGACTGGGTAAGTAACATGATGATGTTTATAATAATTAGATTACAACCTTCTCCATGAAATAATACATGTGTATGCCAATTTTCATGTTAATCGGTCAAACAGTGTCTTAGTATTAATGTTAGAATGGGTAAGTAACCAGATGATGTTTATAATAATTAGATAAATACCTTCTCCATGAAATAATGCATGTGTGTGCCAATTTTCATGTTAATCGGTCAAACAGTGTCTTAGTATTAATGTTAGACTGGGTAAGTAACAAGCTGATGTTTATAATAATTAGATAAATACCTTCTCCATGAAATAATACATGTGTGTGCCAATTTTCATGTCAATCGGTCAAACAGTGTCTTAGTATTAATGTTAGACTGGGTAAGTAACATGATGGCGTTTATAATAGGGCCTAATTAGATAAAAACCTTCTCCATGAAATAATACATGTGTGTGCCAATTTTCATGTTAATCGGTCAAACAGTGTCTTAGTATTAATGTTAGACTGGGTAAGTAACATGATGGCGTTTATAATAGGGCCTAATTAGATAAAAACCTTCTCCATGAAATAATACATGTGTGTGCCAATTATCATGTTAATCGGTCAAACAGTGTCTTAGTATTAATGTTAGACTGGGTAAGTAACAAGCTGATGTTTATAATAATTAGATAAATACCTTCTCCATGAAATAATACATGTGTGTGCCAATTTTCATGTCAATCGGTCAAACAGTGTCTTAGTATTAATGTTAGACTGGGTAAGTAACATGATAGCGTTTATAATAATTAGATAAAAACATTCTACATTATTGAGTTAAATGAGTTTGAAAATTTTCTTCGTAATCTGTCAAACGGTGTCATAGTATTATTGTTGGGATGGGGTAAGTAACATTATGGTTTTATAATAAATAGGGAAAATGAAAAAAAAAAACGTATTGGCCAATTTTTATGGTGATCGGTCAAACGGTGTCTTAATATTAATGTTGCGCTGGGTAAGTTGCGTAATAGCGTTTATTAGTTCGATAAATGATCTAAATCAATAAATATGGTATTAAATAATCTAGATTGTTTTTTATCTATAGAAAAAAAGTCTAGTTAAAATATTATCGTGTGTTTCCACCCACAAGTCTATAGAAAAAATCGTCATACAAAATTTGATGTTAATTGTTTATTTTCCATCGATTTAAACTAAAATAAACCAAATTTTTAATGCCAATTGCAGAGAGAGATTTAGGGAGATAACAAAAATGAGAGTATAGAAGAAGGGAAAATGTTGGGGACAAGACAATGTTGGCAGCATTTGTTGCAAAAATCCGTGTTATGTTAACTTATGTTAAGGGGACAGTAAGTTATATATACTCTTGATGAGAATACACTGTCCTCCTAATATTCAGAGGACAGTAACTGTGCTCTGAACATGAGTATATATGCGAAAAATGTCCTCTGATCAAGAGCGAGAATGTCTTAAACACTAAATGTCTCAAACAAATAGTGAGGCAAAATATCATGATTTTGAAAAAAACACAAAATACGCGACTACAGCCAAACGGTTGAGATCGGACATGGGTCCATATGAACTTTTTTATTCCATTTAGTGAGTAGAACATACTGGCGAAGTTAATGGTGTCAGTAGAAACTCACCCTGTATATATATAGGGTCTATCATTGTTAGGTTAAACTTTGTGCCAAGTTCAAACTGAATCGGTCAAACTGTTCTCTAGGTATAAATCATTTTGGAAAAGAAACAAAATGGCGGATGTCTGGAAAACGAAGCTTTTCTGGCCCTAGGTACATATGAACAATTTTGATTTTTTTTAGGTGGACCCCTATCATCTTCTGAAGTTGTGCCAAACTCTCGCAAAACACCCTGTATGCTAAACAATTATAGCGTTTAATACAACCTAATCTACTGTATTTGAATAAGTAAGCAAATTCATATGTAACTGAAAACGAGTAAAACTGAATGGTATTAACCTAATATGAACATAATATAGGGTTACCGTAACTCGACTTATTTCCGGCGGGATGTGATAGGTGACTAATGAACAACAAATGTAACGGCTTTGTAGCGCGCACTAGAATGGTTAATTTATAGTATAGATTAATTTGTTTGGACACAAGTTTAGGATTCCAACTTCTCTACAAAGTGTGCACTTGTTTCGTAAAATTCATTGTTAAATTGATATTTTGGAAATTATTAATCTACAACTTTTGAGCTGCTTGTCTCTTAGTATTTGAACAAAAATGTGTTTGTATATTGTTCAATTGCACATATGTCAAATTACATTGGTGGATTACTAGGAAAGTTGTAGGGTAGTTTTTATTTCTTCCCCTCTCTATGTTTTTTGGGGTGCTGAATCCGAATCTGAGGTTTGCTTACAAAATTTCGTGACGCAACATTGACAAAAATGCAAAAAAGGTAAAAAATCTCATTCTTGCAGGTTTTCTCTATTCTTTAATAACCTCTCTAGCATACTCAAAATGAAAGAATATAAAATTGCCTACATATTTTACTATTTAGGTTATTTCTCCGACGAACCGTTCGGCCTCAAAAAACCCACTTTTCCACACCAACACTCAATTTTACTATTAAAACTTTCATTTAGTGAATTCCTCCTACTTTTAAGGTGAATACATACATATAGGCTGGGTTCAACTGTTATGCCATCTATTATAAAAAAAAAAAGTTATCTAAGTATCCTAGTACATTCGTACAAGCCTTGACCAAGTTTAGGCATAGCTTAATCAATCTTTCCATAAATTATGTTTTTATAAAGAATTAATTTGTTCTTCAATACAGAATAATGGGATCTAGTAAAAAAAGTTGTAATTCCAACGAAAAATCTGGAAACATTACATGGGACTATTGTTATATTGTATTGTGTTACATATGATTATATACAGGATGCCCCCGAACTCTCTGGTCCCCTTTTGTGGATTTGTTATACAGACGAAAAAGTAAGCACCGTTGACCTATGTTTATATTGTGAAATTTGTTTGTCTCGATTCCAGGAACAAATCCACAAAAGGGGACCAGAGATTTCGAGGGCATCCTGTATATTTGCAATTTATAATATAGCAGTTGTATGTATTAATACTATTATCTAAAGCACAAATAACAAGATAGGTTAATAAGGTCGGTTCCACTAAAGGGCCTAGGGAAAATTTGTATTATCTGTTTCCCTAAACGTGACGATCCTAAGGTGGCCATTAGCAAACTTTTTTTTTTTACATGTAGTAAGGGCGTGTAATTTCGGGAGTGTTTGTGAAAAAAACATATTTACTTATATTTATAGGTTTGTCATTAACGCATGCTTTTAACAGAACCAATTAGTGAAAACCCGGTGGTCCTTTATGGCCGTTCGGGTTCAAAACCTTTCTATAAGTTAGGTGGTTTATGATATTTGTTAAGTGTGAGGATTTCCCAGTGTATTTTGCCGAATATCTCAATTTCTTGTCTTTCAATGCCCAGACAGTAAATGCCCTAAGGCTGGGAAAAGTACTATGACATGTGTTTTGTTGTTCAACACTACCAAAAGTAACTGTTTAGGCTGCTGAATTAATTTAAGACACTTTTCTTCTTAATCGCATAACTACTATTAGGACTGTACAGTATAACATACATTTTAGGGCTGGGAAAAGTACTATGACGTGTGTTTTGTTGTTAAACAAATTTAACAATTTAACAAATTTAAACAAAAATAAAGCATGCCTAATTGATATGCTTGGTGCAAATTTGTTTGAAATCGATCGAATATTTTTCTCTCTAGCTTTTTATACATACAGACATACAGACAGACATTTTGTAAAAACCATTTTTTTTGGACTCAGGGGGTCCCAAAACGGGTATATCCACAAAAATCTCATCATCGATTTTTTTGCGATCACTATACTTTCTCTATACTATAGTATAGTGTGAAAGTAAAATGGTAACTAGTTAAAATATAGTTTTATTTATAAACTTGAAAAAATAAATACCGTAGCCTACTTGTTTGTAGAAATAAATGTAACTATTTTCGTCTTCTGATTAATAATGTGTAACATATTTTAACATTCTGTTAACTATATTATGAAAACGAGGACAACGAATGGCTGAACGGGAGTTGTACCGCGAACAGAGGATTATGTACCCTCTAGTTATATTTAAAATAAATAGTTACTTCATTAGTATTTGACAAACAATAGTATTAATGAAAGAAAGTAAGTGATATAACAAAATTATTAAATCAAATTTTTTTGTATTAAAACTATACAATATTGTTATGTGACGCAAAATTTTACTCAAATAATGTTTCAGACAAAGTAATGTCAAAATTAAGTTTATTGCAGAGCATAAGGTCTTCAAAAGGTTCTATTTAAATAATAGCAGGTCTTCAAAAGGTCTATAAAACACGATGACTTATACCATGGTGATAACAGGCATCAGAAAATAGAAATTAAAGGAACAGGCGTCAACGAAAGCCTTTAAAAGGTTACTTTTGTAACTGATCGTATAAGACTTCAATAGGTGGCATTTGTAACTGATCGTATATAAGCCTTCAAAATATCGTCTCCCGTACATTTCACACCAGGCACTCTAGGCATCCAAAAGGTTCGTCGACGTTTTCGCTTTATACAGAGGGCACAAAAGGTCGTTTTAGTGTATGAAAACAGACCTTTTGAATGCCTGAGTTCAAGCACTCCAGGCCTCCAATAGGTCGTCGCCCGTACCATTAGGCACTCGAAAGGTCTTATACATAAATCTATATATATATATATATATATAGTTAATATATAAAATATGTATTGGCACAATTACTGCCATTAGTAGATTGATACAATTTTTAATTAACTGATATATAAACGTTGAAGTAACTCAGTCCTTTCGAGCTCCCCAGTTATCCCTGTGATTACTTGGTGGGCCGAAAAGTTCCAGTGTCTTGTTTCAAGTGGTTACTTGACATCACATGATTACTTTCCAGTTTGTATTGCTTTGTAATTGCTTTGGAAACTGACAAATAATCATTAGCTTTGTAATCCTTAAGTTAAGATGATTACTTTTGGGAGCAAAAAGAAACAGTCTGTCTAATTTCTATTTGTGCGGTAACTTAACCCTTGAGAGCTTTTTATTTCTTCATTTATTTGGCACTGCAGTAAACTACAGATTATCTTGCTTCCATCATTGTGGTAATTTACCCTTTAGAAAGCTTCTCAATCCTTGATGATTACTTGGCGGGGCGAAAAGCTACAATTCGTCTTGCTTAAATTATTGCAGTAACTTTGTCGTTGAAAGCTTCACAACCCTTCATACATGGCGGGTACAAATTTACATTGTGTCTTGTTTCGATCGTCGGTTTTGACAGCATCGCCATCCTTCACGTGATTACTGGTGGGGCCGAAAGCGATAGTTGCAGTAACTCTGTCGTTGAAAGCTTTACAACCCTTCACGTTAATACATGGCGGGTACAAATTTACATTGTGTCTTGTTTCGATCGTCGGTTTTGACAGCATCGCCATCCTTCACGTGATTATTGGTGGAGCCGAAAGCGATAGTTGCAGTAACTCTGCCGTTGAAAGCTTTACAACCCTTCACGTTAATACTTGGCGGGTACAAATTTACATTGTGTCTTGTTTCGATCGTCGGTTTTGACAGCATCGCCATCCTTCACGTGATTATTGGTGGAGCCGAAAGCGATAGTTGCAGTAACTCTGCCGTTGAAAGCTTTACAATCTTTCACTAAAAACTACAATATGTCTTACTTCGAATGTTGTGGTAACTTAGCCATTGAGGGCGTAGTAATCTATCATATAATTACTAAACAGGACAGTTTACAGGGCGTAAACACTTTTACTTCATTTATTTTGGTTCTTACCAATAACGCTCGAATAAGAACTGTTCATAAGATCGACCAATTCAATCTAAGCAAATAAAGTAATATATTTCATCAAAATTGTACGATCCTATTTTTGGGCTACATGTTTGTTTGTTTTTTTAATTTATTTAGGATTTGCCACGTACTTTCGAATTTTTAGTTATAGCAATTATACGTGGCGTTCATAAATTACTATCGTGACAAAAAAAAAAAATATATATATATATATATATTTCAAAAAAGTATGTTTTAATTTTTTGTTTTTTATCATGTCAATACAATTTTTGAGAAATTATTATCTAGTTATGATCTGTTCTCAACGACAGAAAGCAATTAGTATATACAGTAGCCTAATCACAATTAATTGGTTTGTAATCTGTTATGAATACATTTAGCACTATAATATATACATTATTCTATAAAGTTTCATACTAAATAAATCTGTTTATTGGTGCACGTGTAAAGAGATAAGCCACCGGAATCAATGTTACAGATGTACTGAGGAAACTGTTTTCCCTGCACTGCGTAGATAAACAATATTTTTAAATAAATTTGTTCATGTAAAATATAACAGTTATAGCTTGAAATTCAGAATTATTTACTCAATAAACCAACAAAATTTTACCAAAATAAGTTCTAACGACTTAAATAAAATGCTATCAAAACCTATTTGACCATATTCCCTTAAAAACTGCCCATTTCTGTTGTGGTCGATAGAATCTCAAATAATTATATTAGCGAAAATAATTCTTCATAACTGATTGCACAGATTTCTCTTAAACTGGGAGATATTTACCAAATTACAACTAAAACAATTTTCAACTCAGCTTCTAATTCTGACTTTCATCGTCCATGGCTGCATTATGACTAATGTGTAGGTAAGCCTATACTTTTGAAAATGTATGTTTACAATTAATATAGGAAGATCAGAAGATCCCAGCTGTCTTGATTGCGGAGCGGAAGAAGACACGGCAGAGCATGCGATCTTTTACTGCAGCGGGGGGGAGTCAGGAGAGGGAAGAGCTATCAACACAGCTTTGTTCACCTATTTCCCCGACTAATATGATAGAAATTATGATAGAGGATGAGAAAAAATGGAAGGCAATACAGAGTTTCATTCATAGAGTTATGGGCAAACAAGGAAAACAGCTAAGGTGAGCGGAGATAGAGCTCCAGTTTCGGTGTTCGATCAACCGGTCGATGGGATGGTGGATGACCCTGTGGGGTAGTTAATTCTTCTCTGCGAAGTAATGTCGCAAGATGGTCCCGCAGAGGATGGAAGGTTTTGGTTTTACCGGGGTAGGGAGGCCGCCCACCACCTTCAGTCCCCGTACAAAGTCATAAAGATTTTTCCATATTTCCTTAAAAAAAAAAATGAATATAGGAAACTTAAACAACGGCATTCAACACGTACTTTTCTTGCAATTTTAACCTATATCCTCTCATCTGTCATATTTCCTATTCTCGTTTGGATTTCCTGCGAAATAAATCCTTCATAATGAAAATATACGAGATATTTAAAACACATTTCAAACTATTTCCAGGTTCCATGCTACGCAACTTATACACGATTTATATCATTCAAACCAATTCAAACGTGCTGTGGAACGACAATATCAGTTCATATAAAAATCACACGCAAAGTACTTTGAAAAATCTCACATTCCCAATAGAATATACAGTTAGACAAATATTCTACTGTATTCATGGAGGCCGCCAGGCTGCATAGAATCTTAAATCTCCTTCATTTGTTAATTTAGACAACGTTGCCTATAGGAACGTTTTAACTTCAGTAGATAAAGAAAAACGGGCTTCTTTCGAACTTCACACAAAGGACATACGATAACAATGACAAGAAACCAAATTCAAGATAAAAAAACATCGCACAGACTTTTCCCTCACCAATCCCCAAAACCAAATAAAAGACAACCAAACTAATCGTCATCAATATGTAAGTTAGGTAGTTTTTGATCAAATAAAAAGTTAAAATGAACCAAGGTCACCGTCAATGAAACTTTCTGTATATATTTAAGTTTTTTATCAAAAACACATCCTCAGAGTAAATCGTATTTTATTAATATCGAACCTAATTTTAGTCTTATTTCTGAGGTCAAACTAATGTGACAATTCTGATGTTTATATTTGGGTGAAAATTGTAGTTTATAGCCAAGACTAATGTCACAATTCTGATGTTTATATTTGGGTGAAAATTGTAGTTTTTAGCCCAGACTAATGAGACAATTCTGATGTTTATATTAGGGTGAAAATTACAGTTTATAACCCAGACTAATGTGACAATTCTGATGTTTATATTTGGGTGAAAATGGATCCCAGACTAATGTCACAATTCTGATGTTTATATTTGGGTGAAAATAGTAGTTAATAGTCCGGACTAATGTGAACATTCTGATGTTTATATTTGGGTGAAAATTGTAGTTTATATCCCAGACTAATGTGACAATTCTGATGTTTATATTACGGTGAAAATTGTAGTTTATAGCCCAGACTAATGTGAACATTCTGATGTTTATATTTGGGTGAAAATTGTATTTTATAGTCCAGACTAAAGTCACAATTCCGATGTTTATATTTGGGTGAAAATTGTAGTTTATAGCCAAGACTAATGTGACAATTCTGATGTTTTATTTAGGTGAAAATTGTAGTTTATAGCCCAGACTAATGTGACAATTATGATGTTTTATTTGGGTGAAAATTGTAGTTTATAGCCCAGACTAATGTGACAATTCTGATGTTTATATTTGGGTGAAAATTGTAGTTTATAGAGAAGACTAATGTGACAATTCTGATGTTTTATTTGGGTAGAAAATTGTAGTTTATAGCCCAGACTAATGTCACAATTCTGATGTTTATATTTGGGTGAAAATTAATGTTTATATCCCAGACTAATGTGACAATTCTGATGTTTATATTTGGGTGAAAATTGTAGTTTATAGCCAAGACTAATGTGACAATTCTGATGTTTTATTTGGGTAGAAAATTGTAGTTTATAGCCCAGACTAATGTGACAATTCTGATGTTTTATTTGGGTGAAAATTATAGTTTATAGCCAAGACTAATGTCACAATTCTGATGTTTATATTTGGGTGAAAATTGTAGTTTATAGCCAAGACTAATGTGACAATTCTGATGTTTTATTTGGGTAGAAAATTGTAGTTTATAGGCCAGACTAATGTCACAATTCTGATGCTTATATTTGGGTGAAAATTAATGTTTATATCCCAGACTAATGTGACCATTCTGATGTTTATATTTGGGTGAAAATTGTAGTTTAAAGCCCAGACTAATGTGACCATTCTGGTGTTTATATTTGGGTGAAAATTGTAGTTTAAAGCCCAGACTAATGTGACAATTCTGATGTTTATATTTGGGTGAAAATTGTAGTTTATATCCCAGACTAATGTGACCATTCTGGTGTTTATATTTGGGTGAAAATTGTAGTTTAAAGCCCAGACTAATGTGACAATTCTGATGTTTATATTTGGGTGAAAATTGTAGTTTATAGCCAAGACTAATGTGACAATTCTGATGTTTATATTTGGATGAAAATTGTAGTTTTTAGCCCAGACTAATGTGACAATTCTGATGTTTATATTGGGGTGAAAATTGTAGTTTATAGCCTAGACTAATGAGACAATTAATTGTGGCGTAAAAGAATTTCGATTATATTTGGGTGAAAAGCGTAGTAGTTTTTACACTAGACTAATATGTTATTTAAAAAAATAAAAAATACAGAAAGCATATAAATTGGGAGAGAATATAAAATAAATCATGACCACAGTTAGGTTTAGTAAAATCTATAACAATAATAACTTACATTTTGGTAAAACAAGCTTCTTATCAATAATAGTTTCTAAATGTGTTAAAGCAAAATATAGTTTTACATATAAACTAAAAGATGGCGGATATCTTGTAATTTTCTCACCCGGTAACAAGGCAAGCTCGGAATTTTGGATGTAATCACTTCCTTAATGGACCATTTCCTCGGGGGGAACTGTAAACTTCTGGGAAAGTCGTAAAGCTAAAAGTACTCTCAGGTTTGTTGCTAAAGTTGTAGACAAGGGAATTAGGTATAATGGATTATACTCGTACATGCATTACCAATTCCCGATATAATGTGCTTTTAAACATAAGTTTTGTTAAAAAATAACTATATTATACTAGAGTGATCAGAAAAGGTTATGTTCAAACCAAGCCGGGAATAAATACTACGGTTAAAAATAGAAAATTAGTTATAAAATCCTTTGTCTATCCTATCATGCTGTTTATTTAAATTTCAATAACTAATGGCCAAATTTATCTATCGAATAAAAATTTGGTAGTTAATACTTTATTCATAAAATTTACCCGTTTAGAAAAATGCGACCTTTTATAATGTTCTAATCAGAATATCTGAAAAATCATTAACTTCAACAATGAAATTATAAAATGTTTAAAAACATATATTCTACTACTATGAGGTTTTTCTCGATCATACACCTAATTTTTTCTATCAATACGGAATAATCAAAATTATAGTAAGAAATTTATTGCGTTAAAATAACACACATCTTTTCATGCGATACTTTTAGTAAAATTAGATAATTATAATTATATAACATTTTTCAAAAGTCAACAGTAGACGTGTTAGGTTAGGTTAAGTTTAAAGTTGAGAAAGTAAATTAAAACATGTATTCAACATTTGCTATTCAGTAATAAATATTTAACATGGTTTTAAGTGTTTCTGGCTGGAAGAACTCGATATTATATGTTGACAGTGTTTGGGGCTATCCCTGTGTTGCCTCTCAACTGGACTAAATGTTATGCCAGCTATTTTATTCATAAGCTATTAACATCTAAATATCCCAACTGTATTAAAAGTCTATTGTAATCTAAGTCATCACTAATGTCAAAGTAGTTGGCATTGATGTCGACTTATTCAGCATTGATGTCGACCTAGTCAGCATTGATGTAGACCTAATCAATACTGATCTAGACCTAGTCAGCATTGATATCGACCTATTCAGCACTGATGTCAACCTAGTCAGCATTGATGTCGACCTAGTCAACACCGATATCGACCTAATCAGTACTGATGTAGACCTAGCAAATACTGGATGTCGACCTAGTCAACACTGATCTACACCTAGTCAGCACTGGATGTCGACCTAGTCAGCATTGATGTTGACCTAGTCAACACCGATATCGTTTTCCGCTTCGTTTTCTGTCTGTCGGCCATTTTGTGTTTTAAAACATATTTCTGATCACTTTTGAAATTAATAAAATTATGAATTTTAATTTAGTATGCGCATTGTTTATCTATTTTTATCAGTATACCAAGGTCCAAAACTTTACAATATACATATTTAAAATGATGACCGTTGAAATTTTTAAGTCAAATATCTTGGAAACCGTTAATTACACGAAAATTTTAGAAGGGACAAAATACTTATATTTTAAATGACAAACAAAGTGGGTTTCTTAAATTTTCGTACCATAAAAAATAATTAAGTTATCGTCTAAAAACCTAAAACGAAAAAAAAATTGGCAATTGTCAAGAACAACGAAAACATTATGATATGCCTACTAGTTATTTCTTATACAGTATCAATAACATACTGGTGCTAAAAAACAATATTTTTTTATCATAACATACTCAAAAAGTAGATTCTAAATTGTTTAAAACGTTAAAATTTTCAATTTAAAGTATAACCTATTTTTATTTAGTATTTAACTTTATTAACGTCAATTTTCCCAGAATGTAAATTCTCCTCATGATCTAGGGTATCTAGGCGGAGATCAACTATTACGTACATGTTTGCCGAGAAACAAGAGTGTTTAGGCTATAAACTTAGTGTATAATCTAAAAGAACTGGATTATTTTCAGTATTTTTAGTATAAAAATAAATTATTTAGGCTACCTGGACCATAAGCTTAGTTATTTTGCCTCGAAATCATTGTCACCTCTTTGACCCGTATGAAAGGGTATTTGATAGCTATTTGGACGTCACGTCAAATATTTAAAAAAGAAAAAAAAATACAAAACGATCCGAAAAGTATGTAGGCCAATAAAGGAAGTTAAAAAAAGTCTCAGGAAAGTATGAAAAAAAATTGAAAAGTACGAAATTCATATATCCGTAGGTTATGTAGCTACACAGCAACGGAAATTCGTAACTTGAAAAATGACTACTTAATATCAAGACATTGCGGATCTTATGACGCATGCGCATTACATGTGTTATGAGCCGTTAATATTAAAACGTATTTTTCCATACAATGTTGTTTCTGTAATTTACGCATGCCGAGTTAAAATCGACTTTAAATAACTTGTACTTATACCTAGTTTACAAAAATCATCACAGATAGGTTTGGCTAGGTGGGTATATATATACAACGTGTTAAATAAGTCCAGGGATGGCTTTATATATTTTTTAACCATTACAGATAGAGCTACAAAGCTTTGCACATTGTTAATGGACACCAAAACCTATTTTAGTACGTATTCAGTGGACCGCTACCTTTCCAGGAGGACGGCCCACAAGGAGTAAGTAAAGTAGGAAATCTTAAATAAGAGCATAGGTCGAGTTGTGCATCGAACTTTAAACCCACGCTATTTTAACTACGGTAAAACTTGTGAGGTCGGATTTATGGCATTGTGTTCTACTTACTAAGGCCTTTAATTCGATCTACAACTCGACTTATGCTCTCATTTCAGATTTCCTACTTACTCCTCGAGGGCCGTCCCCCTGAAAAGATAGCGGTCCACTGAATATGTACTAAAATAGGTTTTGGTATCATTAACGATGTGCAAAGCTTTGTATCTCTCTGTAATGGTTAAAAAAATATTAAGCTGTCCTGGGACTTTTTAACACGCGGTATATATAGCCACCTAGCCAAACCTATTTGTGATGCACGGTTAGTGTCATCGAATAGTCTAAATAGTAAACAATTACCGACTATTTATAAAATAATAAAAATCTACCCTTATTTGTATTTATTATACATATAAATATTGTAAGGTTATGTTATAATATTATTTTATAAATCGTCTATATGATTCTCGGTGGAATCGGTGTCTTCATTTGAAGATTCCACCGGCAACTATGAAATTTCTTTTCTGATATATAGACGCCCGATACTAGTGAACAGGGGATTTAGTCAGGGCATAACTTCCTGCGACATGTCCTACAAGATGATGTTTTCTGTTACCGTATCTCAGGACAATTCTTCGAATCTCACACCGTGTTCTCTCAATCCCTTGTGTATGTACACCTGTATCCGGATCAACAGAATGTATTCAATGATTCACGGTCAGGTGAATTGCAGACAGTTGTAGGGTTGAATGTAGTACTAGGCAGGATGTATTTTTTAATTATGGTAATAAGGTTTTGTTGTCACGAGTCTCAACGAGCACAAATAAGCATTTCTTACTGCCACCTTCTATTCCACGGAATATTCATGTTCCATCGTACAATGATCCTCGGTTATATTTTCTATGACCAATTTTAGCTTCATCAGTTTCCACATTTTTTCCTACACCGACCATACACCGGAGGCTTCTAAAACTACACTAATACGCACTTCACGAAGATAAGAGAGTCTGTTAATATAGGTTTAGCTGAAATATTTATTTCATGGCATATGAACTCTTGTTTGTGTGGTTTTACAAAGAGCCATAAAGCTACAAGGCTGCAAATTGTTTTTTGATCAATTACGGTTATTGGACCAAGCATTCTTGAGTGGAGAAACTTTTGTATTACACTGTTTATTTATTGTCTTTTTCTGCGTAGATAAATTCTCTCAGCTTATCATTATCTTCTGATAAAATAATAAACTCAATTAATGTTAAATTACAACTGTCGCACATTCTATAATCTTGAGATAACAAGAAATACTGATATCTGTCGTTACACTGGGCTAATAGCTGCCCGGTGTTTCGATTAAAATTTGTTTACCTTCAATCGACCTGTTTATTTTAATTACTTAATACACACAAATGAAATAATAATGGACGATAAACGAGAAAAATAAAATATCCTTCTTTTATTAACTTCTTCTAAAAGCCTACATATTTTCTATACCCTCTCTGAGTACTAATGATATACCATACTAACCATACTATTTGGATGTCATCTCAAAACTGAAAACAAAACGCAAACCGATCCGAAAAGTATGTAGCCCAATAAAGGAAGTTACAGATAATGTCGAAAAATAGTTATTTGTGCAACTAGTGAGCAAAGTGGCACTTTTTTAAACGAGAGAAAAATGTTGACGCACGAGGCTTGCCGAGTGCGTCAATTTTATCGAGTTTGAAAAAGACACTTTGCTCACGAATTGCACATTATAGTTTGTCTACAGTTGTTATTTTGTTACCATTGTTTTCCTTTAGCCATGACAAAAACAGTTCATACTGGCGGTCGTACTTTTTCCTTGATTTGACAGGAAGGAGATTTAGTACAACGTTGTTAGATTTTTCCGCTAATTTAGGCGGGGATTTCACAGGTTTTCATCCTCTGAACTGTCCATATTTTAAAACTAACAACACAAAATATAGCAGTAGTGCTAAACAACACAACACTGAGTAGAAGTTCTCACGTCAAAACAGGTTATTTATGATTATTATTTATTACAAATAACTTATGTGTATTGTTGAGGAACGGGATTGCCAACTTCAAAACTCGGCAAACAAAAAATACTCTCCGTGTACATACACTGTCAATCATCTTCATGAATAATTACTTCCCTTTTTCAACTTTAAAACGTTGTTTTGTTGTTTATTTATGAAATTTACATGTAAGAATTAATCTAACCTACATACGGGACATTTCCTGTATATTATAAATCAATTCAAATAAACTTAACCTAAATTTCGTTTTGTTCGGTTGCCATTCGGAGTGAGCAAAGTAGTGGGCAAAGCGAAACTGTTGAGAAATCAGCTGTTTTGCAAACTAATTTAAATGAACAAAATGCCACTTTGTCAACAACTGTAGACAAAGCATATTTTTTTTTTCTAATTTTTTTATTTCACTGAAAATATAGGTACATATATTGAATATATATATAAAAAAAAAAAAAAATTGCACATGTGTGTAGGTTATGTAGGCTACACATAGGAATTAATGGGAATAATTCGTAACTTAAAAATGACTACTAAATATCAAGACATTCACTTGTCGTACGATGCATGTGAATTTAATAACTTACGGGACGTTAATATTAAAATGTAGTTTTCTATACAATGTTGTTTTTATCATTAAAGCGTAACAGGTCAAAATGGACTTTAAAAGAATCATCACAAATAGATTTGGCTTGGTGGTTATATTTATCTTATTGCTAATTTAATGTGTGTATAAACCCAACCATACCTGTATTTCGTATTTTTCAATTTTTTCTTACTTTTCCAACACTTTTTTAAACTTCCTGTATTGGCCTACATATTTTTCGGATCGTTTTTTATTTTTTCATTTTTTGAGGCGACGTCCAAATAGTTAACAATTACTCTTGAATGATACTGAAACACAATTATCCATTATATCAAAAGCTATTATACTAGAGACTTTGGTACACTATGCTGGTCCTATCCTAAATAAAACTCTACTGCTTCAGAGATACATTTTTTTAACTTTCTACTTTGTGGTGTTTATAATACAAACTACATAATGTCCTACAATGTATTTTATAACACGAAAAGTGTAAAATTTATTGACGATATAACAAGGTTTTGATCATGATTTATTATGGTATAAGGAGAACGATTAAGTTATCCCCTTCTCTTAATGAAATATAAGTTAAGACTTATATCAAAGTTGTAATAATTTATCTACTGCCATCAATCTCTTTAAAGTTTAAGAAACATACTATTTTACATATAGTTTAACAATTAATTCTCGATCAAAGCTGAATTAAACAAACTTTCTTAAATTCATTAATTACCTTTTTTCCTCCAGCTTTGCTCTAAGCCCGACTTTGGAATTTTGACCTTTATGTCAACAACTAGCACTCATAACATTGTTTAATATTACTTATCAATAATATGAGGCGTGATCAAAAAATAAAGTGAATAATTTTACTACAAACAAAATAATAAGTTTACATCAAATTTGAATTAAGCTCCTTCAAAGTACTATCCTTGCATAGCGATGCTCTTATCCCAAAGGTGATTCCATGCCTGGAAGCATTTCTGGAAAGGGCTTCAGCTGGACCGCTCAATGTCGGGGATGGTGTCAAAACGTTTCTAGTTATAATATTGACCATGAAGTCTGGATCTGCTTCAAGATAATTCTTCAATTCCATGGATATTGATAGACACGGTAAACATGGCCTCATTTTTCAGATTGGAAGCTAACTGACAAGTCACAACTTCTTCAAATATGACACTGACTATCTCAGGGGTTATCTCAAAGGATGGGGTTATCGAACTTATTACTTCAAATGGATGTAGTATTAGCAGTTGGTGCTATAAAAGTTCACACACCATATTTTTTTATCACACCACGTATATTATTTAAATAAGATATAAATGTAACAACAATGGAGTGTCATTACAGTGAAAATAACAATAGTCCAAATTTAAATATAGTGGGTAACTTTTTCAAAACGCTCTATCCAAAATAATTTATAAACTTAAAAAAGTATTCACATAATGTTTACTGTGAATCTATATAGCCATAGGAGCTTAAAAAATAATTTGTACAAAACCCAAATTAACACCTTTCATCCATAAACAACCTCCAACTCCGAAACTTGTATTGGGGTAACTATTGCTTGTAGTATATCAAATTAAAAGACAAGGTAAAATATGAGTTTTGGCGGTAATAAAATTAAAATCTGCCTATGTGTTCACTCGCTATGTTTCAAAATAACTTATATATTTTTTGTAAAATTACATTACATTTTTTATTGGAGGTATGTACTGAAAAAATCCAAACTGGTTTGTAAACTGTACCAGAAAAGTTAGAAGGTTGTACAACATAGAAAACCATCCCTTTCACCCCCAATCAACAACTAACTCTAATATTTGTTATCGGTACCTATGGCTTTTGGTATTATCAAAATAAAGTGCATAACGAACAATGAGTTTTGGTGGTAAAACATTAAAAATCAGCCTATGAGTTCATGAAAATATAATGACCAACCAGTTCGTAAGTACCTTTAAAAATGAAACAAAACTAGTAATAATAAGAAGTGTTATCTTAACAAAAATCACAATAAATGTTCAAAATGTTCACCATATCTCTCCAAGCAATAAAAGAGTTTGTTTTTGAAATCCAATCTGACCTTTTGTAATGTTTCGCAAGGTATCACTCTTGAACCATTTTGTTTCTCAAGTCTTGTTGATCAGCTGGAGGGGTCTTGTACACAACAGATTTTAAATGGCTCACAAATAAAATCCATTGGTGTTAAATCTGGTGACCTCACTGGCCACTCAATAGCTCTTCGCCGGCCAATCCATCTATCAGGAATATGATCATTTAACCAGTCCCGGTTTATTCTTCTGTAATGAGGAGGAGCACCATCCTCCTAGAAGTAATGTTGGGCTCATCGTACTCTAACTCCCCTTCTTCATTCACTGCATTTTCAATTAGGCCTATTATCAAATGGTTGGTGTATTCAAGTAAATTATTGTACACTATACCATTTAAATTCCCATCAATGAATAAGGGGCCAACAATTGTGTCCCAAAAAATCCCTGCGCACACATTAAGTTTTTCAGCCCATAAGAATTGCTTTCAACGAAGAGCTTTTTCTGGGCGTAAACACAATTTTGTGTATTTACATAACCATTAAAAAAATGTACTTTCATTAGAAAAAAATATTATTTAACTGATTGTCATTTCCGTCACAAAGAGTGATCATCTCCTCACAAAACTGCATTCTTATATCGAAGTCGTCCTTGTGTAATTGATATATAGAATTATCATTATATATATATATATATATATATATATATATATATATATATATATGGATCCCACTTGTGAAGCTTAGTAACATTATGTACAGTATTATCTATTAGGGGTTAAGCAAATGTGAATCTGTGTTGAAGTTATGTTTCGGTATATACTCTTTAAATCTAAATCTAAATGTCCTATGTAACATTATGTACAATCACAACATTTCTATTTGTAGATCCCGCTATTGTTATGTTTATCCTGATTTTGTTTCTTCTCACCTATTAACTGACCTAGGTTGTATTGTCAGTCCTACATCCTATGTTGTAACCTTGGTTCTTAACTAAATTACGAGGTACAAAGTAGAACCGGTAAAATAAACATGTGCCACAAACATTTGCTTTTATAAACATAATTTAGTATTTGTATGTGTGTGTAGTATTTGGTATTTATTGATGAATATCAGCCTGAAGATGCCGTCTGTGTAACAGTTAAACATGTCACATCTATAGATAAGGACTACTATAGGCATAAAATAAAGCAATTATAACCATTTAACTGTAATAAACTAGTCTGAAAGGCAAAAATGAAGATTTTAATGTTGAATACAAGAAAAAACCGGCAATCCACGCTGAGTCGAAAATAGAAGTTTTTGGAATAATGTCTGTTTGGCAGCTGTCAATGATCTTTCCACTGTTTTGGAATCTTTCCACTGACGATAATCTTAACTTTTCAAACAAAACAACACACATACAATACAAAAGCATTACATAGAGATTTTTAAAGTGTAAGACTTTAATAATTTATTGTTTATGAATATTGTGTATTATTTAGATCTAAAATCAAGATGGAAACGATCTAGAGTATTATTGTTATCCTGTGATACTTCCTATTGGGCGAATGTTTCCAGACTGTGTCGCTCATGTACAGTATGAGAAACAGGTTTTCTCAATTCACTTCTAACGCAGCTAAATAATCAAAGTTTTTCTCATGGAGCAGATTATTAGCTTAAAATGATTAGAAATCATATTAGTAATTCTATCTTTTTGAAGGTACGAACAAAAACATTTATTGAAAATTATAAAATGTGTACTCATATGTTTTCCTTGTGGGATTAGTTCATGGTTATTAAATTATTACATGTAACAGTTAATTATTTTTAATTATTAATTTTTTTTTGATTAGTGTATTATTGCCAGTCTATCTGAGTTATTGATTATTTACAAAATAACTTAATAGAATTAGATAATTTTATAAATCTAAGCTACAATGGAAAATGGGTTAAAATTAATGATAGACATACAATAATATTTTTACAATAACACAAAAAACAGAAGATAAACTAATTAAAAGTGGCAAAATTTAGATAAGACATTTGGTTTTTGTTCTTGTACAAGTCATCTTGCTGATCCCACAAACACCTATGTTCTTTATACAGCTCAACAAATTTTAAATTCATATTATCACTCCATTTTGGAGACATAGTTCTCCTGTCAAATAACAAATAATATTAAAATAAGGGCTAAAATCAACAACCACGCACACAGCCGTCTTGACTAACACAAGCGAACTGGTGCAAAACAACAATGAGCTACTGGCCTACAACGTTCACACGCTGGAAATTGTTGCGACAACTATGTTTTTCAAGTGGTGGGGAGGCCTTGCTGGGCGCAGTTTGTTGTCCTCAGTCTACGCTGAGATAACTGAACATCAGAAATTCGAGATAACTGAATTTCAGAGCAACAGTGAGGGCAGTTGGGTCAGCAATTGGCCAGAAGTGTTCACAAGTGGCCAATAATTTTATACCAGTACGTTGTCTCCTGACAATTGTCTCATCAATTGGCATTATCTAAAAGTGGCTTAAAGGCTCGATTGAAGTTAGACTTCATTAAACAACTCAAATTACCAAAACCCGAGCACCAACACCCCTTGTGAAAAGCTTCCAGATCTTTTATATATTCACTAAAATAAATATTTAGCTTACAGTGTATATGTGGTTTGTGCTGTAATATATGTTTAATTATTTGAAAATATATTGTTAAAATTTGTTTACATACTAATTAAAATTTGTATTAATTTTAGTGACCTCCAAAAATTTTGGCCTAGCCGCCACTGCCTTCCAGTATCAGATATATCCTGTCATGACTCACCTCTAATTTAGAGGAATTATATTTTAAGAAAAAAAGATTGAGAATTAAAATTGTAATACAGTAGAGTCCCTCAGCGTAATGTGGACCGGAAGTGTGCCGAGTTTGTGAAATGCCGGGTTATCGGGAATAAGGGCAAAAAATAAATTGTAATTGAAACACCAAAGCGGTGGCGATATCAAACGACTTTGTCAATAGCGGTATCCCATTGTCGGCAGTGTAAAAACACCGCGGCACCAAAGCGGCGGCGATATCAAACGACTTTGTCGATAGCGGTATCCCATTGTCGGCGGCATAATAACACCGCGGCATTGACACCCGTCAATATAGCAGACATACACCTGCAAAAACGTTTGATGGGCCACTTTTTTTTCCACGAATCAATTTAGTATACATTATGGAAAATATAACATTTCTTTTCAGTTTTCTTTGACAGGTACGCACAGTATATACGGTAAATAAAAATGAGCTAGTTACGAAAACAGAAGCGTGTGTTGGTTTCGTTTGAGACGCGGTTAATGTGTTAAAAAGACTTGACAGAGGGGAATCTGTAAAAAAGCTTTGTGACGAGTTTAACGTGGGAAAAGTACCATCAACGATTCGAGCGATCGAAGTTAATGCCCGCTTTGGGATCTGCCGAACTTTTACGAACATCGCTGTTTTTCGAAATATATATTTTTTCCCATCGGGGTCGCCGAGTAATCCGGACTGCCGGGTTATCGAGTGCCGAGTTTGCGAGACTCTACTGTACTAAAAATTTGTTTTGAAACAGTTTTTACTAGATTTATGGAAAATTAAGATGATTTAAAACTAGTTTGATTTGTTTATAAATTATTCTATGAGATAAACACAAACAGGGCCAGATTTCCCAATAGGCCCTGGCCTATGGGCGCAAGCTCCCAGGGGGCGGACGGCCGAGAATTTTTTTTTTTAATATCTAGAAATAAAAATAAATAGCCATAACTTAACATATTTTTTGAATTGATTACAAAAAAATCATTCTGATTTTGAAATTCATTGAAACAAATAATTGTTGGTAAGGTTAAACTATTTTTCAACATTACGCATCAACTTCGTTACAACATAGGCCTGACCTAATTTTTTAATAAAGGTTTTGGGGGAAGTAAATTTAACCAGACTAGGGGGCGGAAAAAAATATTGGGCCTAGGGTCGCCAAAATGCTAAATCCAGCGCAGAACACAAATGGTTATTAAAAGTACTAAACCAAGATTATCCCATAGAAATCTATTTGTTGATAGGTGCTTGAATTTAGGGTATAGATTTAATAAAAGGATGGAAATTTGATGTCAGCATATAGCTTGCTGGGATTACAACAATATTAAGGGGATTAATGAGGTAATACTATTCAGAAAATATACTACTTGTTTTTTTCACTACAATTAACTGACAAGCAAAATTTTAACAAGAAATTAAAAAAATTGAGGCTTACACATCGTTTTAGTAAACCACAGAATGTTTAATAATTTCACTATTGTTAAAAATTAATCTAACTAAATTGTTTTTTATTGGTTTATTTTTGGTCCATGATTTAAATTTGAAAGTAGGATTAGAATTTAGAGAAGGAGGGACCACATTTATCATTAAATCATAACTGATTCCATTCAAGATAAGCTTTTGTTTGTTGCAAGTTGATATTTTGCAACAAATAGCAATTACATAACACACAGTAGGTGAAGTAAAATTTCGAAAGTTACAACTCAATTGTAATTAATTCACTTGCTATGTTACCATATTTCATCTTTATTTTAAAACTACATAACAAATATAGATAACAGTCAGTACGATCTATAAATAATTACTAAAATTAGTCAATATTGGGTAAAACACTGTTATATGCACTTAGGTTACACTTTTCTATGGCCAATGACCCAGTTTTACGTGTGATATTCAATTCGTATTGGACAAGCACAAGTCTCACCACTATAATTACACATATCAAATAAGTTTCGTACAAATCAAGTGACAAAACTTCAAACTATTGTAAACCCATAAGCAATAACATTAGAGAACAATCCAGCCTGTCCCCAGTAATCCACAGCTCTGACGCGGAACAATCCTACAGTCACTTCATTTTCTGGAACCACTAAAGAATTTTATCTTATTCATATTAATTTATTTAAAAATTGTAGATAATTATAAGGTTAGAGTTTAATAGGGCACATAGTCTATTAGTTTAAATTTTGTAAGGATAGGAGACACAGACCTTGGAAAGTGGTCCTTGGTATTACCTAAGTACACAAGTAAACATTGAGAAAATGAACAGTATTTACAAAATATTTCAGAACTTTAGTGTGTTTTCTTACTTGTGTACTATTAGGACCAACTTTCCAAGGTAAGCCTGTGTCTCCTATCCATACAAAATCTAAACTAAATAATTATAACTTAATATACACGCTTTTTAAGTCTGTGCCAGTTTATTGTTTTAAAACAACAAAATGCTGTTTTGTCAAAACATTGTAGTTCTTAACAAATAAAGTGTATAACTTTAATACTGAACATAAAATAAAAAAAGTAACCAACCGGAACCTGGATAATACATATTTAAGAGCACATTGAAATTTAATTTTAACTAGTTTAAAAGAAGAATTCTACTTGAATTTTATTCTGTGTTAGTATATTGTGTTCAAGTTTATGTTTTAAGTGTTACTCTAAAGAAATTGGCAATGTTCTGTACAACAACACTGTTGCATAGTTTAGTATGTTTTCAATATTTACAAAGATATGGAAGAGGAAGATCAAGACGGACATAGTTATTACTTTCAACAGATGATGTTAAAATTATTATGATAATCTATATTTCTGATAAAACTACCTACCATTGTCTTAACTTCTGCTGATGTGTTTACGAAGGAGTCGTCTTACATAACCCAATATGGGATGAAACAATACATAAGTGGCTTTGTAAATGGAGTTCATCCAAAACGTACAAACAGAAGTAAGGCATGTACTCAAGTCAAAGGTGATGTTAAATTTCAGCATAGGGTATTTCAAGAAATTTTTACTCCTAAGCTATTAAAATACAAATTTCTACGTTATTTTTGTTAAATCTGGAATTTTATACCTTATAAAGTTTGCCACTCTGTTATTGTTTGAAAAGAAATTATAAACCAAGAAAAGTTTTTTTCCAATAAAGAAATGCTATCATTGAATAGAATAAAACTTGAACACAAGCTCTCACAAAAATTACGTTTACTTAATCAGACGTGTTTCAAAGTCGCCATCCTCAGTAATACATGAGCTACAATATCTAAATTATAACTATGGCTATGATTGAAAAGAAACCTGAACATCAAATATGGAAACATAGGTACCTCTTAAAATATATTAAGTTTTTTTACAGATATGGCGATTGCATTGATGATTGAACTGGAATATATGTACGTGAATGAATTTATAGAAACATTGGCTCTCCCCCCTCAAATATCCATCATAGTTATACTCTCAATAAAATGAATAAAACTTTTTAATATCTGAAAGAGCTATGAAAATTACATTTTATTATATAATTTAGTGTCTTTTACAAATTGCATAGGAATCTAGAATTAGAAATCTGAAGTTGGTTAGAAATTTTCCTAACAAAATAAATGAAGACAAAATTATTGTATAATAAAAAGTGCACAAACTTTTTCATTCAATAATTCACAAACCAAATAAAAATCAATTAAAAGCATTATTCACCAAAAATGTCTGGTCAATAGTTCTGTCATGGCCACTGTCATTTATCAAATATAGTCTAAACTTGATTTACTTGTTCCACAAACACATGATCCATGGAAATCACATTTGATTAAAATCAAACAAAGTCTCTAATCATCTCCAAATGAAGTACTATTATCAATTTTATAATATACTTTTTATCAAATTACTAAACCTGTATATTCTGTGTACAACCTTTCAAACAGTAGTAAAACAGAAAACTATATATTATGGTAGATTTATACAATTATTTTCCTACAAATATTGATAAATCACATTTTATTTGGAATAAAATGTGGAACAAACTCGTTCCAACTAAGTTTGTTGTCCAGGCAAGATTTTTGGTGATTTCAATTTTTGGTAACTTTTGGTTGTTATAATGAAAGGTTCTGGTGTTTTAAGGAGAAGAACTGATACACAGTTTTTGTTGTGTTTATTTCCATCTTGTTTTGTGCCCAAATTGTCAGATGATACAACATAAGTAAAAAGAAAGTCAACAGCAGGATGAAGTTACATAAATGGCTAGCAACAGTCAATTGAGGAAGCACTCAAGATACAGACAACACAACATATAATTTTATACATTAAATCTACGGAAGTGAAGTGTAATTACCGTCCAACAAAATAAGTCTTGAACAACTAGAGAGATGTCAAAACTGTGCTTTAAGAATAACAGTGGAGCAGTAAAAAACACACCAACTCCTGTCATGTAGCTTTACACATATAACCTACTAATAGAAGAATAAATAAAACTACAAGCAGCAAGCACATGCCTGGGATTGCAAAAATTACCTGAAACATCATGGGCAGGGAATTCCAATTTACTAAAAACTCAAAAATATCCTCTCTTCTTAGTATGAGAAATACCTTAAAGAAAACCAAATATCTTTCACAGTCCAACCACACTCATTACCAATCAATCCAATTGACTTTCCACACATCACTACAAACCTTTTGCTGCTAGAAAAAGTAAACAAAAAAGACTTCATCTCAACAGCTCATAAAAACTTACCCATAGACACAATAGAAGAAAGATACCTTTTAGACCAGTGTTTGAAAATTACACAGATGGATCGCAAGACGAAAAAGGCAAAACAGAAGTGGAGTACCAAAGACAACATAATACAATGGATCTATCATATATTGGGATTTCAAGAAATGAAGCAGCAGATGAACTAGCCAAAAAAGATACAAACTCCATCAAGCCGTAAATTTATCAAACGTAATAACAGCAAAAATATATTCAAAACAACAATGAGAAAATATTGTAAACAACTAATCAAGAAGAATGCAGAACACAAAGTTTGGAGAGAAATAGATACAGATTGGAAGCCAAATAGAAATCAATTACAAATCACCAGATGTTTCTTTCCGTCTAAATATAGGACATCACTGCCGTGCAGACCACTTCAAAAATCAATATTTATAAATCCACAAAGAATATGAACCAAACTCCAGAATGAACAAAGAACATTTTCTCTATTATAAAAATCTAAATGTCAACCTGAAATCTTCAAGAAACATCACACAAACTGTATTGGGGTGTGAAAAAACTGATGGCCTGAGTCCAAAATAGACTTAAAGACTCAACATTTTATTTATGTTATATAAAAAATTCACTTGAAATGAGTAACATTTGTGGAAACTTCAATCAACAAATGAAAGAAAAACAATTTCCCAAGTTTCAATTAACCATTTTCAGTTGTTGCATATACACAAACCTACCTTAAAGTTCAGTGTCAAGACAATTTTTTATACATGTAACGACTGGAGGACATTATTGAAACATTGCCTTGAATAAATAAAGTAAAATAGACAATTTTCTATCTATTACCTATTGGTGTATACATGAAATGGAAAGCATACTATTCTTTAGAGGTGTTTGTCTTCTATGTTGAGGAACATATTTTCATCCACTTTATTATCTCGTTGTGAAACTGCTCTGACTAAGCTAATTAAGCTTTTAACATGAACAATCCTTGACATAAGATAACTTTTACAGATTACTTTAAAGTAGAAAAAATTACCTCCATTTTTAAAAATAGAGACAAAGTAACAATGAAAAATTATCACTCTACATTCTTGCTCCTCGTATTCAGCAAAGTTTTCGAAAAACTAATTCTGAAATGTTCCCAAAAATCCCACCAACTTTGTGAAATTAATGAATTTATCATAATAACGGATGCTTTATAGTTTGAAGGCTGACTTAGATGAATTAAGTCCTAATATAGTGTTGGATGAGCAAATAATAGTGACTTTATAATCATTAAAGTTTCTAGGGCTCATTCTTGACAGCAAAACTATCTTGGATGGAACACATTAATGAACTACGTAAAACACTCAAGTCAATGGTTTTTCTACTCAAGACATTTTATTTGTCACAGTTCTGAAATTAAGATACTTTGGTCTATTTTCTTCTTATTTAAATAATGGAATTGCTCTATGGAATATTTCCACAAAGCAAATGATCCGAAAGATCTCCAGTTTACAAAACCAAAGTGTAAGTTTGATGGCTTATTTTGGCCATCAAGATTTTTGTAGGAATTCTTTTATAAAACTAGGTATTATGACCTTTCCTTGTATATACATTTTTGAAATAATTTTATATTAAAAGTACATAGGAGTTCTGTGATGCAAAACATCTATATAGACATATAGAATATTCATCAAACATATGACTTCCATGATCATTCAAACAGTATAGATTGAAAACATTTGAAAAGCTGCCATGTGAAACTGTAGTTCATAAACAAACTCCCTAAAGAATTTAAAAAAACAATGGAGGTCAATGTTTTTTTAAAACAAATTAAAGCGGTGGCTGAAGTTCAATGATTTCTACACAGAGGAGTTTCTGGATGCTATATTATAGACTTATGAATGTTGTTTTCAAATTATATAATATACATGTTAATATAATTTATTTTAAAATCGATTTGTTAAGTTCTTTTAGATATTATGTCTTTATATTAATTTATAAAGACAAAAATCTTTGTGCTTTGCGCCTTTGTATGTTTTATGTTTATAGTTTGTACAATTGTAGTAGGTTAATTACCTTGTTTTATCTCCGCCAAACAATCTAAATTTGTTCCTAAAGGATTACCAGTTTTGACGGTTATAACATCATCTTCAGATCCATATAAAAATTAATGTTGTTCAGCCTGTTATGAATCGTCTTCTTTTATTGGCATAATTAAACACAGTTGAAATAGTTAAAAAAGAGATTATAATAATGACCGCCCGGCATACATGTTTGACTCTTTGCATCGACAACAATATAGGTTCGCAAAACTAAATACAGACAATTTGTGGAACTATAACATGTATATGTGTTCATATGTGTCATTGTTTATTAATCTATCTTATTTTATAATCTCTTTTTTAACTATTTTGACTATTTCAGCTAAGTGTTTAATTGTGCCAATAAAAGAAGATGATGCCATAACAGGTTGAACAACATTAATTTTGATATTGATCTGAAGATGATGGTATAACCATCAAAACCAGTAATCATATAGGAACAAATTTGAATTGTTTGACGGAGATAAAACAAGGTAATTAACCTACTACAATTATTCAAATATACAATCCAGGAAGCTATACATACAATATGTCTATAGTTTGTAACTTGTTTCAATGTTGTTACACTCTTTTGAATTGTTGAAAAACAATATAAAATTGTCAAATGCGATATAAATAAATTACATAAATGATCAAGTTTAAAACACTCACTAATATTTTTCTCTCTGTTATTACCCCCCCCCCCCTCACAGGCATAAAGTGTGAATATTAAAAGAAAACAAAACAACTTACATTGCATTTTAGGTACATATTGGAAGGCTAAAAGTATTACATCTTTTTTATTGATACGCTTAAATATTTTATTTGTACAATTTCCTCGGCAGAATTGTACATCATATGTTTTAATACATCTGAAACAAAAACAATGAGAAAAATTGTTAATATTGTAAACTTAAAAACTATAAATTCTGAAAATTACATTAAAAAACAATGTACTGTATAGTATATGTGCATGATGTAAAAATAATCCTGAGTTATGAAGTTGTATCTTTTCAATAGAAAAACTGTTATAAATTTGGATAACAACTGCTAATAATCAACATTGTTTACAAAAAAAATGCACTCACATTATCACAAAAATACCAAATAATTTTGAAATGTTACCATTAAAAGGAAAAATATACTACTTGTTATTCGACACTGAATTTTTAATGATGACTCATTCATTTTCACCTATTTCTTGACTTATAATATCTTACATTGGTTTAGGTTATTATTCATATTTTACCAAAATTGGTTCAACCTATCTTGAGAAATTTGGCCTTTAATTTTTATCAATAATTGTTGAATAGGGACATTTGACCATCCACATACATCAAATAGGGATATTTGGGACAAAGGAAAATTTGTTTAATTTAAGCTCCTATCATTAGGGGTTACAAATGAGTAAGATGTTATCCAAATCGATAGAGCCCATATTGATTTGCTGTGATAATACGTTATGCAACTAATTATGAATAAAAAAAGCTACCAATAGTTAATTTTGGGAAACAGTGCTCATGACTATAAAGGCAGATATTTTATAAAATTTTAGAATCAGATGAATCCAAAACAAATTTACCTATGAAAAATTCAACATTCATTTTTTTCACCTTTGAATACACTAGAGTTAAAAAATAAAAAAAGATCTTTTCAGTAATTAAGTTCTCTAAACATTCCTAATAAAAATAGTTTACCAAATCTAACATATTTCTTTATAAATAAATAAAGTAGACCTAGAGCCACCATGTCCCAGTTCTATGATTCTCCTTGAGTCACCTCCATCAAGGTAAATCCCGAGTTTCAATCCAAGACATAATTGTAAAAATAAGAAAATTTGTGCTAAATATTCATTAATAGTATCAATAACCATGTAAATACTATTTTACAAATCAAAATTTTCATTTTGATTTTCTTAAGTAGTATGAAATATAAAGGAAATTCTAAAAATGGCTGACAATTTGTTAACAGCTGTTATAACTTAATAACATTTATTCATCTCTTACCTAGTTCCAACATTTGTGTCTTTCCAAAACAACAGAACTTCATTGAATGTTACATTCAGGGGAGGAAGAAGGTTTACCTGCAAAATAATATTATTTGTGTTAGAAAAATTTGGTAGTAAGAGGTTTTTCATTCATTTGTAAAGTTGTACAGGAGATATTATTTGTTTTATTATTTTTATTGAATCCATGGAAAGGTAAGACGATTGCATTTTTATTATATCTGCAACAAGTTTGGTGTAAAAACATTGTACAAGGTTTCATACGAAACCTCTTGCAAATCTAAATTTTTGGAACGGGAGTGTCCATATGTCCTGATCTGAATGCTCAGTCTCTTGGAAAACCAATATTTCTAAGCAGCATTTATTTAAGTGCAATAACACCTCGCTATCAGCCGTTAGACAGGCAGGATTTCATTTTGTAAAGATTGGTGTGAGAGGTCTGCATTAAATATATACATATACAATACTCAGAGAGTTGGGTCTGAAGTCAGGGTAGAGACAAAATGAAGAGGTTGTTAAATAAGATATCAAATGTTTCATACTTCTTATGGCTCAAAAATGAAAGGGAATGACCAACTAGTGAGAGTAACATTGTGGCCACATAGCAAGTTCAGGACTAGTGTGAAAATAATAACTCTTCTGAAATTCAAGTAGACCTTTAATTTGCAGGGAAACTATAATCCCCAACTTTATTCTTTTCTCTTTTTTATTATTTAAAAATATTGATAATTATTTTCTTACAGTTATAGGTCAAAAAGTGTAATTGAATACATGACACAAATAAAAAAAGTTGAAGCCATTTCTACTTGGGGTTAAAATAAATGTGAAAGGTGAAATATTCATCGAAGCAAATCACATGTAGAAGGAAAATCACAGTTTCCATATAATTTGAAAAATACTAAACTGAATTTTAATAGTAGTACTTTGTGAACCATGGTATTAAAAATGTTGAGTACTTTGTTTTTTTTATCATTGTCTTCACAAAAATTTGATAAAAACCCCTAGGACCATTTTAAAAATAAACTAGCATTTATTTGTGACACTTTTGACAAAATTTTCAACACTAAATTTTAGGTTGATTCTGACAAATATGTTTTGTTTAAATCCTACAGACCATCTCGAGTATTGATAGTTCTAATATAAAAATGTTTGTAAAAAACTTAAAAACAAAAACCACCTTTTAATTTTTTTTCTGGAGTTTTTGAATTTCAAAAGGTTTCTACTATTTGGGAACACAGATTCTTACATAACAGAATACAAGTTTAGTTTTTATAATGATTTGTCGGAATGGCTTAATTTTTAGCTTTTAATTGGCATAGGTATGTGAGTGCAAGCTGTAATTTTAAAGGTATGTATTAAAATTAACTACAAGATATCTTACAAATAATATGTTACCATACATAGAGTATTTTTATAAAACTATAAAGTATAATTTTTCTGAAATTTTTACCGATAATCTTTTCATATTTTTGTAGTTCTAAATGTTAACCCACTGACTGAATTTTAAGTTATTTGACAAGCAATAATAACCCAAATGATTTGAGGGCAATGGCTTCCAGACAATGTCTCAATTCACCAGATTGTTTCTGCTACATTTATGGTAACTATACAGTTAAAAAGCAACAAAGAAACCTTTCAGATTTCGTTAGAAAAGAGTACTTTACTTATTTTGGTATGAAATTAGGTGATCAAGATAAGCCTTGGGCCCCACACAAAGTTTGTTCAGTCTATATCGAAGAACTAATACAATGGCTTCAGGGTACACACAGTGGTCCTTTTGTTTTGGAATACCTAAGGTTTGGAGAGAGCCATAAAATAATAGTAAAGACTGTTATTTTTATTCCTGTAATGTGCACGGTTTCAATTTAAAATATAAGAAACATCCTGTCAGCCATTCGTTCTATTCCTCATGAACCCAAAGTACGAATACATTCTCTTCCAAATGCTCTGGATAATACGAGTATTTTAAATGATCCTGAACCATTGCCTCCACCGTGTAATAGAGATGAAGACAGTGATTGCTACGACGCTTGCACAAGTGAACCTAATTTGTTCACTCAATCTGAAATGAATTATTTAGTTAGAGACTTACGGCTTCAAAAGATTTCAGCAGAAGTTTTAGCTGATCTAGATTGTTAGAAAAACATTTGTTGGCTCCAGGTACGTGCTTTTCTTGGTATCGAAATAGGGAAAAGGAGTTTGTGCCATTTTTCTCTGAAGAAGGTGATCTTGTTTTTTGCACTGATGTAACTGGAGTTATGGCATGTTTTGGAATAGAATATGTGCCGGAAGAATGGAGCCTTTTTAATGATTCGTTCAAAAGAAGCCTAAAAACAGTTCTTCTACAAAACACCAATAAGTATGCTTTGGTGTCTGTTGGACAATCGGTCCATGTAAAAGAATCATATGAATATCTTGAGCTAGTTTTAAACAAAATTTGTTATTCAGATCATAAATGGGCGATTTGTGGCGATTTAAAAGTGATTTCAATGTTGCTTGGTCAACAGAGTGGTTACACAAAGTTCCATTGATTTCTCTGCAAATGGGATAATCGTGACAGGAAGCAAAACTATATAAAGAAAGAACGGCCACTAAGAAAAACCTTGCAGATTGAATTTTAAAATGTTGAGAGGGAGAGTCTTGTATATCCCAAAAAGTATCACTTTTATCACTCCACATTAAACTGGGTTTGATGAAACAATTAGTCAAGGCATTGACAAAAGAAGGAGAATGTTTTAGATACCATAGTGAAGAGTTCCCTGGGTTATCCAAGGCAAAGATAAAAGAATGAGTGTTTGTCGGACCTGACATCAGAAAACTAATGAGGAATTCCAGCTTTGAGGGAAAAAAATGGAAACAAAAGAAAAAGCAGCATGGGTATCTCATAAACTAGTTGTAACCAGTTTTCTGAGAAACAAAAAAGATCCAAACTACAAGTCAATCGCCACTGAAACGGTAGACAACTCATGAATCTGGGTTGTAATATCAGCGTAAAAGTTCATTTTCCCCACTCACAACTTGACTTCTTCCCTGAAATCATGGTGATGTTAGTGAAGAGCAAGGCGAAAGGTTCCATCAAGACATCAAGGAAATGGAAAAAAGATACCAAGGAAGATGAAAAGATGAAACGTTAACATGAAAGCGGATTACTTCTGAATATTAAAAATGGACAATCCTCAAGCTGTCCATTGCAGGAAAAGCACTATAAACGAAAGTTTTTATGTGAAGCGAAAACACTTCTACAAGGATTTTTAACTCTATAGTTATGCATTTTTTCCAATATTCTGTTGTGTAAATGTAAACCATGATATCTTTTATCTGTTTATTAAAATTTAGAACCTACAGAAAATGTATAAAATTGCGTTAAATTGAGTTTTTCACCCAAATTACATACCCGTTTCTTGAGATAATCTGACATGATTGAATAACATTTTCCAGTCATTATCCGTTGACTTTAGCCCTTGGTTCCTCACCCCTTGATGTTTATATGCACTTCCTTATCATGTACTAAATTTGAAAAATAGATAAATTTTTCAGATAAACAGATAAATTTAGATTCATAAAACTTTAGTTATCAATGCTGAACAAATAAACTAAAATGTTGTTTGCAACTACCAAAATATGAAGGAAAAAAAAATATGAAAAATTACATTTGGTCGTTGTTTAGAACAGGTAGACCAAATAATAGTAAAGACTGTTATTTTTATTCCTGTAATGTGCACGGTTTCAATTTAAAATATAAGAAACATACCGTCAGCCATTCGTTCTATTCCTCATGAACCCAAAGTACGAATACATTCTCTTCCAAATTCTCTGGATAATACAAAGATACCATGTAGGTAGATTGTTACAAACGCTCAGTAGCTAGTTTTCGTAAAGTTATTTAAATGAGTTGCACATTTATATCTCAATTACAAACTTAAATACTAAGCTGTTTTAACATGTTATTTTGACCTGTACGTTGATAATTCCTTTGCAATTATGACAGGATACCTAAATCATAAATTGTGAAAATCATTAAATAATTCAGAGGAAAATAATATGATTGTTATACCTATCATTTGGTAATAAATACATGACTGTGTCTTGACATACCTGACCAGGTGGTTGTGATGGACGACTACACACATGTACTAAGGCTATACTAGGCGTAGTAACGTGCAGTTGTAAATTTAAATCCTTTCCAAGTACATTAGTTGCATGTAATCTGTGTGGACCCTATAATACAAACAATTGTGTCTAAACATTATCAACATATGTATGTTAAAGGTAAGGTTTTAATTTGTAGAACAAATTATAAACACACAATAAGGCATAATACTTGAGTAGCAAGGAGCATGTCCATGATGATGGTTTTTTTCAATATTACTTTCTGAAATTGAGTAATTCATACATTGACCCAGCAACTGTCAAATGGATGCTAGTGTCTTGTGGTTAGTTAATATACAGTAGATACATTATCGCTGTGTCCTAGCTGCATTGTTGTCACTTCACTCTCATGGTTAGTGACACAAAATATTTGGTCTAAACATTATCAAAACTTGTATGTTAAGGTAAGGTCAAGTACTAAGGACCTTCTCCATGAGGATGGTCTTTCAATATTACTTTCTGAAATTGAGTAATTCATACATTGACCCAGCAACTGTCAAATGGATGCTAGTGTCTTGTGGTTAGTTAAGTATACAGTAGATACATTATCGCTGTGTCCTAGCTGCATTGTTGTCACTTCACTCTCATGGTTAGTGACACATAATATTTGGTCTAAACATTATCAAAACTTGTATGTTAAGGTAAGGTCAAGTACTAAGGAACTTCTCCTTGAGGATGGTCTTTCAATATTACTTTCTGAAATTGAGTAATTCATACATTGACCCAGCAACTGTCAAATGGGTGCTAGTGTCTTGTGGTTAGTTAGTATACAGTAGATACATTATCGCTGTGTCCTAGCTGCATTGTTGTCACTTCACTCTCATGGTTAGTGACACATAATATTTGGTCTAAACATTATCAAAACTTGTATGTTAAGGTAAGGTCAAGTACTAAGGAACTTCTCCTTGAGGATGGTCTTTCAATATTACTTTCTGAAATTGAGTAATTCATACATTGACCCAGCAACTGTCAAATGGGTGCTAGTGTCTTGTGGTTAGTTAAGTATACAGTAGATACATTATCACTGTGTCCTAGCTGCATTGTTGTCACTTCACTCTCATGGTTAGTGACACATAATATTTGGTCTAAACATTATCAAAACTTGTATGTTAAGGTAAGGTCAAGTACTAAGGAACTTCTCCTTGAGGATGGTCTTTCAATATTACTTTCTGAAATTGAGTAATTCATACATTGACCCAGCAACTGTCAAATGGATGCTAGTGTCTTGTGGTTAGTTAGTATACAGTAGATACATTATCGCTGTGTCCTAGCTGCATTGTTGTCACTTCACTCTCATGGTTAGTGACACATAATATTTGGTCTAAACATTATCAAAACTTGTATGTTAAGGTAAGGTCAAGTACTAAGGAACTTCTCCTTGAGGATGGTCTTTCAATATTACTTTCTGAAATTGAGTAATTCATACATTGACCCAGCAACTGTCAAATGGGTGCTAGTGTCTTGTGGTTAGTTAAGTATACAGTAGATACATTATCACTGTGTCCTAGCTGCATTGTTGTCACTTCACTCTCATGGTTAGTGACACATAATATTTGGTCTAAACATTATCAAAACTTGTATGTTAAGGTAAGGTCAAGTACTAAGGAACTTCTCCTTGAGGATGGTCTTTCAATATTACTTTCTGAAATTGAGTAATTCATACATTGACCCAGCAACTGTCAAATGGATGCTAGTGTCTTGTGGTTAGTTAGTATACAGTAGATACATTATCGCTGTGTCCTAGCTGCATTGTTGTCACTTCACTCTCATGGTTAGTGACACATAATATTTGGTCTAAACATTATCAAAACTTGTATGTTAAGGTAAGGTCAAGTACTAAGGACCTTCTCCTTGAGGATGGTCTTTCAATATTACTTTCTGAAATTGAGTAATTCATACATTGACCCAGCAACTGTCAAATGGATGCTAGTGTCTTGTGGTTAGTTAGTATACAGTAGATACATTATCGCTGTGTCCTAGCTGCATTGTTGTCACTTCACTCTCATGGTTAGTGACACATAATATTTGGTCTAAACATTATCAAAACTTGTATGTTAAGGGAAGGTCGAGTACTAAGGACCTTCTCCATGAGGATGGTCTTTCAATATTACTTTCTAAAATTGAGTAATTCATACATTGACCCAGCTACCGTCAAATGGGTGCTAGCGTCTTGTGGTTAGTTAAGTATACAGTAGATACATTATCGCTGTGTCCTAGCTGCATTGTTGTCACTTCACTCTCATGGTTAGTGACACATAATATTTGGTCTAAACATTATCAAAACTTGTATGTTAAGGGAAGGTCGAGTACTAAGGACCTTCTCCTTGAGGATGGTCTTTCAATATTACTTTCTGAAATTGAGTAATTCATACATTGACCCAGCAACTGTCAAATGGATGCTAGTGTCTTGTGGTTAGTTAGTATACAGTAGATACATTATCGCTGTGTCCTAGCTGCATTGTTGTCACTTCACTCTCATGGTTAGTGACACATAATATTTGGTCTAAACATTATCAAAACTTGTATGTTAAGGGAAGGTCGAGTACTAAGGACCTTCTCCATGAGGATGGTCTTTCAATATTACTTTCTAAAATTGAGTAATTCATACATTGACCCAGCTACCGTCAAATGGGTGCTAGCGTCTTGTGGTTAGTTAAGTATACAGTAGATACATTATCGCTGTGTCCTAGCTGCATTGTTGTCACTTCACTCTCATGGTTAGTGACACAAAATATTTGGTCTAAACATTATCAAAACTTGTATGTTAAGGGAAGGTCGAGTACTAAGGACCTTCTCCATGAGGATGGTCTTTCAATATTACTTTCTAAAATTGAGTAATTCATACATTGACCCAGCAACTGTCAAATGGATGCTAGTGTCTTGTGGTTAGTTAATATACAGTGATTATATTATCGCTGTTTCGTTACAGCTACATTGTTATCACTTCACTGTCATGGTTAGTGAAGAAATAGATACAAATGCCAATATTTCTAGTACGGTCTCATAAAGAATTTGTAAGCTCTATTTTATCAGCGATTTTTATTGCCAATTGATCAAATTAAATATAAAATAATAGAAAAAGTTTCTTGAGAATGTAAATTTTGTACAGAACTATTAAAGAATACATGTTTTTTTTTCTAATAATGATTAAAAATAAAATATTTATAAACAAAAGTCTCGCATAATATATAACAATTCTGTTTGACATACACCTCACACCAGAGTATTCAAGTGATGTATTATTATAACCACACTATTGGTGACATGCACTGTTCTTATTTTGTAATATTTCGAGATTATTATTTCAAAGCATAGAATCCGAACAAGTAATAATGCTGTTGTTCTTCATTTACCACTTTTTAGTGTGAATTAACAGTTGCGGGTTTGAAATTTTTATATTTTTATCAGCATCTTAAAAACATGAGGTAACTATGTTTGATCAAAATACAATATTAACAAAATCCTTTAAGTTTAAGACCTATTTTGAAATTTTTATTTCGGCTTAAATTAAAAAAATATTAGAGATAAAATCATGTTCATTGTCACAAAACAGAAGAAAATGATTTAATTAAAATGTAAGGTAAAATAAAATACCTAGTTAAAATGTACAATCTCCAAGTTGAAATTTTAAGATGTAGATGTTATAAATATATTATTGGGACTTGAGGTCTAAATAGATAATTGTATTTCAATAACCAGTTTAAATATCAAACATTCGGCATCTGTTTTACTTAAAACAACAACAACTGCACTTAAATATTTATACCTTCACTTTAATTAACCAACTATCAGAACTATTTAATAATTGCCTCAGCAGGTGTATTTTCAATGTCTACAAACTCTACTAGGAATTAGGGGTGGAGGTGTTCCTTACCTCAGATTTTCTCATCTGCTTTAACAACTTATTGCTTGGCATTATTGGTTTCCCTGCTTCATTCCAAACAGATACAGGATGTGGCAAGTTATTATCCAGAAGGTAAGCATAGTACATTATATCTGTAATGTATCAACATATAAAAATGTTTGTTCAGAAATGTAATTGAACTTTTTTTTTCTTTTGTTAGTTTAACCAATATTGCATTTGTTGGAGTTATTACATCTATTAGTGATAAGTGATCATTATTGTGACTGTCTGTAATATTTGTTCTGTTAGAAGAATGTATCTTAAATGTCCTTCAATGGAAAATGTCCAAATGTCCAAGTGCACTTCTGAAAGACAAGCTAGGATTAGTGTCCTTTGACATTTTTCTTAAAGCTGTAACATTAAAGTTTGCTTACAGATTTAAAGGTTATATACAAATAGAGAAGTAGTTGACATCTTTCTGAACATCTCTGTGCTTGACATATCATCAAACATTTCTCTCGGGGTGGCTGGGCAGCACTCTCCTGGCAGCAAAGTGTGTAAGCCCCTTATTAAGAATTATCAACTCTCACTGTTCTCTGATCAAGAATATTTCAAACAGACAGGTAGATTATGTTGAACATAACAATTTCAAGGAACAACTAATGAAAGAGTATCTCTTCACAGACTACATCTTCGTGGACTGTGAGTCACTAGAGTACAAGAGTAGGAGACTTTTAATAGTCAGGAGGAAGAAAAAGACATAGACAACTAGTTAAAAGTACAAAAATCAGCCAGCCAGACTAGGCCTAAGGAGAGGACAACTCAGAGACCATCAGAGACCATCAGCTTCCAGATCTTAAAGTATCTATCCATCTAGTATCACTAAATGTGAAAACATGAATGGATTATTTGTTTTGTGTGATTTGTTACTCTGAACATTCCGCCTTCTTTTGGTGTTACTTTGTTACTAAGGGGTATTCAAGAATAAACCACCATTATTATGTTGAAGTAGGTGGTTTTAATTATTTGATATTTGAGGTGGTTTTCTTTAAATGATGTAGTCTATATTATTTAGGTTGTTTGTAATGGTGAATTTTAAATAATTTATTTAATAATTTGATTTGATTTTACAGTAGAACCTCTGTTAACCAGCCTCGGATTAACCGGTCCTCGGATTAACCGGCCTATGTCGTAGTGTACTGGTTGGATGATAGTTTCCGAAAATAAATTGTAATTGAAACACCAAAGCGGCGGCGATATCAAAGGACTTTGTGGATAGCGGTATTCCATTGTCGGCGGCGTAAAAACACCGCGGCACCAAAGCGGCGGCGAATCAAACGACTTTGTCGATAGCGGTATCCCATTGTCGGCGACGTAAAAACAACGCGGCACCAAAGCGGCGGCGATATCAAACGACTTTGTCGATAGCGGTATCCCATTGTCGGCACCGTAAAAACACCGCGGCATTGGCACCTGTCGGTATAGCAGACATACACCCACAAAAACGTTTGATGGGCCGCTATTTTTCCACGAATCATTTTAGTTTACATTATGAAAAATATAACATTTCTTTTCAGTTTTCTTCTTGTCTTTGACGGGTATATTACAGTAAATAAAAATAAGTGAGTTACGAAAACAACGGAAGCGTGTGTTGGTTTCGTTTGAGACGCGGTTAAATGTGTCAAAAGACTTGATAGAGGGGAATCTGTAAACGAGCTTTGTAGTGTTTAATTTTTTCATGTTTGATGTATAATATACATAACATAATATATAAGATACATTTATGTACAATAAAATGAGTTGCAATAACATCTTAATTGCATAATTCTTAGCGCTACCTGATTAAATAAGCTTTCTTTCAACGAAACCGATTTTTCAGGGGAACCTCTGATTAACCGGCCAAACGGGCAACCGGCCCGGGTGTCAGTCCCGACTAGACTGGTTAAGAGGGGTTCTACTGTATTTGTAAAATTAATGTTAGCATTATTTTAGTTTATGTTGTTCTAATTATCATTTACAAGATAAATTTAGAGAAAATTTAAATTTATTATTTATTGTACAAAAATAAATATATCAAGGACCCATATCTCAACAGTAGAGTTTATATCACTCAATCCAACAGACCATCTGTCAGGATTAGGTTAACATCTAAGAATAAGTTAGGCTATGTTAAGAACACTCTTTATAATTATATTATATAAATGTTATTCGAGATATTGCTATTCAGCACACAACCAATCACTTACAATGGATTCCTTGATACTGCAACGTACCAGGAATGAGAAAGCAGATGAATTTCCAAGAGCTGCTTTCAATTGCATCCAAAAAGTTCTCAAATTAAATGCATGATAACAAAGTTTGCTACCAGACAAATGTGGATTGCCACGACATTAGTGGAAGAACTCTCTTCAAGCTATTAACAGGACCAAATGACCTAGGAACCCAAACTTTTGTCTCTCGTTCCAGAATTGGTCATATAGCTACATCAAGTCAAATTCACATATGTGCATCAAGTGTGGAAGCCTAAATTATTCCGAAGGAAACAAATATGCAACAATAAACTACCATTGTGCGATAATATGCTATATTTTTGGCAATAAATTTGGATGTTGACGAATTTTGGTAAGCATGTGGAAACTTAAATTAATTAGCCATTATTGCAATTTATACTCAGGTCACTGATACACTAAGCCTATAATGAGTTAAACAATTAATTATTAAATCTAATATACTAATCTAGTGGTTATTTATGTATTAACAATTCATTAGGGGTAAATATGGTCTGGTTCAAAGATAGCGTAACTGTTGTCCGTCATAACTATCTCTGATACAATTACGGTAAAATTCGTGAGCACTTAAACATCCATATTCCTGGGGGTGTTTAGAAACGTCCAAATGGTCTTAGCCGACCATTTTTCACGATAATATGGTTCTTTAAACTTTAATCGATCCCCGGTAAAATAACTGTGACTGTTCGATTCCGCTGCCTGCCACACACTATGCACAAGCAAGACAAATAATTCATCGCTGTTATTTTCGTGCCATGGCAATTCGAATTGTGACAAAACGCCACAAATCTTTAAGAGGAAAAATATAAAAAGACCTATGCTGAACATTCTTGTTAAACTTCTGCTGCTGTCCACCACTGTTCAACAGTAAAAGGCAAATTTGTGTTATCCTTATCATTTAAGGCTGAAAACAAAGAGTAAGAATTATTAAGAAATAAAACTATCATAAAGTGATTGTGATAAATATTACATTAACAAATGTAGCAACCTTAACCTTAATGGGAAGGTTTAGGGCAGGAGTGGATCTTTAAGAGAATTGAGTTCGGGAAGGGAATTTGGCTATAGGCTGGGAGGGATTAACCTGACGCGCACCTTCAACTCACATGTACTCAATAGTACAGCCCAATCAGCCAGTTTCATGAGTGATTAAAACAATGTTATGAAAATATAACATAAACTTAAATTATTATTAAACTTTCCCTTCAACTGTATATTTATGACACAATTAAAAAAAAAACAAGGTAAAGGATACTTTAAAGATAATAAATACATTTTTTATTTTGTAATATCCACTTTTTATTAGTCTAGCCGACCAATGGTTTCGCCTGCTAAGGCGTAAGGTATTATAGCCTCGTCAATGCCTTAGAAGGCGAAACCATTGGTCGGCTAGACTAATAAAAAGTGGATATTACAAAATAAAAATAAAAAATGTGTTTATTATCTTTAAACATGGAATTCCACCAAGAACCATCGGTCTCAACAGTAATGAAAAATAAAGGATACTTTAATCTATCAGTAAGCTGTCAATGTACCAGCTCACACTGAACAGGGCCACTGGATAGGAGAGGGGGATGTTTAAGATATGTCTTTTTTTTAATACGAAAAGATTTAAAATAAATTTACCACTACGTGTTTATGCTATCAGTAAATAACATAGTATTGTGTGTTTTATACCAATTTAAGGTGTTTGGTATAGAGAACAAATATAAGGGCATCGATTTATTTGAAGGAAAATTATATTGTGCATAAGATAATTATTAAGAACATTTTGATTCTAATTTTGTAAAATTTCTTTACCCCCAGAGATAAATTTAAATCTAGTAACAAATACCATTACTTTACATTGAAAAAATAATATTTTGTATTAGTGTCTTATTGGTATATTGAAATTGATCAAGTTCAGAATTATTTCGCAAGAGGAGGCACTATAAATTATTTAGTTGGGCTCAGATTTCTATGGGTGGTTCTAAACTGAAAGAGGAGAGTGTATATTACTTTTAAAGTAAAAGATACAATACGTAATGTTTTTGCATCATTATAATATGTTTTGTAGTTTTAAAATGTTTTAAGTGTGCTTAAACCTGACGATGTCATTTGTGTATGTAACAGCTTTACAACTTGCTTTGACATCAGTAATTGATTTTTACATGTGTGGGTGTGAGTGTTTTTATATTATGTATGTGTTTTAATTTAATTGTGACAAACAATATTGTAAGTCCTTGACGGTGAGCTACCTCAAAAAACAGTTTAGTAGACTCACTTAGGTAAGTTGCTTAACTGCAATTTCAAACTTAGGAAGGTCCCATAGAATTGAATATTAATGTATTATCAATACAGATAAAATTCTAAATTAAAATACCTGGATTTATTGGCAATTTCATTTTGATATTTAAAGATGTTTTAGAAGCATTCAAGTCTAAATGTGAATTGAGAATCAAGAGAACAGAGCATGACCAAGACTTAAACTTTGTATTGTTGCTGCAGGTGGCCAGCACTGACAACCTTAAAATAAAATACAGAAGTTGATATGAAAATTGTTAAAACAACTAAATTACATTTTGCTTTCCCTATTTTATAATAAAACTTGGCAATGGTTAGAAAGATTCACTTGGTTTTTGCATATCTCACTTTCTATTACAGTGTCTTTATCAGGAATACCTGTTTAAAAAAGTGAAATATACTAATTACCTATTAACATGTTAAGCTACAATGGCGAAATTTAGTTATATGCAATCCTTCAATATACCAGACTAATGTTATTATGTTTTACCAAATTCTGTCAACCAGGGATATCACAACCCAGAAAAACTAATAATTAACATATGTTCATAATTATTAATCTATGAACATGGTAATGAATAGTCATAATTTAGTGTATGAACTCTTTGAATTTATTTAGAATAACTATAAATAAACTTACTTTGAATTCTTAGGCTGTACAACAGTTGGTACTTCATAGCCTCCAAGATATGCCAACATTGCCATGGCTATGTAAACAGGTTTCCGTATAAACTGGTTGTGAGAATTTCTATCAGTGTTATTTATAACAAACCTAAAAGTAAACATAGAAATCATTCAACTAAAACAATCTGTATGTTATTTAAAATATAAGTCACTGCAAATAGCTCCTAATTGACCAATTTTGATAATTAAAAAAAATAATAAAACTGTTTATTCCCATGAGCAATTGCATATAAATTTAGTGACCAAAGCAACCAATACAATAATACACAATTATAACACCAACACAAAGCTTAAGCGGCGTTTACACTAGCATGTAGCGCTTGCGTAAGTAGGACATGCAAGTTGATGCAAACTGTACTTGAATTCAAGTTAAGGTTTACACCTACCTTCTTTGCAAGGGAAATATGCTTAAAGTCCAGTCAGTGCAGTTCTTCATTTGGTGCGGAATGACGGATTATAAAGAAGACGTTCGGGCTGTAGTGAGAGTTTTAGTCAGTGTTATATGTGATGAGCTTTTTGAAGAAGCAAATGAGTTACTATTAAAAATGAAGAGGAGAAAATGAAGGTCATGTTGGGAAAGAAGTTGGGTATCATGAAGGTTGCAATTAAGAGGATCAAGACTATTAGATGAATTGGCGAGAGAAGACAAAGATAGACAAAAAATAATATCTGTATAACATTCCTTATTAAATTGATGTTGCTCAAATGACATAATTTGTTTGTTTTGGATTTGGAATAGCATTATAAAGTTAGTTTGGCTGCTTACTTACGGGACACCCAGTATAATATGTAAACAATAATAATAATATTATATATATATATATATATATATATATATTCAATTTAATACAAACACAAGTTCAATCATAATCAATTTATTATAGAATTCTCAAAGGAAATATTGGTTATCAGTACATTGTTAAAAAAATGTAATACTCATAAAGAAAAAAAACAAACTAAGTATTGAAAATGATTTTGAACTATTCTCACATGTTGTTGGATTCTTCCTCTTCGCCTTGATCTAAAATGCCTTTGATAGCCATTGACAATAAATTGTTATCCTGTCCTATTGGAGCCAACAAGTCCATATCATGATACATGGTAGAGGTTGCACTGCTCTCACTTGATGAGTAGTTTGGGGATGGAGTTGGTACGTTATAGGCTAATGTTGGATTGTGTGTATGTTTGGTTTCATTCTTAATTCAAATAAATGGGTTGGAATTTGTTTCATAGCAAGTAAAGCGGAGGACTCAGGCAATTGTTTCAGCTGGTATGCAACAAATTGTCCGAATACATCGAACTCATTTCTTTCTGCCAACTGTACATTACGAGGTTCTAATACCTTATCTGATAGCTCTCTCAGTGCTGTAATAGAAGTTTCAATTTTTTTTAACGCTCTCATCTGCATTTTTCTTAGATACAGTTCTTATCTTGGGAGCAATAAAAGTCATTATTTTAAGATTGTATTGTATTATTAGGCTGATTTATAATCAGCTGATTTATCCTCACTAATCAGAATATAATTTTTCCTCACTAGTGTGGATATGACGAACTTAACCTGGCAATATACTCAATAGAAAAGCAACTGATATTACAGTAGTATCGTGAAAATTTATTTAGTACCTACATTGACAGAACTTAAGCCCTACCTTGTTAACATCTTTTGGAATTCCAATTGTTTGGCCTCCCTTGTATTCACGACTGTTCCTAAAATGTGGTCCATTGTTGAAAACCACCTAAGTGTCGGAGTATACACGTAATCCAGACCATATACTGAAGACTTGCTTTTTGATATTTTAACTAGCTCGCTTGAATACGTATTTCTCAGGCTGTGAATCTTCACTTTGGCTTCGTTAACGTTAAAGATTTTCAAATTCATTGCTTTTACCATCTGTAACCTGGCTTCTTCTTTAACATTTCTGTCTTTGTATTCAGGCAATTTATAGTCCCACAAACAAGGGTGTCCCTAATAAAGTTCTAAAAAAGTTTCAATAGTATTTAAATTCCATTTATCTAACTTTTGGACCGTTTTGCCTTCCTCCTTTACTGTATCCCTTCCTATCACTGGTTCATCACCTTCATTGTTGAAGTCTGGATCAGCCATGACAACTCACTAAACAATTATAACACAAAATTCAACTCAATGCACAGAGCACATGACCAAACACTCTCGTCACTTGTTTACAAGTAGTAGTTGTCTGCAAGCAACAGGTTTACACAGGAAAGTACAGCTAGCGTGCAAGTGGAGCTTTCGCGAAAGTTGTTAGTTGCGCAAGTAATTTCTGTCAAAACAGATATTATTTGCGAAAGCAACAAATGCATGCAAGTCCGCGTTGCAAGTTAAACTTTCGTGCATTTTAGTGTTTACATTTGCAAGTTTTTCTGCAAGTTGGATGCAAATAAAACATACGCAAGCGCTATATGCTAGTGTAAACGCCCCTTAAGTTAGGTCTAGGAAAAATTGTAAAAAACTTAATTTTGGTCTAAATTGTTTTTAACTCTTCATCAACCTGATTCAATTGATGATGAGTGTGCAGTCAAGTCATTAAATCTTAATGAAGATAACGTCTGTTATTTAAAAATTAAGTCTTAACCCTTTGCGATCGTTTGTCCAATGACAACGCGTAGTCACATGGAGTCCCTTGATATTACCATATGATTGTAGAAGTTTATGTACGAGGTGTAAGACAATCCTGCTTGTCATTCCTGTCAGGTCGCACCATATTATCAGTTGTCCCTAGACTGAGATAGTAGTGTAGGTTTTTATCAAATACAGTAAAACGCTGATGCATATTACAGTTTTTCACGTTCGGAGGACAGCTGTGTATCATAAGGAAAAGAACGTGACTTATTAAGCTGAGCTAAGTCATACAAAGCATTAGAGTTATTTATTTAAAGTTATTGACTTTATAAACATAATGCACTACGTGCCAAACCAAAAATAAATTCCTAACCTACCCAAACAAATACTTATATACATGCCATCCGACCGTTCAAGCAAATAAGCATTGTCCAGTTGTGCTGGACATACAAGCCGTGACAACTCTAATGCAGCACGGTATTAAAAGCTAGCAGGAAAATGGCAATGTCCAGTAGCGCTGGACATCCGACCTCAGAGAACTTTTTAATAAAAATGTTCCGATCGCAAAGGGTTAATAGGAAAGATCTATTACAGAAAGATAAATTTGTAAAATTCTTGGGTATGCTTATAGAACCTAATTTAAAATGGGTGAACCATATAAATCTTACTTCTAAAAAAGTTGTCTCAAAAGTCCTGAAAATTGTCTATTTTTGGATATTCCCTGTCAAATTGAAATATGGAACCATTGTCTGAGTAGGTGATATCACTGTAAACAAACTTTTTATTTTGCAGAAAATGGCGGTTAGGTTGTTGTGTGGTAGGGGGTCAATGGCACACAGTAAGCCGTTATTTAGAAGGCTGGGCACTTTGACATTGCTATCAATTTATATTCTGGACTCTCTGTTATATATTAGGGGGAATAAAGCCTCTTATGAATTGAATGCCTCTGTTCATGAGTACTGGACCTGAAAAAGTATAAAATATTACAAGTAATCATTGTCACTATCAGATTTGAAAATAACACTGTCAAATATTATAACAGTCTTTCCGATAAAGTGAAGCAACTAAACATAAAATCTTTTAAAGCTACAATAAAGAAGGCGTTGTTGGAGAGAGTTAGCTATAATTGTAACAAGTTCTTTGATTTTGCCCATTTAATTAATAAAAGATAGGCCCGGGTAAAAGGAAAATAATTTTAGAATTTTAGAAGTGGGTAAAATTGTTTTGTTTACTTTTGTGTGTTTTAAGTTATTGAATTTTTTAAGTTCGTATATTTCTTTGTCTTCTTGATTTGTTACTATATCTTATTACAGTTTTAAAGTTTTATTGGTCTACATTTAATTTTTAGGTGTCAAATCTGGTATTGTTGGGTTTATGTCAATTGTTGTTTATTTGTAATTATTTGAACTTTGCATTTTTTGCAAAATTTGTAATTTTGTAATTATTATTTATTTGCATTTTATGACACCCACTGTAATAATTGTGTATTTATAATAATTTTTCCTATTATTTGTTTATTATATCTGATTGAATTGGTTCCATCCAGTGTGTTAGAACTAAGTTGTAAAATTTATGTTGCTATGCATCTTACAGTGTTTTTGCGCTAAATAAATAAACTAATTAACCTTTTAATGATGGGGGATATATTGAAATTGTATGCCAGATGTGGTGAATTTCCAAATTCCTCACTCAACCTTCCTCTACATGATAAGTCATTCCCCCAACCTTTCCATATTTCTCTTATTGTATTTCATTTTCCTGTTATTTGTGTAAGTAGTTGGCGATACTTGCTAATTATCAGTTGCCCGATGATGCTGCAAGGCGAAACAATTGTAGCTCGTTTATATTATTTTTGAAACTTTAGCTTTAATGCATTATTTTATGTTTTAAGTTATTAAAAGTTTCTGTTTTACATTCCTGTTTATGACTTCAAGAAGAGATATATTAATTTTTATTTATTATAAGAGTATATTGTATTCCCTGTTACATTTTGTTAATATGCAGTTGAAAAGGGGGATGTTGTAGATATGCTCATGCAGTATATTGTATTTTATTTCAATAGGTTAGTCACACTGTTTGAATCAGGTGATCAACTTTATTTCCATGTTCAATAAAAGCACGCAGTTAAGTTACAGACATTCAAGATGGCTTTTTATTATTAATAATTATCCTACAACCCATGCAATAAATATATATAATTTTAATATAGAACTATCAAATAATACAGATATAATATTTCACAATAATAGATGTGTATAGAATAGCACAGAAGAGTGTAACTAGTTTTAGAAAGAAAAAAGTCAATATTAGCCTGTGGTGCACAATGTATGGCCAAATAAACAACATTGAAGTCTCCCAGCAAACATCTGCCGCCAGCACACTCAAAATTAGTTTCTGTACACATACCTACTATCTGTTTAAAATCACCAGCAAACAAGGGTTCTTTTATAAACATTAACACCCCCCCTTGTTAATGATCCCCCCTTATGTTGTGATCTACAAAAATTATTTACAATGTAATAACCTATATATTTTAAAATATTAAATTTTGTCTTGACAGAAACCATGAAAGGTGTTATTATTACAAAACAGGTTAAACTAATCTAGTTTATTGGTTGAACATAATGAGCATTATTCCAATTATGGTATATTATTAAGAAAGCTGATTTTTACTTTTTTGTTTTATTGCAAGTCCTTGTCTTTGCTTACTTTGTAATTATCGTTATATTTTGTAGAATCAATTTTTATGGTACAATCTTCTTTATTAACCAATCATACCCACTGGAGTAAGTTTGTTCCATTTATATATTAGTAAATTTACTATAATAATTTCTGTTTGATTTGAATTGTAGTTTTGTCTTTAAAAATCGATGATCAAATTTGACAACCACAAAAATTAGTCAATCAAGTGAGAAATGTGTGTGTTTGTTGTGTTTCTCCATGATGGGTTCTGAAGTTCTTGAGGAAAATAAACCAGACATACAGGACATATTGTCAGACAACACTTTTTTCACGAGCGGCTGAAATACAAATCTTTCTCAGTAAAATATGCATTTATATGTTGTGGATAAAGGCATGACTTTCCAATTATCTACTTACATAAAAAAAACTAACAACAAATTTAAGATCAGCTCATTATGATTATGGATATTATTATTATGATTTAATTCCAGACTGTCATTAGATTTGGGACCATCAGTCATTCTGATAGACTAAATATTATTTTATATACTACAGCAAAATTCAAAATATTTAAACATTTACCAAAATCAGTAAAAAGCATTACACACACTTTTAATTTACCTATCCCTACAATCAAATAAAAACCAACCAAAACTATTTGCCACCAAAAATGTCAGTTTGGTAGTTGTCAAAAAGTGAAAATGAACAATATATGCCGTCTGAACAAATATTTATATATTTAACCCTGGAAGTAGCAGTAATATGGGATTCCATTTTTGCTCATTTAATTTTTTTTTTTTAATTTACAAAAAATAGTAATATTATCCAAAAACCAACTGGTTACATATCATTTTCTCAAAAAGGTTCAAAGAATTAAATTGTGAAATGAAATAGACATATAAGTAACAGTTTGGAGTTAGTATGTTAAGAATAAAAAAATGTGCATTAAAAAAGTGTGGCCCAGCCAAGGAGTCACAATCATTCCAACAATGAACTAAATGTCCTCGAGTCATGAAACAAATGAAAGTAAAAAACCATAAAAAGCACACTGTAGAAATATATTCATCACCCCAACACGCTTTATTTATCTCTAATGGTGGACAAGATGTAAGATTGGACATCTTTGCAGCGGATCCATGTGTCCTTTTTGCCTAGATATGAAAACACAATTATCTCTGCCCAAACCTCACTTATTTTTAAGAACTTCTACATCATTCTACTATATGATATTTTAAATTTAACAATGGCTAAGAAAACGGAATGGTACCTTGTTAACAATGTCCGTTGATTAAAATATGCAGGAGGAATATTTAAGAAAGCATTATCATTACTTATATATTGTAAAGGGATTTTGAGTTGCTTCTTAGCATTATGAAACAAGGCTATGGTTTGACAGACAGATGCAGCATATCTTACGTCACCTCTCCATTCTTCTTCTCTCCACCAGCCAGTCAACACATCTGATTCACTGAAACAAACACGAGTCAGCCATTAAAATTCAATTAAGTTACAGCTACCAGAATTACACATTTTTTTAGTTTCTCTATAATTTTGAGGTTATAGGATATATTTTAAAATGGTGATTCACTAAAACGAATATAACATTGGATGACTACCTACACAGGCTTTATTAGTGTTTATCTATTCTGTACATTAGTGTTAATTTATAGATTTGTTTTACTGTGTAAAATATCTGTCCTGAAAATTTCTGAATATTTATTTGTGTTGTTTCTTTGTTTTGTATTATTATAATGTTACTGTGGACTGAGTTACTTATTTATAAATTATTTTTAAAGATTAAGATGAAGATATTTTGTTGGTAACTTAGTATAAATTAGAAAATTTGATGACTGGTAATGTAAATGTATTTTGTTTATGACCAATGAATAAAGGTTAAATTTTAGATATCTTGGTGAATAACATAAGCTTCTTAAGTTTATTTATTTGTATATAAAATATAAATAGAAAAAGATAGAAATGAAAACACTTTATATTTTGTTTTATTTTAAACTTTTTAAAAAGTATCTATTAAGATTAGGTTTATTAATTGATAGCGCTCTTATTTTTGCTTGTAGGAAAGAAATTTAGCTATCGTAGGCTGTAGAGTTTTAACTTACAATATTTTTTTGTTAAGGTATAGACCCTGTTATGGACTCAATGAGATGAGACAGATATTTATTCAACCCGGAGGACCAATTAATTTTGAAGTAAATTAATAAAACTTGAATTCATTTGTGAAATTAAGAACAAAGACATTTAACATGTAAAAATGTGCCATACTTTTGGTGCAGAATCTGAAGGTTCTAGCTGCCTGATGCGTCCTTGGAGTGTGAAAGTTCCTTACACGACACATATACATATTTCACCACAATGTCAGATGAAGAAAATAGTGCATGTGCACAGCGGACGACTAACATAAGTCGTGAAGCGTGATTTGATTAATCATAAAATGAATTAATCGAGCGTTCTCTATTAAAGAGAAAATTAAGGAGCCAGGGGTGGGAGTTGGTTAGAGGTATTTTGATGCTTGTCAATCAAGTGTGGTGTCTGAATAATTAGGGGGCGGATAACAACTCGATGTACAATGCCGTGTTCAACGGAAATCTTTGACCATACAATGGAAAAGTCCCGTTGTAACTAAATATTCCGTTTTTAAACAGACGACGAGAGTTGTACCTCCGAGAGCGCTTGATTTGAATTGGCACATCGGTCAGAAATTGAATAATAATAATTTATAATAATGATTTATTTTATTTCTCTTGTGCAAGATTATACACTTTAACAAATACAAAATTCACAATAAAACATACAACAAGAAATAAAAATATAATACAATACTCTAAATAGCTTATTTAAAAGAAAATAAAATTTTAAAAACTGACACAAACAAAATTGTACAAGAGAAATGTAGGAGGTCCTAAGGAAAAGCCTATATTGGACCCTCCATCATAATAGAAAATATTTAACAAGCAGAAATTGAAGATATCCTTATACTAAAAACTAAATATTCTTAGAAGTAATTATTGTGATTACTGTAGTTAAATCTCTCAAATAAAACAACACCAAAAAATAAACTAACTTCACAGTCTGAAGCAACAAAAAGCAAAACAACAGGCTAGTAAAAGATTATAACTTTGTAAGGCACAAGACAATAAACTAAACTTCATCTACTACATTCACACACACATTACAATATACATAAACCAATTATCTAATTTATCTATAAATAAAAATCTCTTCAACAGTTTTAAAAACATTTTTAAAGATTTCATTTCCCTGATTTTATGTGGTATCTAATAAAAAAACTTTGGTGCAGCATAGAGATAGAAATGTCTATACACTGTTTTACGAGGTAGAGATATCCTATGATTACATTTAGATCTCAGAATAGGTTTATCATCTATATGTTCCACCTTATTGTTCCCGCTTATAATTAAAAAAATTCTTAAAACTTTAAATACATACAAAGATTGGAAGGGCAAAAAAATTGCTTTTTTAAATAACTGAAAGGAATGTTCAGATTTTTATTTTTTAAACATTAACTTTACTATATGCTTTTGTTGGACAATAATAGGCTTTAGAGTTTCAAAATAGTTGCCACCCCAACATTCTATGCCATATTGTAACCTGGCTTCAATTGGTTGACATTACCAAACAGACCCAGTTACGATCCCATGGGATTTTCAAATCTTTAACTCAATATAAGTGAGCCCCTGAGGGAGTTGCATAGAATTAAGTTAAATGTATAAAAATTTGCTACGGTACTTTTCTGCGGAAACCATTATGGAAGTGACAACGAACTGCAAAAGGAAGTTTGTGAGTGGTTCAACAACTTGGCGCCAATTGAGTATGCAGAAGGCATAAAAAAGCTGGTGAAATGGTACAACAAATGTTTACATTTAAACGATGACTTCTGTAAGCATGGGACATCTTCCAACCAATAATAAATAATATACAAGTAATGTCAATATTAATAATATACAGAATAAACATTATATAGAAATAAGAAAGTGTAAAGTGTTCCTAAACAATATTTAAATGATTGCTAAAATAATGTAAAAGAATACAAAGTTTGAATTTCAAAAGGTGCGCGTAAATGCAATGGACAATAACCCTCTAGAGAAATGCAGATTAAGCGAAAAGCAATTCGAAACCCGAAGTTCATGAGAACGGAAAAAGTACAATATTTCCCATGAGCCTCAGCGAGAGCGCTTTTCCAAGGAAGAAGGAAGCGTGGCTTTAGTCAGTCTTCGTAGAGTCTTCGAGAGCAGCCAACGTCGAGCAGTCACGTTACATATCGACTGCGGAGACTCAAATTCAGCACGACAATGGCGGACTTCTAGAGTTTGGGATGATGAACCAAACAAAGAAATTTGGACTATTAGTTTGGGAACAATTTGATACCATTTAAAAACATGGTAATCGTGAGTAAAGTGAACCAATTAAACTTAGCAATCACGACGAAAGAATCATAAAACTTTTACTTTTTTCTTTGAACTAATTGAACACAAAAAACAATAACTTGCAATGTTATATCTTAGTCTTTATTTAACTCTCGTGTGAGGGAAATGTTATGTTTTAGTTGTTTTAAATTTGATAATAAAAGGAGATTTCTTGTTATACATAAAATGTCTGGCTAGATCATTGTGTTAACCATGTGCCATGCTATAGGAGTAACTGTAAGTACGATTGAGATTGCAACCCTACCCTTCAGGTAAATTAAAATGGTAAACTTAATTGTAGAATTGTAAGAACGCAGACTTACAACTAGATAGATAACTCAAATTTTGTTTAAAAGCTCCTAAAGCTAAAAGACTTAACTTACACTATGTAGAAAAATAGCTAATGTGTTGTAAAATAAATTTTGTTTTATTATCTTAAAATGTCTAAAGAAAATATATATAAATATTTTTAAAGGAATATAAAAAAGGAAGTTATGAACACAAACAAAGCTTTTGAATACTCTAATAACATCAGGGTTGGAAGAGAACAATAGTTGTCAAGAAAAATCTGATAGGAAAGATGAATGAGAGGGATCGGACACAAGACTAAATAACAAAATGTGTAGATTCAGCTAGTTAGGATACCTTGAGTTTGCCAAACCCATATAGGTAAGGCCCTGAGGGTATTTTCTATAAAAAATTAAGGTTCAAAGTTGTAATATTTCACATAAAATAGATTTATTTTTTTTATCATACAGAAACGAGCTTGACATCATTATATGCCTAATTAAAATTTGAATTAATTTAATTGGGTTGCCATATAAATCAATAAAACAAATTAGCGTGACCCTACGCATGGATAATAGTCGTTTCATTTTTTACAAGATACCAATATTTTGAGCCCCATCGAATCCCAGTATATATTTTCACTATATTTAAAACTTTTGATACTTTTCATTGATTTAAATAAATTTCAATAGGTATGTCGATAAATGTATACTTTACAATGTATGTCTCTGTACAAAATAAGAGAAATTTTAAGTGTCATTGGTTGCTAATTTTAAGTACATTTTGGTGGCTGCTATTATTGTGCTTATACAAAAACAACAACAATGACCATGGAAGACATGAAATATGAAGATCACTCAGAAATGTTAACTGATTGTTTTTACCATTCTTAAAGCACATTACATTTACATTAAGTTGGGTAAGTAGACATTAGGTTTTTAGTTCCTGACTTATTAAAAACAAAGTTTGATACATTTGTTTTTTTTTTTGAGAGATCTTTATGATCCATGATCTTAAACTAATTTCAACAACTGATCAGACTTACTCGTTAGCAATAGGAAACTTTGACAGATGTTGAAACAAATTCTGAAATTCTTTATAAAGTTGCAAACTTTCTTCCAGTATTCCTTCTGCTGAACCATTACCTTTCTTATGGAATGTAAGTGCATCTATAAAGCAACTGTAACAGAAACAAATGTAAAATTAAAGTAATTACTTCAGATTTAACTTAACAATAAGTTGAAATCAGATGTTAAAAGTTAAACTTTGTCATTTTTCTTGTTTTAAATTAGCTTTGACAGACAATTACAGAAAATTGTTTTTTAAAATTATTTTTATAACATACTAATGTTATAGTTTAGTAGCTAAAGTTTATTGTAACTCATGTATCACTGAAGATGGCAACTTTGTCGTTGAAACATGTTTGAATAAATAAACGTATTATTTGTTAGAATTTGTGGTCAAGTTTTATTCTATCGACATACTAGTTTGTTTGTGCATTATTGTATTCATAGATGAAATTGATTGCTTATAAACAAACACAAACTATCATTTCAATTGTAATATAAATTTGTAGTGTGCTTTAAAAAAAATATTAGTTGTAAGATTTTGTTATACCGAACACTAAACCTTAAAATAATTTTGTTGAAATTAAAATTCTCGTTTGTTTTCAATAATATCTTATACAAGTAATTCATTTTTTTTAAATTGTGTCTTTTAAAAATTTGTGTTGAATTGATCATATTAAAAAAAAAAAAAAAAAAAATCAGCTTATCAAATTTTATTTGTGACTACTCAATTATCTACAATAAAAACTGACAAGTTGTCGCTTAAATTATAATTTTGAATGAAGACTTCCTAAACTTATAATCTGAATTAAAAATAAAGGGATCAATTTTGTCCCAGTAAAGGCTATTGAATGGTCATCCCACATCATGTTATTTTGGGTATTCTAAACAATCACCATAAAACTGTTAATTCTTACATAAATTCAAACTGAGAAACAAACCTTTTGAAAAAACATCCTTACAGTCAGTGCAATGACCTGTTTTATTGTTAAATACATTGAAACGCAAATTTTGGTTGTGATAAAGGTTTAAAATAGTACCTGTTATTATGAGCAATTTGGTTTTCACAAAACTCCAGTAGGCCCCAACAAATAGGATGATTTAATTTGGTTTTAAACACACCTGCTGGGCCAAACAGTTGTAATTTTGGGATGCAAGCATTCAGACCCTCTCTTGAAGCATTCACATAATTCAAATAACCTAAAAAAGCCAGTGATTGGATAAATCATTATTATAATGGTTATGCATTGTAATTAATAATTTATTGTCAAAATTCATAGTTATTTTAGGAATTTGTATGTTATATAATCAAAATCAACATAAAGTTTTTTTAAAATTATTTTCAAAAGAAATTCTTTTTATTTTGCCACTTTATAGAAACTACGCTTGATCAAATTAGTTATAAACAAAAAAGTTTTATTTTTTGGGATCTTAAAAAACCACTCAATTTTTAAACTGACAAACTTAGGTCTTATATATTGTGATGTAAACATACTATCAAAATTTGAGGGAAATAGTTAAAAAATTACAGAAGTTAATCATGTGGAAAACAAAATTAGAGTCATCCATCCACATTTTTAGCCAATGCCTCATAAAGTGTCTCTATACAATAATTAAATAATTTTTGACCTAGCACCTTCTTCTTGCCTTCTTGACACTTTATTATTTTTCCTTTAATTACAATTGTTTCTCTGTCATTGAAACATCATCAGGTCCTCAAGAAATATTAAAAACAGTTAACACACATTACAAACTTAACCTTAAATATCAGTAATTTTAAATTAGTTACAATGGTCATGATTCTAGGAGCTCCCAGACACAACTGAGTCTAAATGTAATCTCAAAGATGTCTAAATCTGCCCTTAAGCATTATTTGCAGAATTTCAAGGATGGGTTAGGTTAGGGTGTAACATTCTCTTTATCTTAAAAGACTGGTTATTGTGACATGTCATTCAAGATAAGGTTAGTGTGTCACTTGTTTATCTATTAAAGTTTTTTTTTTTTGTTAATTGTTAATGATCATGACAACAACAGCGAAACATTTGTATTTAAGGAGAAAAAATCTTACAAAGTATCAAGAATATGGCAAGTTAAAAAAAAACTTAATTTTTTAAACAATACATTTATAAAATTTGATTTCAGCTTTGCCATATGAATATTTCTAAAAGCAATGAAATTGTGACACTATAACCTTGACTTTGTAGCATATTGATTAATTTAAGTTATATTTGCCATTTTGAAACTCTAGTGTTTTCATATAAAACATAATGAAACTCACATTGCAGAGTTAAGTTTAAGATGTTTTATACTTCCAAGTCGTGTTCATTCCATGTTTTGAATCTAGATTCGTTCACTTCTGCCAGTTCATGTCATTTTGAAACACCAGCGTTCTTGTACAGACACTCTGTAATATAAATTATAATGAGACTCACCTTGTAGAGTTAAGTTTAAGAAGTTGTACATTTTCAACTCGGATTCATTCCATGTTTCGAATCACCATTTATTCACTTCTGCCAGTCCATATCATTTACAATCTCCGGCGTTCTTGTACAGACACTCTGTAATATAAATCATAATGAGACTCACCTTGTAGAGTTAAGTTTAAGATGTTTTACATTTTCAACTCGGATTCATTCAAAGTTTCAAATCTCCATTTATTCACTTCTGCCAGTCCATATCATTTACAATCTCTGGCATTCTTGTACAGAAACTGTAATATAAATCATAATGAGACTCACCTTGTAGAGTTAAGTTTAAGATGTTGTACATTTTCAACTCGGATTCATTCCATGTTTTGAATCTAGATTCATTCACTTCTGTCAGTCCATGTCATTTACAAACTCCAGTGATTTGAACAGACACTGTAATATAACTCATAATGAGACTAACCTTGTAGAGTTAAGTTTAAGATGTTATACATTTTCAAGTCAGGTTCATTCCAAGTTTCAAATCTCCATTTCTCCACTTCTGCCAGTCCATATTTATCTGTAATTAAAAAAAAAAAATAATAATCAAAGTTAATATCAACGAATGTCCAACAATATGTAATATATAATATTAATTACTCGTAGATTACACGATTGTAACCACCTATGACTCTGAAATGTGACCTAATGTCCCCTCTGGTTTATAATCACACAAGTTAGTTCCCAATGCTAAAGAGAACAAACCAGGAGTTCAATTCGAGAACTATTATTGATGTAGTAACAAAATCATTAACAAACAATTATTTTACTTACCGTCTCCAGCATTCTGATTTACCGTTGTATAACTATGTGACGGCCGTTTTGGCTATTCACTCCTTTTCAAATTAACAAAAAAATTTGTTGTCAGGATATTACTTCGTCAATTATTAAATACAAACACTTAATACGGAAAGTGAAATAATTGTTTACAGCTTGTGAAGGAAAACAGTCATAAGAATAATGAACTTGTTAATACAAATTATAATTTTACATAACCTCACACCAAATGTTTCGGATATTTTTTAACAGTTTTTGAAGGGTGTCATTTGGTTTAGTAGTGCACCCAAGAGATGATGAATTAAAACAACATAAAAATATGTGCAAGTGTTTAATTAAATGTAGATAACCTCCAATTTTTGTATGGTTTTGGTGTTAGATTTTGAAACGTAGAATTAAATTAACATTTCAGGTGTGAATGTATCCCTTTAGGAGATGTTTGAACTGTGGAACTGTTTAGATTTGAGAGAAAGTAAACACTCTTTAGTATGGAGGCAGAATGAACTTAACTGTGCGGTATATCATCTGCCACAAAATAAATAATATTGTTGAATCTTGAAATGAATAAGATAATTTTTCAATAAATTAAATATGAGCTCTTCTGACGAGGAAAGAAGTTATAACAGGGTTGTGAATAACATGAAAGAGATAGAATAACATTATATAGTAGTAGTTTAAATCATAGTTTTATAACAAATTACCTTTATATCTTGAAGCTAATGTATAAATAAGATCCTGCCACATCTTAATCTGAGTTGCATTGTTTTCCATATTGCTGAATAATCCTTCTGGGTTTCCCATCAACTCAAATCCAGGATGCAAGCCATTGTCATACAGCCATGAAATAAGTTTATCTAATCTGCTAAAATCGTAACTTATTTTCCCAGTAGCTCTTGGATATCTAAAATCATTATTAAGAAACTTAAAATTTAGTTTTAAACTTGATTTTTGAATGACTGAAAAAGTAATAAATTGATTTATATCAAAATTAGTAAACACCGCAGTCAATACAATTTGTTTTAGCAAATTTCCTCTCTCTTACCATCCCTTCATGGAAAATAAAGACACTGAGGTTGTGGGCCTGTAAAAGTGATATAAGTATAAAGGAAATGGTGATGACCATTGTCATAGAGCCCTTACAGGTTTCTGTTAGTCAATTTCATGACTTTTCCAACCACTCCAACAAGAAGTATTTGAGTTTAAAACATATTTATCACCACGTAAACAATCTCTTAATAAGTATACAAGTAAGAAAACACACACAAAAACACTAAAGTTCTGAAATATTTCGTAAACACTGTTCACTTTCTCAATCACTAGAGTATAAAAAGAAGATTGAATTGTTTTAGTGTGCATTTCTTACTTGATTACTATTAGGTCATACCAAGGACCACTTTCCAAGGTAAGCCTTTATCTCCTATCCATACAAAATTTAATACAAACATTAGAAATTCTATATGTAAAATTAAAATGAATATTAAATTTTAAACCCCTCCCCCAAATAATAAAGCCAGGTTTTATAACTGATTAAGTATTATAAAAGAAACAATAATTTTAAAGCTATATATACATACGATTAAAGCACTGTTTTACTATTGAATGATAATGAATAAAGATTAACCCTTTGCCATCGGAATGGATATTTGCCGCTATTCCTCAGCGATCGCGCGGCCAGCTCTACTAGCCGCCGCCATACGCATGCCAAGTCGGATTTTTTCCATTTTTTCCACAGCAGTTGTCCTTTGCGATCGGACGGCCGACCAACATGAAATCCAACGAACGCTCGGGCGTCCAGCAGAACTGGCCGACAACATATGATATTGTATATTATCGTTTATATGGAAAATTTAAAATCAACATGATACGAGCTTTCAAAATAACTCTTTTTTCTCATCTTCTTTTTGGTTATAAGACTCAGGTTGAAGTGCCATATACAGTATTATGTATATGTATGTCATTTCTATGTTTTGTTAAAAGAGTTAAATAAATTATTAATGTGTTATTGTGTTGACTGTCATTTCAATTGAGAGTAAAATTAATAAGAGTTACTGAACAAGATATGCTACGATAAATTGAGCTAAGAGAACTGTTAGCCATCTTGGTAATAATAATTATTTATAATTTTAAATTTGATTTAAAGGTCTGAGATTAGTAGCTTTTTTCCGTTTCATACTTTTGGAACTGTTGATTAAAATTAAATACTTTTTCTTTTAGTTTCCTTTATAATTTTGGCACTTTAATGTGAGTATTTTTCTTAATTGAAATTTAGAGCATTCTTTTATAATTTGGCACAGAGTGTGTGGCAATTTTTCCTTAAAAAAGAGCATTAGAAGATTCTTTTATAATGTGCTTTGCCAATCGCCTTGTTTTTTTTTTTTTTTTTTTTTTTTTTTTTTCTTTTCAGATACGGTACCAAACAATGATTTTTTTTTAATTTGGTAAAAATGGAAATAATTTTTTTTATTTCTAGAGAGAAATTGTCTGTGCAATTACTACATTTCCATTCAATACATAAATTAGTTAACGATAGATTTAAATCTGTAAGTATGATAGAATTCGAAGGTTTGAGACAATTTTGACCAAATTTAGTATTAATATACTTCTTATCAAAATTCAAAGTATAAGTTATAGCCAATTTTTTGTTCTATTTCTGCATGCAGAAACTATAATTTTTTGTACCAATATGTTTAAAAAGACTAATGCTATATATTTTAAGTTACATAGATTAGTAGTTGGTAGAGATCATGTTTATGTCAATGAAGTTCAAACTAATGAACCATCATAGATTATGCAGGTTCGAGCCCGGTTGATAGTGTGTATTTTTCCATGACTTCATTAAGTCTAACAGGCATAAAGTGAAGTCGTTAAGCAATAAACAAAAAGTACATATATTATATTTTAATAAAAGTTTGATAAGTATAATATATTAATTAATTATGTTATACATTTTCTCCAGAGATGTGAGTTTTGCATAGCCACATGAAGTATCTTTCTTTCATTCAATATATATATATCATATTTTCAGAAAGACATATTTTTTTTAGTTTATATTTTACCTTGTGGAAATCAAGTCCAGCAACCAATGAATTCTTACATGAGATATACCCTGGAATGGTATTGCACCAATCAAAGCTAAGTTAAATTGTTGAATTGTAGATCCAAGATAATCTACTGTTATTTTCCCAGGTCCTGGAGCACTGAAAATTATAAACAAAGTAAGTTTTTTGTAGGTTAAATATAATTCCAAAACATACGATAGTGACTGTCTTATATGTGAATACTTTATTAAAACACTTTGGTAATTAATTTTCTGTCATGTACAGGAAAAAAATTGTTTCTAGAAATACATTGGACATATGTATTGAATTTATTTAATTTTCACTGAGTATGTTGTCTACTAAAATGAGATCCGTTCATTTGTACGGTTTGTTCATTTGTAAGGTTGTACTTGGTAAAACTGTTTCAAAATTGAACTTCCAGTTTCTGATAGAGTTAAAAATTTGAGCAGTTTTGCAAGTAATCTTGTATACTTCTGACCTTTTACCTGGGTCAATTTGGGTTTTTCATATAAATACTATGTTATTGGTTATATTATAGGCCAGGATTAGAGAATATTTAAAAAAAAATAATTAGAATCTCTTGATTTGACATATACATAAGTTTTATGAAAGTAATAGTTTTAAAATTTGTAAAAATATGTATTTTGTGTCACTGGTATGAAGATAACATTAAATAAATTTGTCATAATAGAGCACATAGTGGTGATTTTGATGTACTAACACTTATTATTTAAAACAAATTATTAATTATGAAAATTAACTTCTTAATTATTGGTGATTTCAATGTTGGTGTATTGACGAATGGTGTACTCTGCAGAAGGTTGAAAGATTTTTTGTCCTATTGAAGTTTAACTGAAGAGAGAAACTTGGGAACATCTTCAAAAAATTAAAAAAGTAAATGAAAACAATTCAGAATTTATAAATAATTTTGAATTCAATTGTAATTTAGTGTCCTCCTTAAAAAAAAAAAAAAAAAAAAAAAAAAAAAAAAAAAAAAAAAAAAAAAAACGAGTCCAAAACGACAAGATATACAAGAAATAATTACTTAAAAAAATACTTTGTTCAACGTCAATAGATGATAACCCCATCATCAGGTGCTTATCACAAGTTAAAAATTAATTAAAACACACCACACATTATTCACAAACACTAATAAAAGTTTTTATTTGTTATATGTGGCTGCATTTGTCAAGACTGTTAATTCAACTTTCAAAATTTTTATAATGATGAAAAATAATTGTATTACACAAAGGTATTATATTAAATTAAAATTGTTATCAGAAATAAATAAAATTAGAAAATTAGTGAAGATGACAAATTGAAAAACTATTTTGTAAAATATAAAAGACTATACAAAAAAGTCATCAGAGCAACTATGACAACTTCAGAACTTTAGCATATGAAGTTAACATATAAATAGCAGCTTCTGATAATTTGCCTTCAACCACCTGGAAGGTAATTAATGGCAACAAAACGGAAAAATAAAATAAAATAATTACTTTGAAAATAGAGGGGGGGAAGCAATATTCTGATCAATCAAGGGTAGTGAATGTGCAGGAGCATGCACTTAGTGTATTCCTTGACCTCTTCAAAGGCTTTTGACTGTGTTGACTATTATTGTTTAATAAGTTAGAGGTGTATGGGATCAGAGATTTACCATTTGAATGGCTAACATCATACATGACAAACATTAAAAAAGTGGTTCAAAGGTCAAAAATGTTTGATCCAATCCAACTGGCTTAAATTATGGAGTTCCACAAGGATCTATTTTGCTTTAAAAGAGTTTTAAGAGTTTCATTCTATCTAATATTATCTTACAAGTCAAGTTCAATATTTGTTTATACTTGTTTAACTACTAAACTTATTCTGTCTTGACTTGTTAGAAAGCAATATAGGCTACAATTGATAAACTAAATAGAAATTATACATTGAATTTTGCTTTTGCTTTTTGATGGCGAAATTTTACATATGATTTTACTAAATAAGCAATGGAATATTGTATGCTGTTTGTTATTAATGAGTTTGTGGGTGGTTGAACTATAATGGTTTCATCAATCATAATGAGTTTTCTGTAACTGCTGAAAGTGTGATATCTGTTATTTTTGGTTATTGTTAAAATTAATCATAATGTATTATCATAGCTAACTCTAATAGTCCTATATCATAATTAATTAAAAATTACAATCTTAGATAACTTACCTTAATCCAGTGTTATCCCAAAATCTTTTGAATGATTCGGTTTTGCTTGTAGTAATTACAGTAACATCTATCTGTTCAACTGGTTGTATTTCAAGATGATTGGAATAATGACATAATGATAACACTGCAAATACAAGATGATTCAAATTCTTCATTTTTTTACTTTTGAAAATACTGTAAAAGAAGAAAAATGAAACCTAATAACGTCGATATATTAACAATTTAGAAACAAATTATAAACATTTAGTAGTTAGAACATGACTTTGAGTCTTTCTCTATTTTAGCTTGACCAAACCATTTTTAATACATCACATCTTGAAATGCATAAGTTATAGCTTAGTGGTCAGATGTTTTTATATTTTAACAAGCCTAAATCATAAGCATCAGAAGGACAAAAGGCCTACATAGAAGATATAAAATTACAGTTAGATTATCAGTGAGTAGATTTCTTCCTTATTCACAAAACATGTAGCCTATATTGCGCATTCACAATTTTTTTTACATGTTTGTACATTTTTAGAATATATCAGTATAAACTTTATACCTACACAATGAATATTTGGCATGTACAAAAATTTAAGATACCGTATATTGAATTATTTTAAGTAGAAAAATGAATACAATTAAAATTTTATTTATATAAATATAATAATAAAAGATGAAAACCTAACATAACTTGTCCTTGATTATTAATATGATTTAATCGAACATTTGTATGTCTTTGAAACTTCTGTGTATAAAAATACAAAATTGAAATGAACCACAATAATTTAAATTAGCATCATATGTCTTGTGTAAAAGACGTAGAAGTCACTGGTTGTAAATGTAAAGTTATATCAATTACAAAATGAGATCAAGTATTTTGGGGATTAGGCCTATAGTTGATCAAAATTTAGTTTGAAGGAATCATATTAAATAATTGCAAAGTGGGTTAAATAGAATAGTTTATAAATTGTGTCACTGTGTCCACTTAAAGTATTGCAGCAAATCTATTTTGTACTTGTGCAATCATATATGCAATATGGACTGTTATTTTAGGGAGGTGCTTATGTTTCAATCAATAATCCAGGTGTAATCGTTCAGAAAGATTTAATAAAATTAATGTCTTTTAGGAGTAAAATGGAACATTCCTTTCCTTTATTGGAGTCATCCCAAATACTTCGATTAAAATAATTGTATGTATTTAGGTATCAGTTGAATTTTATAAGGCATCAGGTTCACTTAATAATTTTACAGTGAATGTAAATATCTAAAAAGATAAGTACTGTAGTTAAAATTTTACCTAGAACGAAATTTAATTTTTAAAAAATGTTTTATTTAAATTTAGAAGGATGAAATTGTTTAATAAATTATAAGGAATTCCAATTGATGGAATCAATATCTAGTTTTTCTCAAATTTATTAAGAAGTGGTTATTTCAGGAGAATGATGTTGAGCGTCTTTTGAAGTATTTTATAGCTGTGAAAGTTGTTAGTTCATAAAATAAGTAGTGGCAGTGTTTATTGTTTGCACAAGTTTGAGTCTTGGGCAGATGGAAGTATTATTTTATTTGTTCAGTTTTAGAATTGTTATACTTAATTTGAAATGTATTGTAAATAAGCCTAGTACCCTTATTTTTAGTTTTGTTTTGTTTTGGAGAGGTATTCTGGCAAAGCAATTTTCATTATTTTTTTCCCTTCTTTCCTGTCAGCATTATTGTTAATAGAAATTGATGGTAAATCCTAATCAGGGTGAGAAGTCCTAAGGATTACTTAATTTTCCACATGCGGTGAATTTTAATATTGTATTTGTATAAGATTTTTTTCGTGGGTTCATTTGTCATTGATATGTAGGCTATTTGAATTTTGTTAGTGGAAAATAAATATTTTGTATTGTATTGTATTGATATAAAGTGTGGTGCCTAGAGAATAGTGACATAAACTGATTATCAGGATGAACACCCTTTGATCCCCTCTTTTCAATAGTTTAGTGTCCAATTTAGTTACACCCGCTAGGAATCTTAGGGACAAAAAATTTACCTTTATTTATAGTAAGAGAAATTTGTTTTCGATTTTTAATTTAGCCTATTCATTAGTGGAAGCCATAATAGCCTTATTTCTACACTGGTTTGTCTAACAAGTTTGTCCAATAACTTAAATATAGCCCTTGGTCGTGAGAGTTGAGTTATAGCCTACTCTCAAAACGTTGTGTATTAGTTTTTATTATATTGCATTACTAAACCTGTTATAAATTTTTGTTTTATTTGGAGTCATGGATATGATAATGACAAAACATTTAAGTTAAGTCTGCAGCAACATTTATTATTTCTAAAAAGATAAATTAACATGTTCACTAGCTTTAGGTAATAAATAGGAGTATCACAATAATTATAATAAAATTGTATATCTAAATAATTACCAAACTGGTTACATTCAAACTTTTGTAGGGGGAAAAAATTGTGGTCTTAAAATGGAAAACTTTATATAACCACAGACTTTTGCATGTCAGTAACCACCTGTTACAAAATGGTTTAAAAAATCTCAAAATCTTCTTGTTCAATTTATGCAGATTGTCATTTCATATCCAGTGAGACCACTAAAGTTATTACTATGAAATAACATTTTAACTGTTTAATCTACAAATAAAAAGACAAAAATACAAGTACAATTCAAGTACATAGTAGCAATTCATTGCAAACTCATTTTATACAAGTTCAGTTCCTTAACATGATCTTGTAGCTTTGGAACCACAATGCAGCTTACATTTCTTTAGCAACTGTATTTACCAACTTTTTGCATGCTTGTAAATTACCTTATTACCTTGCAATTTTTAGTTGGTAGGCTAATGATGGTATTTTTATAAGCAAACAAAAAGTAAATACAGTTGCCACTTGCCAGAGAAATGTAAGCTACATAGTGGTTCCTTTAGGCCTATACACAATCATGTAATGGAACTAAACTTTTATAAAATGAGACTGCAATGAATTGCTACTACTGTACTAGAATTATAATTAATTATCAAGTAGGGGAAGTCTAAATAAATAGTGTCTACTTACAAAAATTTGGATAATTCTTACTACATAGGCCTACCTTATTTTAAAATAAGGTAATTGGTTACTTAAAAGTGGCGCCTTATTTTCCGATTTTTTTATTTTTTATTGTCTACTACATAATATCTTACTTGAATTAAGAATACGGTAAGTAATGTTTCCTTGCGTAGATCACTATTTTTCACTGAAAAATCACAATCTAAAAACTTTCAAATCGACAGGTTTATAGGTCACACATAATGGCAAATGTTCTCTTTTATGTCTCATATGTTACTGAATATATTTCAACTTCAACCTATAAATCCCTGATCACCTAATATCATAAAAATGATGACTTACTTGAATAATTCTTTTTTGTACTGCCCACGCATTCTGTTGGAATTTGGTAAAACTATTACCACAACTATAAGTCATTTTTGGTACTCCACACACATTCTGTTGGGATTAGGTCAAACTAATTAACCATAACATTCACTACTTGACTAACGTAGTCATAAAATAATATTAACGTGTGCGTTTATAATAACATGAATTGTATTTAGTATTTTTATATTTCTTATTTTTTTCTAAACTATAAACTAATGTATTTTGGTACTTCAAAAATGTCTGGCGACACCTAATATGATCTCATTTGTTCAAAATAAGGTAGGTAGTAAACGATTTTCTTAATTAACTAGGTCGGTCTATTTGTTTTTGTTAATCAGAGGTGTTGAATTCAATGTGTGACCTATATAAAACCTAACCTAACCTTGCATAGTGTTATGCTAACAGCATTATAATAAAAAAGTTATTTTAGGTTTTTAAAATTCAACATGAATGATGATGATGATGGGAAGCCTTCTATTGCTTGGGATATGTGTCGAACTTGTGGTGGTGAAGCAGAAATATCTATTTTTGATGAAGATGGTGTGGAAATGCAGTTAGAAGAAAAGATCAATGCTTATTTACCAATAACTGTAAGTAAAATAATCATGTAATACACCTTGATTATTTTGTAAATTGAAGTAAGGTTATTTGTACAAGTTAAAACATACAATAAGACCAGCCTATATATATATATATATATATATATATATATATATTATGGATGCCCAATGGTTTTTTAAATAAACAGTAATCCTCTTTGAACCTGAACACTTATTTAGCACTATCTTTTTTTTCTACTGGAAAACATAGTTGCATTCTTGAATTACTTTATTTAATGCATTTTGTTGTGTACATAGTGATCAATTAAGGTTTAACACATTTCTTACTTAACCTATCTGCTGACTTGACATTAGAGTAGTTTACATAGTCTATAAAAAATTTTTTAGTTAGCTTTGATTGTATAAGAATTAGGTAAATATGTATTGTTCCTGTCGTTGTTATTATACCTCAAAATATAGGCATTTCGTCTTCCAAATACCTTTTTTCCCAACATTTTGATACTCCTTTACAATACATTTCACTTTTGTATGACTGAAATCTATTGTTTCTGTTGAAAAACAGCGATTCAAAATGACATTTTATGTTATTTAGGCTCTTTCATCAATTTTATGTCAAATCAATCGATGTTTTTGTTCATCTGCGAAAATAGGTCTGTTTTCATGAATCTTAAATTATAGAAGAAGTAGTAATATGAACCTGTGAAAGTTATTGAAGTGTGCATGCGCCCCACAAGTGATTTCAATAATCATATTATATTAAACCTAGATGCAATAGAACGAGTGCCTAGTTGGAAATGACAAGAAATGCTCAATTTTAATGAATTTAAAGTGAAGTAAGGTATTGTGAAATATAAAAAGTATACAGAGTTATAATAAAGGGTGATGGAATTGTTACATCAAAAGGTATTTACAACAAAAATTGTCAAAATTTTGCAATAAAATAGCAAGGACAGGAACAATACATATTTACCAAGAATTATATGTTAGGCTTATATTAAGCGTTTGGTTACATTTTAAACAGAAATTTATAATAAGTCTATTTGCCTGGCAGGTTATAGGCTAATCTTAACAAATAGTTAAATTATTATTAATTTTGTTATAGGTATCTTCAAGTGACGACTTACCATTAGCATTATGTAAAGAGTGTGTTGATAGATTAGAAAGTTGTCATCAGATTGTTACTTCTTGTATTGAAACTGAAGCTCGTTTGAGGCAAGTTATTAAATTGGAAGAAACTTCTGAGTGGGAAGAGGCAATAGAGGCAAGTATTATTAAAAGGTGTATTAGTTTATATGCACTAATAGAGATTGAAATGCAATACATTCATTGGTAACAGCAATGACAGTTAACATTAAGTACTACTTCCTGTGTGTTTAAATATTATTAACATTAAGAGGGCTGGGAATGGTTCGACATTTGTAGTGGCATGATTAATTTGTCACATAGTTAGTGTACAATGTAAACCCTTCACATTATATTGTATATATTATACTATATATTAATTATATCACTTTTTAATATATTCGTATTAATAAAGTAAAAGACGTAACAAGGTCAAATATTTAACGTTTAAGCCTATATATATATATATATATATATATATATATATATATATATATATTTGTATGAAGGGGAAAAAAACTATTGCTTTAACTGACAGTTATGATATATGCTTGATTTTTTCAAAACAAGTTTTATACATGTTGTAGTTACCAAAACTAGTTTGTGATAATATCCCATTGGCGCTGAGTACACAACTGTTCCATGTGCTGTTGTTTGGTCTGAATTATTTATTTAATTGCAACATAAGGTGATATATCGTGCTTTAATATATTTTATATAGAATAAAGTTTTTTACCTTTTAAATCTGTCACGACATCTTTTGTTATTTTAAGTATGACACATTTTCAGACTTCTATCTTATAATTAGATGAATGTGACGTCGGGTCAGGGTTGAGTTGGAATAGATGATGGTGGTTGGGGATGTCGGCTGTCTAGCCGGGGACGGGTTCTTGGACCGGGGAATTGTGAAGGGCTTCTTAGAACCTGAGGTAGTAGGGAGCTCGGGGTCAAAATACGGTAGATTTGGTACTGGGTATGATTGTGGGATAAGGTCGTGATTGTGGGATAAGTGGGGTTTGGTCGCCACAACGGGCAAGGTGCAGCAGCTTGGTCCTGAAAAGAGCCGTGGAATTGCGGTAGTGGAGTAGTAGGATCTTGGCCCTGAAAACGGCTGTTTATATGTAGCGATGCCTTGCTGAAAGTCTGCCGTAACTCACGGTTTGGTTGGCCCAGGGTTCCGGCACTGAGGTCCGGCAGAAGTGCGGGGAAGTGTTCTCAGCGTTTGGTGTGACCAAACGCCGAGAAGTGTTTGTTAGATGAGTCGGGTGAATCAGTTCCAATGTAAAGGGGCGATGGCAAGTGCTGAACCTAAAATGAGGTCATCAACACATTAAAATAAATAGCATAAATACACAACACATTTATTTTTTGGAACATAGGTTACTAATTTTTTAAGTGCCCTCCCTGTGGCTAGTATAATAAAACCATATGTAAATATGTAATTACAAAAAAAATTAATAGAAGTAAAACATTAATACAAATATAAAAAAGTAAGAAATTAAAATTGCAATTATTTTATTCTTTAAGTAACAAAAAGTAACACCCGAAAACGTCCTAAGCTTATTAAAAAACAAATCCATATTAATGAAAACAAATGTCAAATTTCTGTTTCATTTTAAAATATTTACAATCACTGCATAAAATCTAGTTTTCTCTGTTTTATGGCTATCTTGTCCAGAACTTTATTTGGATTGTTGTTGATTTCTCTATAAATTGACAACATTGCGAAGCCGTTCAATCAATTTTGCGATGTTGAGTTCCTCAAATAACTTTTTAATCGCCGTAAAGTTGAAAATTATCTTTCCGCTGTAGATGTTGTGATGGACTAAGTAATGGCTATTTTCAGTACTGAATGCAATGTTGGAAATATGTCCTCATTACATTCATTTAATGATGAAACGTGTAAAGGTCGGAGGAGACGGAAACGTGGATATAAGAGCAGTGAGGAAAACCCAAAACGGAAAGATTCTTCTCGAATTGGAAAAATCATGTGAAAATCCTGTAGCTTTTTACGAAAAGATATGTGCCGCAGTTGGAGATGAAGGAGCTGTTCGCGACGTAACCCCAAGAACGGTCTTAGAAATAATGGACTTAGACTGCCTAGCAACCGCGGAAGAGGTACTAGAAGCTATCGGAGGAGTTATTGGCGAGGAAAATAAGGGACGAGTAAAGGTCACTTTACTAAAACCAAACAGATGGGAGCAGAGGATGGCCTTGGCAGAGTTGGACATTGACAACGCCAACAAGTTAATTCAAAAAAATTCCTTAAGAATAGGATTCATAAATCGCTGCAGGATTAGGAAAAGAGTGACCGTTTCACGCTGCTTTAGATGCCTGGGATACGGTCACCTCAAGAAGGACTGCGACGGCCCAGATAGAGCAAATCTTTGTTGGAAATGTGGTAAAGCAGACCATAAGGCAAAAGAGTGCAAAAATAAACCTTTCTGCATGCTATGTGCGAATTGTACCGATGCACCAGAACGAGAGCACGCCCCAGGTACAGGGTTGTGTTTCGTCTTTAGAAAAGCGCTTAAAATCAAGAAAAAACCAACATCATGGTGATGGTTCTACAAGGAAACATGAACGGTTGCAAGTTGTCTTCCAATCTCCTGACCCAGATCATCAGAGAAATGAAAGTGGACATATGCATAATCAGCGAGCAATATGAGAACAAGAAGGATGGAAACTGGTACTCGAGCTCTTCAAATAAGGCGGCAATATGGGTATGCAATAGCAGAAAGCTGAACGTTCAAAAAAATGGTTCAGGACAGCACTATGCGTGGATAACGGTAGACAACACCACCTACTTAAGTTGCTACTTCTCCCCGAATGATACCATGGATACCTTCAGGGGAAAGCTGGCCGAACTCGAAGATTTATTGCAAGATCTGTCAAACGACATTATAGTGGCTGGAGATTTTAATGCAAGAGCTCTGGAGTGGGGAATGCCAACTACGAACACCCGAGGGCGGGCTATATTAGAAATGTCAGCCAGGAAAGACCTGATTGTTTTGAACGTAGGAACTACACCAACATATAGAAGACCTGGTTTTGGATATTCCATACCAGATTTAACTTTGGCTTCGTCGCGACTTGTTTCAAAAGTGGATGATTGGAAAGTTCTAGAAGATTATACCGGCAGCGATCATCAGTATATAAGCTATCAGCTCTGGAGTAGAAAAGAGAAAGCACCAAACCCCAGAAGGCGACGCTTTCACATAGAAAAAATGGATAAAGAAAAACTACGAGAAGTTATTTTAAAGGAGCCGTGGTTCAAACAGGGAAATCGTGAACCCAAAACACGGAAACAAACTGAAGCCTTAGTGGACTTAAGTACTAAGTTACTGACGAAGGCTTGCAATGAGAGCATGCCTACCAAACAGGCATCTAGACGACAGCCTGCATATTGGTGGACACAAGAGATTGCAGAGCTGAGAAGGAAATGCCTTAAGCTTAGGAGGAGAGCTCAGAGGGCACAAAGCAGTTTAGTTAGGTCAGAAACATCAAATGACCATAGGGCAGCAAGAAAGAACTTGAAGAATGCCATAAAAAACAGCAAGGAAAAATGCTGGAGAGCACTGTGCGACGAAGTTAATTCAGACCCCTGGGGACTCGGGTATAAGATAGTACTTCAGAGATTAGGGGCCAGAGGACCAACAAGTATTCTCGGAGAAACTCAAATGAGAGTCATTGTTGACGGACTTTTTCCAACACATCCCATCAGGACAGAACCTATTCAAAATAGAAAATGTAAAGACATAGTACTCTTTAACATTGAGGAATTGAAGATTGCAGTATCTTCTTTGAAAAACCGAAAAGCTCCAGGCCCAGATGGTATCCCAGCGGAAGTACTTAAGGAGGTGGTAGAGATAGCTCCACAACTCTTGTTGAATATGTTTAACGCCTGCCTGAAGCAAGGAGTTTTTAGCAAGTCATGGAAGAAAGCCAGGCTAGTTCTAATTAAAAAAAGGAAAGGAGATTTAGAGTTGCCATCTACCTATAGACCACTATGCATGTTGGACACCACTGGCAAAGTCCTTGAAAAGCTACTCAAAACACGGCTTCTCATCGCCATACAGGAAGCGGGAGATTTTTCGAACAACCAGCATGGCTTTAGAAAAGGACGGTCAACAATTGGGGCAGTTAGAAAAGTGACCCTAGCAGTCGAGGAAACGGACAGAATTTGCCATGGAGCCCGACCAATTGTTTTACTTGTCACATTGGACGTTAAAAATGCCTTCAATTCTGCGAGGTGGACAGATATTCTTAGCGCTCTTGAACATTCGTTCAGAATCCCGGAGTACCTGCTCTGCATGGCCAGGGATTACTTAAGAAACAGACAGCTCTTATATGACACCGAAGCAGGTCAAAAAAGAAAAATAATTACAGCTGGAGTAGCGCAAGGGTCAATTTTGGGACCGGACATGTGGAACGCTCTGTATGATACCCTTCTCCGAATAGAGATGCCGGAAGGAACTTGTACTGTTGCGTACGCTGATGATGTAGCGGTTTTGATCAAGGCCCGTAGCACAGAACTGGCTCAGCTAAAACTGAACCAGGTTATGAGGAGAGTGGGCAAGTGGATGGAGGAACACAGCCTGCAACTGGCTTTAGCAAAAACGGAAGTAGTAATACTTACAAGGAAACGAATTCCCACCTTAGTAAATGTGCAAGTAGGAAGTGAAAACATAATGACAACCAGAACAGTCAAGTACCTGGGGGTAACACTCGACAATAAACTGACCTACTGGGACCATATCCAGAAGGCAGCTGACAAGGCCTCAGTTGTTTCTGCCAAATTGAGCAGACTTATGTGTAACCTTGGAGGACCCAGCCAGACCAAGAGAAGACTGTTAATGGGAACAGTGCAGTCAATTCTGCTCTATGGAGCGGAGATATGGGCAGAGTCTGTTACAAAGACCAAGTACAGAAAGAAACTATTGGCGGTACAACGCAGAAGTGCCCTGAGGATTGCTTCCTCTTACCGAACAGTATCCGAAGCTGCGGTTCTAGTAGTCGCCGGAACCATTCCTGTGGATTTGCTAGCCATTGAAAAAAAGAAGATATACGACAGGAGCCAAATACTGGGACGAAAGCTAGCAGCGGTTGAAGCTAGAACGGATACCATGATATCGTGGCAGAGGAGATGGGATGAGGATATACAAGGTAGATGGACACATAGTCTTATCAAGGACCTAGAGCCCTGGCTTCAGAGAAAACATGGAGAAGTAGATTTTTACATCACACAGTTTCTTACAGGACACGGTTTCTTCAGAAACTATCTGTACAAAATAGGTAAAGCCAAAACACCGCAATGTCAGATGTGTGGAGCTGAGAAGGATGACGCTGCTCACTCCTTTTTTGAATGCACGCGATGGGATGAAAAACGAAACCAAGTGGAGAACGTTATTGGTAAAATAACTGTTGGAAATATCGTCTCACGAATGATCTCAGACGAGTCGGGCTGGAGAACTATAGCACAATATGAAAGAGACGTACTATTAAGTAAGAAAGAAGATACATGCTTAGAGGACTAGAAGAGGACAAGCCTGCGTTACCGTAGAGACACAAAACGTACTTACACACTAAACACGATGCCCCTGATGCAATGCGAGAGTAGTTCCGGACTAGGATCCTGGAAAAGAGGTTAGGGTTTAGTGGGTAAACCGGATGAACCGGGAGTCCCACACACCGGGAGACTAGTCTCCTGATGGTGCCTAATGCATTCCCCCCTCTATAAAAAAAATAAATAAAAAAAAAAATAATAAAAAAAAAAAAAAAAAAAGATGAAATAAAATCTTTAGGATAATCTGGAAAATGTGTCTAATTAAGCCATGTTCTTTTCCACATTATCAATTCGGCTTGTAGCAATTCATTGTCGGTTATTACCGACGGCCATTGTTCAGTCAGTGTCTCATAAAATGCTTCAATTTCATTGTCATTTAAACTTTTGCATTGTTTAGGGAGCAGTGATGATAGTTTTTCGAGAAGGGTTATACGAGTTAAAACCTTTCAATAATTTCTTGTAAAAAATAATCAAGAAATGGGACAAATATCACTCTTCTAAAATAATCTTCAGTATTAGAACATTCATAATTTTGCCTTTGAACCTATCTGCCAACCTAATGGGGTATTTGTATGGTTGTTCCTAATTCTTCAACAATCTTCACGGATTCATCATACAACTGTTTGAAAGTTTGTTCTGAGTTATTTCTCATTTCCTGAATTTCTTCTGTTAAAGTTTCAGTAGCCTATACTTGAGTGCTGATGATGTGTCACATTCTTTGCAAATACTTGCACAGTCCAAAAGTCAAATAAAAAAAAAAATCTTACTTACAACTATAATAGTTGTAATGAAATTGTCATTTCGAAGAACAGCTGAGAGTGTAAATGCTGCTTTTCTTCCTGATTCTGCTTCATCAAATCCCTGGATAATATCTAGTTCTCTTACAATGGGGAGTATCAGTTCTCGGAAGGAAACAAGAGAATGTAGATGTTCTACCCACCTTTGTCTCACAAAATTTTAAGAGGGATGTTCGTTTAGAACTTGGATCATCCTTGAGTATTTCCTCCCGCAAAAGTCCACTTCTTTTAGGTGATTGCCTTGCATTGCTGGAACAATGCACATACAAAGCTTCTGAATGTGTTTCTTTTGTTATAGCTGCATATAATTTATATTGTCCAGCACCATCGTAACCTTTAAAAAAGAAATATTTATCTCCGGAGACTGCAGCTCTTTTATTAATTTTTCTGCTTATGCAGATCCTCGTGTGTCTATGACAGGGCCAAAATTTTAAGAAATCTTCTCCATTTTAAAGTGAACTCACCATTTTTCTTTACAGTATATCTGACAGATAATATAAATTGTTCTATGCCACTGATAACACATGTTTCATCAGCAATAATGCTGAAACATCTTGATTCATTTACTTTACTTACAATTTGGTTTAATATAACATTTCCACAAATATCAATGACTTCATTCTATATTTGTATTAGCATTTTCCAAGTGGGATTATTCCCCACTTTCAACTCTGAATCTTAATAATGCTTTGAAATGTCCATCTTTGAATTCTGGATCAGAGTTAGGAATTATGGGGCCTGAATCGATGAGTGCACGTATAGAAATTTCTTGCCTTCCACACAATATTATGGTTTTAATTACAGGAAGCACCCGTTTTCTATTCTGTAATATGCACTCTTTTTGGCCATTTCGGTTTGAGTATGGACATCATCAATTTTCTTTTCATATACTTTTAAAAAGTTATTTGCAGAAATACATGGATTTTTATGATGTTGACTAATTTTGTGATGCCGAAAATCATTTTTAGCATCTTTAAAATGATTCAATGGAGCATTTACTAAAGCTCCCAATCACCCTTACCAACTTCTACGGTTTTTGCAAAAACTAAACAAAATTTACAAAACGGCCCTTCTTGTTAATCAGAGTATAACAACCATGAAAAGTCATTCATCCATTTTTTTATAACTTTTATATTTCTATGTCCTTGAGGAAACTTAAGAATCATCTGGAATCCATGCTTTTTTAAGAATATTGAATTTGTCTTCATCGTTACATGGTTTGTAAAAAAGAACCAATGTCGACCAGGCCTTGTTTGTTTGTGTGTATTTTATTATTTACAGTATTTTGCATGTCCTTATTAATTATATCCTGCTCTTGGATACTTGAAGTACTGGGAGCTGATGTTAAGTCATTGTTGGTAGATTCAATATTATTAATAGAAAGGTTGTTATATTGTGACTCAAGACGCACACATCCTCAACAAGTTCAACACAAGGTTTTTGTTTTGTTTTGTCCTTTAAAAAAGTGTAAACTATTCATTGTCTTTTATTCATATTAACACTGGAACTTAGCGCAATTAAAAGAACTAAGGTCAACAAGCATGTACATGTTTCTATTATTAATATTTAATACAGCATAGTTTTAACTGTAACTTAACTCCGCACCCACCTGACCCGAGCGAGAGCAATTAGGCACTTCCTGTCAGCGTAAGAATATGAAAAAACACTTCTCGAGAAAACTCCAACCAATGTGATCTGTCTAAATTAAGGGAGATTATTGCATTTTTAGGAAACGATTATTTTAAAATCATAAAATAATAGTACAAGTTGTTATTCTAAGAGAATATCCAAATTCAGTAATCAAATTAAAATAACATTAAATTTGGAGAGGTTAAATTGCATTAGATGTTGTTAAATTCAGTGAATGTGTGTTTAGTGTAGCATACGCTAAGTTTTACATTTAATTATATATTCTTGCAAATAATTCATTATAGGAACTAGGCCTATATGTTTATGAATTCAAGTTTTGATTAAGAGACTTCAATTAAAATAAAGGAATAATTGATCCATATTGTCTTTTGGGAAATTTGTGTTAGCTGTTTAAAAAAAAGGACTTGAATATTTCTTTTGGTCTGGTTATATTTTATGAACATATATTTTTAATTAGGTTAAATTTGGTTGAATTTAATGACTATTGTATGAACATATGTTTCAGTTTGTTTGATTAATCTAATTAGTATTAAGTATCATATATCTGTTGTAAATCTAAAAATAAATGTATGCATATCAGAAATCATGACTGTGTTTCAATTTAAATACAATATGTCAAAGAACTTCCACTCCGGAATTAACTTCAATTAAAAAAAAAAAGAGTATTGTGCTCAATTACATGTTGGCGCCCTATCTGTGAATTAAAATGTATGAGTACAGAGGTACAAAAGTAAAGTAGTAGCCTAATAAAGTAAATAATGTTAAGTCAGTAAATTCATTACTGGACGAACAAAAAAGATTACACTATTTGGTGTTGTGCACTATTTATTTTGTTAAAGAGTTTGTTAGAGTCTTGTTTTGATCAAATTTGGGCTTCTAGGATGAAACAACACAAAGTTAACAAAAAACTAACTATTGATTTTGTGATAATTCTGGCTTAGGAACTTGTGAAAATTATAATCTTAAAATGATTGTAAATTAGAGAAGATAATGATAAGATTTCAAATATTTAAATTCATCTAATATTAATAAAAATTCACGTAAGCCTAATATATTAATCTTGTTTTGTAATTTGATACAGAATGATGGTGAGAATACAGTTTTGTCATTCCAAGATGAAGATGACATGTACAGTACTGAAACCAAAGATAATGAAAATGCGGTGAGTAATACTTTAAATATAAGAAAACTGCAATGTGCTTTATGGTGATGGACTGGGGAGTTTATTTGCCTTTAATTGCTACACGATATAATTTTTAACAATTTGATATAGTACACATAAATAAATTGTCATTTTCAAATTAGAGTTCGGGGACTTTTGAATCACTTTGTATTTTATACCTGTAACTGAGCAAACTATTCTGAAGTTTTGTGCAAAGAAATTGTTCACTTGGAAAGTTTCTTCTTCAACCAGAGATTTCATTATGTTAATATATACCATGATTCTTTCAAAACTTTAAAATAAGGGTTTTTGATTTGTTTCAGACAGCAGATAATTGTCTTGCCCTGAAGTCAGGTCAAAATGTCTCGAATCAAAAACAACCCATCAACGAAAATACACACAAAGAAAATATTTCCAAAGATTGTGAACAATTCAATGAATATTCTCAGAATTGTACAGATGAAGAAATAAATCAAGCGACGGACAATTCTATCGAGACATTCCATTGTATACAGTGTAATTTTGAAAGTGACAACCAACAAGATTATGTGAAACATGTGAAAACACATAATAAAAATAATCAGTTTCGCAATAGTTTGATTTGTGATTTATGTAATAAACGTTTATCGAGTAGATTAGCATTAACTGTACATTTAAGGACACATTCTGTCGAGCGCCCATACCAATGCCAATACTGTCATCGAAAATTTTCTCAAAAACCTGCTTTAAAGTATCACGAACGAAGGCACACAGGAGAACGTCCTTTTGTGTGTTGTTACTGTGGGAAAGGTTTTAATTCCAAAGTGGTTCAAGAGACTCACGAAAGAGTTCATACGGGAGAGAGGCCATTTTGTTGTGAAGAGTGTGGTGCTAGTTTTAGATGTCTTTCAAATCTCCGACAACATCAAGCGATTCACAGTGAAGTGCGTCCATTTATATGTCATGTTTGTGGGAAACATTTTCGTAGACCAGAGAAAGTCCGTATACATATGAGAATTCATACAGGAGAACGTCCGTATTCTTGTCCTATATGTAAACGAGGATTTACTCAAAAAGGTGACATGATGAAGCATACATTAATACATACAAAGTCACAAAATGAAGGTTTTAGCCAAACGCAAAGTATTAAAGTTGAAAGTGATGATACAATGGACACAGTTCTTCCAAGTGAAACTACGTAACTCATTGCTTATAATTATACACTTTTAAATGTTGAATTATTCAAATTTTATTTTGTACTCGTCTCTTCCACTCTCATTTAATTTTAAGGCTTTCCACTCTTATAAAGGGTGTTGCCAAAATGGAAACGTTTCACATTAAAAGCATGAAATATTGATTAAAAACAAGTAAAAATAGTCCTTATTATGGAATTAACAATTAACTTCACTTCTATTCTGAAAGATATTTTACTTAGAGCAGGTTAGCTATAGAAACTTGTCCATGCATAAATTACACCTCAATAATGCCTTAGAACCTCTTATATTTTAATTAATAAATACCTTTCATGCAATCTTTCTATAATAAAATTGTGTTAAAAACCAAGATATGTAAATAAAGCAAAAGAATGTTTATTTTAATAATATTACTAAACTCGAAACAGATTCTACCACAAAATTTAATATACTCGTTAAGGACAGTTTAAACCAATGTAAACACTTCATCAAAAAAATTGGATAAAAAACATTTTAAGATCATAAAACTTGGGCCTACTGCACCCAAGCTTAGAGCTTTACCCCAAACTATATAAGCATGATACCAATAAGGCCACTAGTTAATTTTATGAATGCACCTACAAAGAAATTATCCAAATTCTTATCCATTATTATAAAAAAGAGGCCAAATTATATCCAAGTTACAGCCTCCAAAATAACAATGATTTAATTATAAAATCAACAGTACATTAAATAAATACAGTTACAAATTAGTTTCATTTGATATAGTCAACTTATAGAGCATTGTTCCAATTCATGAAACCATTATCATCATAGAAAACAAACTAAAGGAAAATAGCAACCTAAGCACATCAGTGGAAAGAATTAATTATCCTCTTGAAAATATGCTTCAAAAGAATTACTTTTCTTTTGACATAGAAATTTACATACAAAATGATGGCTTAGCTAAGTAGCTGGAATTATGGCTGAAATATTTTTCAATTGAAGAAAGACACCAATACTATCACAGATATGTTGATATAATATGCCTATCTAATGGTTTAACAAGACAAATTAACAATTTCAACAAATATTTAAACAATATTCACCCAACACTCAAATTCATGTCAGAAATTGAAATTAACTACAAAAAACAAGACCTCAGCAACTCATAAATATAACAACAATATGACAACAAGTCGTTGGCATAATGCGCATTCTTTTATAAATGTGCTTACATGATGCCCTATGCCTTGCTCCTACCATGATCCTAATGATCAGTTTTTGAATTTTAATTATAATGTGGTGGGGCTCAGGACAATTGCCCCATAATATTATGCCATAATTTAAAAGAGAATGGAAATTATCCATAAAGATAGATTTTAAAGTTTCAATAATCAAACATTTAGCACAAAGTAATGGTTATAGTTCTTCCACAATAGACACAGGTACATATAAAATGAAGAAAAGATGAAAACTCAAAATCTTCTATTAAACTGCAATAGCTACAAAAAGAATTAAAATCCCGATACATATCAATACATCGGGATTTGGTAAACAAATCTGTAACTCTTTATACAGAAACATAAATACAATATTTCGTATAGAACCAAGAACAGTATTTAAAATACATGAAACATAATAAAGATATATATTCTAAGAGTGGCATATACAAATTAAAATACAATGACTGATAAACAATATATTGGACAGACTGACAGAATATTCAAAGAACATAATTATATCAAGTAGCAAAAACCCAAAAGCAAAAGTTTCCACATTTGCAAAACATTTAATAGGTAACTAGGACTAATACACCAGTATGTAGCATAGTAGGGTTCAAACAGAAACCAAAATAATAGAAAAAGGAAATAACATTATTTAATAAATTAGCAACATTTGAATTAACTCCTAAAAAACTTCACTTGTAGTTTTGGAGAGGGAATGACATGGTGGTCAGAAAGGAGGAAAGATGCGAGAACATGCTAAGCACCCTCTTGGTGCCGCTAAGGGTTGTTTGCTCGTGACAGCCATGGTTTTTTTTTCAAAATTATATATTTTCCACATGAGGGGTTGTAGGTTTTTCTTCACTGAAAATTTTAATTTGAATAGTTGAAAAGATATGTTTGTCATTTTGTAATCTGTGTTAGCAGCCTAAAATCACGATCACATCAGTCCATGCTGACAATTTCCAGTCGATGTGATCTCAACCTCCCAGCTGTGAATTCCTGGATCTATCTCGAGGGGTTATCGGCTGCAAAACAGCAGGAGGCGTCACCAAATGGTGTCAGAAGTGGGAGGGGTGGGGGCAAAACAGAAGTCTAAATGCATCAATTGGGGGCCCGAGGGAACATTATCAAAGTCAAAGCATTGAATCTCAAATAATCAATTTTAGAGCACCTAGCCCGATAGCTGGACCAAATGGAATATTTACTCTTTTACCCCAAATAAAGGTATCAGTAGGCCACAATGAAATCGTCAGATGCCTAGCAGATTACAGGATTATGCAATAGATTAATAAGTTAGTACTGCCTAGCTGAAGTGCTATGTCATAAGGTATTAAATAATAATGTGTGAATAAACCATTTAGTTAAAAGCATATTTAAAATAATCATAATGAAAAGAATATGTTAATTTAGTTTTTTGTAAAAAAAAAATAGCTTTAAAAGTAGTGGTGTAACGATGAACAACAAACCATGAAACTGACATAACGCTATGAATAATTCAATATTAAAGATTTTTTCCCTCTCTCATTAACAAATGGGAATCAAAGAAGTTACCAAAAATTGTAGGGACAATTAGTAAATGAAATCGGGACTATATAATAACGAAATAATAATATTGGTAATAAACTCAAGAGAAAAATAATTTTACACTGAGAAGGCACTTGTAAAACATAGACAGAATAAGTAATTGTGAATATAAAAATATATACAAATATATAATGTCCAGGTTGGTGGCTTCGTGAGTTAGAGATAAGCCAGCAGACAGTAGTGATTATGTTTCGCAGTGTAAACAATAATGTCGTGCAGACAGGCCTTGAGCACAATTTATAACGCTATGGGCGGTGTGAATAAAAACGAGTACGACGAGTATTTACTTACAAGTAAAGTGTAACGAGTATTTAAACTCCAAGTAAACTGATGTGAATAAAGCGTCGAGTTTACTTGTGACCGTGTACTCGCCAACCCAAGGGTATACTAGCAAGTATTTACTCGCGAGACAACTGAATTCACAAGAAAGGCAAGTAAATACTTGTAGCGCCACACAGACTACTACGCATCATTTCCTGTTGTGACTTGTTCTGTTTTCGCCGCTAAACTAACTTGACTCCCCATCATTACTCACAAGTCAGTTGTCGTTCCCGTTTGTTTTTGTCCTCTTGCAGCTATGGATGAAAGTAGTGTGACTTCCGGTTGTGACAATAGAGCTATTTTTGTAGCGTTATTGAAAGACTTTAGTGTTGTGCTAAATAAATCCATGTTGCCTAAAGTTGCATCTGCTAAAGAGAAGGCATGGGGATGTTTAGCCGACCAGTTTTCGAAAAACGTTGGGAAGCAAACTAGTGTTGGACAGTTAAAAAAGCTATTGAACAATATGAAAACCGCAGTCAAGAAAAAAACTGATGTTAACACAACTGGAAATAAACCAATAACATTGTTGTCATGGGAGGCAGATTTCCTAAAAATTTGCGATTCAAACGAGAACCCAGTTTATTGCAAAATACCTGGGGCTTCATGCGTTGGATTGGGAGCAAGTTCTACGTCGCCATTGCCTGAACTCAATGAGGAGAATGAGAATAGCGAAGACGAAGATGACCCCGTTGACATGTTAGCATCAAACCAGCCCATCACACCAGTGACTTGCATACGTAAGAGCGATGCGACAAAGTTGAAAAAAGATAAGAAATTGAAACTCTCAGCTGAAACTGAAGAGACGTCAAAGTTGACAACTGGTGAGCTGCAGCGTTTATTATTACTTGAACAAATTAAGCTAACAAGACTTCAGGCTGAACGTGAACAACTGATGATAACGGAGTTGAACCTAAGAGCTGCACAACACAGACGAACGGAGTCCGTTGAACAACGCGTTGTGGTTGAAGAAGACGATGTCTTAAAAGAATTTTTGTTGTTGAAATAAATTGTATCCTGTTTCCTTTCCTGAAATATTCCTTTTCTCTAAAAATAATAATAAAATAAATAAAAAACAAAAATAAAAAATGAAATAAGTATATAATATACGTCACATACACAGTCACGTGACGTACGTCAAGTACACAGCTGTACACAGTTTGTCGGGTATGGCATGACCGGTGGAGGGCTCATAGGCTGGTGGTATATGCCCATTTGCTTTTCCAGCAGGCCATGTTAAACCTGACATACTGTAGGCCTATGCACACACATGCGCACATGTGACATACTTATTTAAAAAGATATATTTTTGTTTTTTTATATATTTTTTATTACTTTTTTATTTTATTTTTTCACATATGCGATTGCAATTGGAGTAAAGGAAATAGGATTAAATTTATTTCCATGTCAAAAATGTGTATTTACATCATCAGATTATTACTAATTTCTAATCGTTTTGTCTGACCACGTCGTCTATTTATAACTTCATTCCGATCTAAATTATATAGAGGTACATTTTCTTCAGCCACACCATTTTCGATTCCGTCTTCCACTTCCCAAGCATCATTCAAATGTTTTGCTACATTGTGAAGCACTGCACAACTTATTACTAAATTGGGAACATTTTTGACTGCTATTCTAACTTGGCTCGAGAGTATGGGAAAACGACGTTTCATCTGGCCAAAAACTCGTTCAATTATTACTCTTTCCTGAGCATGGGTCGAATTGTAATTCCGCTCACGAGCATTTCTTTGTTCGTCAAAAGGAGTCAGTAACCAAGGAGTAATTCCATATCCGCTATCACCAAGGAGACAAACATCACCATCATATCGGCGCACCACGTCCTGAATTCCACTCACTCGCCAAATCCTGCCATCATGTACACTCCCTGGCCATTGAGCGTCCACACTTGTAATTTTTTCATTAGCGTCACAAGTCATCTGAATGTTTATTGTTGTTTTTCCTTTTCTGTTCACATACTCGTCGCCGAATTCCGAAGGTTTCATAATATGCACGTGAGTGCAATCTATAGCACCAATGACAGTCGGAATGTGAAATTTTGAAGCCCAATCTGCCTTGGCCTGATCCATATCTTCAATAGTGCGTGGAAATTTAATCCAATCTTCAGACTTCGACACTATTTTATCCAATACACTTGAAAATGTTCTGCTGACGGTACTTCTTTCAACCCCCATGTCATTGGCAACACCACTTTGGAATCCTGGATCACTAACATATCTCAGAAAAATTTCCATCTTTTTCCGTGCAGTTAATCCTCCACCCCTTGCATCAGTGTTTTCATCAAGAAAGTGCGAAGTGAGAAAATCTACGTTTTCGCTCTCAAACCGTAATAGTCCCTTAGATAGATCGGGACTTATATCACGCCGTTCTCTATAACGTTTCACACCACGCAGGTTCATAAATGCAGCCATCTTTCGTGTACAAGTACGACTGCAAGTCTGGGGTCGGGTTGACTTGCGAATGGACGAGTATTTACTTGCTACAGAAGTATTTACTTGCGTTTATTCACACCAAAATTGGCATTTTTCGGGGTTTTACTAGCCTCTCAAGTATTTACTCGCGAGTCAGAGTAAATACTTGTTTTATTCACTTCAATTTTGGCGTTTACTTGTCATTTTAATATGTTCAAGTATTTACTTGTCCTACTCGTTTTTATTCACACCGCCCTATATTATGTTAACATGGCTAATCAAAAGTGACCATTGTTGTTTTGCTTCTACATTTTCTTTGGGGGGAAAGTAATTGTCGAAAACTACATCCACACAGCATAATACGAGCCGAGTGGAATAGCTCTAGCAGCATGGAAGGGGGTGATGTAACATAGTAGGGTTCAAACAGAAATTAAAATAATAGAAAAAGGAAATATCATAATTTAATAAATTACCAACATTTGAATAAAAACTAAAAAACTTCACTAGCAGTTTTGGAGCAAGAATCAATTGGTGGTCAGAAAGGAGGAAAGATGTGAGAGCAAGCTAAGCAACAGTTTCCTCCTGGTGCCACTATGGGTTTTCGGCTGCAAAAACAGCAGGAGGCATCATTATTCAGAACAATATAAAGATATTATATAGACTAAATAAAGGACACACAATGGATGTAATAGACAAATACAAAATTTACAGACATAGCAAAAATAATATACCGAACAGTATTCCAAATGAAAAATTAAATTTCACTTCGAATTGCGTTTACGACACTGAATGAACAACAACATTAAAATAAATACGATTTCCTCTGTCCAAAGTATAAAACAGATAAGTACCAAAGAACTCCCTTTTAAATCAGTCTTCTAGTCAGTACCGTACCTGCAGGATGTTACTGATATGTTAAATATATGTGTTTTAGTATTGGTGTGATATATAATAAGTGAATGTTTTATTCATAATTGACTAGCCTAAAGATGCTTCTTAAGTGCAGTGAAACTAGCAAAGTAGAATAATAAAAAAGACTATATAATTAACTACACAAAAGGCATTTATTAATATTTAATGTGTCTCTTTTTTTTTATAAATAAGCCCACTGTTTAGTTGAAAACTCTGTACATGTTGTAACGATCCAAATTTTGATAATTGTGAAATAGTTGCTAATATAGTATAAATCATGAATATATAGAACAAATATTTAGAAATATTTAACAAAACAAAGAGCTAGAAATGCAGTCAGGCCTAGGATTGTTAGACAGGATAAGCATTATAAACAATCAAAATAAAGGAAAATATTAATAAATAAGAATTAAGGTAAATTCTATATGAAATCATAATAAAAACATTATACTAACTTTAAATATAACTTTACAATGTAAAAAAATCCAACTCAAAGATTAGCATCGGTTATGTTTGTTACCAATTTATTGTAAATGAGTTCAGAGAAGTTGTTCCTTGAAATTAAGTAAATTAATGAAATTGATGTTAAAAAAGAGAGAATAAATAAATTGTAAGATGTAGAAAATTAACGTATAAATATAATTCTATAGAAATTTTAATAAATGAAAGCTGTTTTGTATTGGAGATTATTCAAAGCCTAAATTAGATGTACTAATGAAGAGCTGCGATAATAGCGGTAAATACAAACTCCTCTTTAAATGTGAAGAATTTGATTAAACAAATATTTGGATTTAAGTAAATTTACATAGAATAAAACAAAAATTGTAATAAAATGAATTAGGAAAAAAGTATAAATAAGGTAAAGAGAATGTATTTAAAAGTGGTGCATTTAATTAAACAAAAAAGTTCAAAGTGCTAAAATAAATAAAAAAGACAGATAAGAAGCAAGGGCGTACCCAGGATCAAAACTAGAGGGGGGCAAGCCATGGTCATTCAGTATAAAACTGATTATTAAAATAGTTATTTCAAGAATTGTATTAAATTCCAGCAACAAAATGTAGAATAAAGATTTATTTTTTTGCTTCCAGGGGGGGGGGGGAGCTGCCCCTCGCTGGGTACGCCCATGATAAGAAAAAAATAAACTATAAAGGTTATGTGTGGAAGAAAAATAGTACAAAATTCCAAAACAAAGTAGTTCTTAGAGGTAATTGTTGGTTAGGATAGTAAAGAAGTACAAAACTGGAGCTTAACAGTTAAACCAATTAAAAATGAATTTATAGATAGAAGAAAAGTCAATATTATAATCCCAAGTGATAATGGATTATTAAGAAGTGGATTTAAATATTAAACAGTCAAATGAATAACAAGATGTATGTATCAATTTATGTAAGAGAGACAGAAAATTAAGGTAGGCTAGTATTAACCCTGGAATGGTATCCATTCGTAATTTTTACGCACTCTGTTAGTTTTTCTAATAGCGTGGCATAGGGGTATTTTTAAGTGTGTAATTGCTGTAAATATTCCTGTATTGTATATATTGTATAATTTAGCCATAAGTAGCAAATTTGAAAAAAAAGAATTTCGTGATTTTCATGTGTTTAGTTATTCAGTATGGCATTGCGATCTTCAGAAATTGATAAACTTATAAATGCAAGTGATCTTAGTGATGCTGACGATAACAGTGGAAGTGAATTGCAGGACAATACACTCTCCTACTCTGGATCAGATGACTATGTACCATCGAGTGATGAATGTTCAGATTTGGATGATCCTCCGGCTAAATGAAAACAATCTAAAACAACCTTTAAGGACTATGAGTCTGAAAATATGGGCCTTTACAGTACTACAAGTGATTTATTATCTTCTCTAGAATCACAAGATGAAGTTGTCATGTCATTTTCTACAGCCAACAATTTACATGATCAGCCTTCAACTTCAAGTGCCACTCTGCAACATCTAGAACTATAAAAATTATAAAAGAGAAGAATGGATACAAATGGACAGACGAACCCTTGTCAACCCTCTACCAGAACTATGACCAGGAATATTGTTCATCTTGGACAACGTCCGAAAGGTGCAAGCAAAGTTGTATTAACCCTATTAGAAGCATTTCAACTTTATTTTACCAATGATTTAATAAACAAGATAGTCACATACACAAATAGTGAAATATTAAGAAATCAGGAAAACTACAAAACAATCAAAATTTCAATAAGCGAAATAAATCCAGTAGAAATAATAGCCATATTAGGGATTTTGATTTTCAGCGCTTACAGCAAAGATAACTATTTGGCCACTGTAGATATGTTTGATATCAATGTTAGTGTAAATGTATACAAAGCAACCTTTACAGAAAGGTCGATTTATAATCAACTGCTTGAGATTCGACGACAAAGAAACAAGGGAGGAAAAAAAGAGCTAACAACTGTTTTGCAGTCATTCGTGAAGTTTGGAGTATTATCATTGCTTTGTGTACAGTTTATTATGAACCAGTGCCCGAAATTACAATAGACGAACAATTATTGGCCTTTAGGGAGATGACCCTTTAAAATGTATTTACCAAAGAAACCCTGAAAATAGTGATGATTTGTGATAGTGGCTCGAAATATATGCTTGTTGCTTAACCTAATCTAGGAAAAGGTAAATAAAAACTAAAACTCTCCTAAGTCAGCACTATGTTCAAACATTAACAAAGCCTTTCAAGGGTACTAACAGAAATATTACCATGGATAATTGGTTTTCAAGCATACCTCTGGCTGAGAGCTTGGCTAACGAACCGTACAATCTCACAATTGGCACTATTCGTAAAAATTAACCAGAAATTGCACATTTTATGGTTACACATAAAGGAAGACCTTTGGGGGATACCAAGTATCTTTTCAATGGAAGTATAACCCTTTTATCTCACATACACAGTCAAACAACGTTGTATGCCTCATATCAACAATGCACTACAACAAAGGAGTATCAAATGACAAACCTGTTATAATTGACCATTATAATCAGACAAAAGGTGGTGTGGATACTTTTGATCAGATGTGTAGCATACTTTTGATCTATGTCATGTTCCAAGAAAACCAAGTGTTGGCCGCTATGTATTTTTTATGGACTGATAAATACTGCTGGAATCAACAGTTACATAATATTGAACAGAAACCTGACCGCTAAAAGAAACGATGAAATGACAAGGAATAATTTCATGAAAGCCTTACAGCAAGCGCTATTTACACCATGGCAGGAAGCTCGTCTTCAAATTGTTACTCTACCTTGATCACTGAAGACAATCATTACGGGTGCTCTGGGTAACAATGAAGCGGGGCCTCTAACCAAAAGACAAGGGAAAAAAGAACCACGCTTGGAATGTGTCCTTACCAAAAGAGAAGGATGACAAATAACTACTGTGCAAGATGTGACATCCCTTCTGCCTTGAACATAGAGTAGAAGTATGCTGAACCTGCTTTGAGGGCATGTAAATTTCCGTCATATATCTGCAACGAACTTTGTTTTTAGTATTTAAAGTGCACCTTATACTTTAATAATCCATTAGTAGTATAGTAAATTTTTGTATATACATTTACTTTAAAAAAAAGAAACAGTGTTAGTAAATATTTTTTTGCAAAATATTTTGAAGTAATATATATATATTTTTTTAATATGTTTTTTGTATACTAGATATGTCGTAAATAAAAAATAATTTTTTACAAAAAAAAAAAAATTACCTGTGTTTTCAACATAAAATAGTTACTATCGTAAAAAATACGAATAGATACCGTTAACGTATTTCGAAGATAGGATACCATTCTAGGGTTAAATGAACTTTACTAAATCGTTGGACATATAATATCTAAAGGGAAGTAGTTATCATAATTAATTATTTGTATTTGCTATTTATATATTTAAATCTAAATTCATGAATATTTATGTATTTATAAAGCTTAATTGAACCATATGAGTGAGTGAGAGAGAAAGAGAGAGTGAGTGGAAGAGAACTATATATTTAGTTCTCTGCCACTCACTGAGGATATATATAGTCATTAAAGTTATGTTTAGTTTAGTTGAAAAACAATAATTGTAATTATATTATCTAATAATTTAAATAAAGACATTAGAATTGTATGAACTTGTAAAGAAGAGTGTTAAAGTTGTTATTCATAATGTAGACAGTTCTTATTTTGAATTAATATCATAGTCAGGGATTTTGATAAAATAAATATTCAAAAACATTAAACCCATATTATAATAAATAAATGACAAAAAATATAGAACAGTTATAATGTACATAATAATGTAATCAGAAATGGAAAGTTATTTATAAAAGAATTAGAATAATAACGAAGAATGTTTGCATAATTTACACAAAAATCCTTTGACTGTTTTAGTTTTCATAATTATTAATTCCTTTAAATAACATGATCTAAAGTCGAACTATTTTTGGAAACTAGAATTGAATCTTGTAAAAATCCACATTTGTAATAGGTAATTTTTAATAATTTTAAAAACTATGATTTATTTTTTACTTTGTGTAATAAGAAACAGCTGTTCATTTCATTAACAAAGGGCTGCCATAGTCGCATCATTAGTGTGACCCTATATTGTATTTCTTTAATTTTTTTCTGAGTTTAACACATTTACAATTGAGTCACTTGCTCTCTAATTTCAACCACTTTTCTAAACTTCTACTCAAACCAATCATTTTTAAGAATGTCACAGAAACACTAAAGGAATACAATATGATTTTGCCATTATTTAAAAATTATGTTGTCATTTTGCATTGATTACTAAAACTATTTATTATAAATCAATGTTCTAGATTGATCTATTGAATTTCAATGTTAACTTAGATATACCCCTGGAGAGAATGAGGAATTAAAACTTACTGCTGCTCCTATATGTCAACATAGGTCGCAAAATTGTAATGTAAAAGAATAAGAGTGATATGATTAAATATGCATTGGCAATAGTCTATATATTGTATTTAGTACTTTTAATTTATAAAAATATTCTTTTTGTTTTACAGTAAAAAACATTTTTGTTTAAAATTTTAGTTGTATATTATGTAATCTGAAGCTATATGTTAATATATTTTTTTAAATCAAATATTAAAGATTATTTACTTTTATTAATAAAAATTTGTATTGTTATTATTGGGTTGCTGATCAAAACATTAATTTCACATGTAACTGGAACTCATCTTACAGCATTGGTGATTTTGGAATTATTTGAAGTCTGACGAGCCGCTATAGCCTCTCAAATGTATTTTCAATAATTTTTAAGCCATTTATTTGTCCATATGTCACAAATTTTTTTGAAAGAATGACATTTTGTGCACCATAATTTTCTCAAATGATTGATTTTGTGTGTGTATATATTTGTTGAATTTACCAAGACTAATTAAACATTTTACCTCACATGACTCGCTATCACATTGGAGTTCAGAGCTACATTCATTTAAAACTCTTTTTTTTTTGTAATGTTCACTGGCCCAAGTATGGTTTTGAAACTATAGACATAGTCTACATTAAAATAAAACCTTTTAAAAATCTTAATGCACTAAAAATGAAATAAACAGACAAAGACACAGATGTAGAGAGAATAATAAATAAAATGTGTAACGTTATACATAAAGTATTGATTTTATTGTTCTAAACATTACATTTTATAAATTATTATTATTAATACAAGTTATTTTAAAATACTCAAATAAATAATATCACAAGAAGTTAATAAAATACAATATAGCAATAAATGCATTTTTTGTAACCTAATAAAGATTGCCACTTGGTCGTTAGGATATTTTCCTCATCTTAAATATGTTTCCTTTTGCAATGTAATTATATAAAACTAGTTTTAATTGCATTCGAGATATGATGTAAACATAATCTCAATCACCTGATCAGAAAAATCAAATCATAATTAACATTGCTCTTGACATTATTATTATAATAACTATGATAACGCTTTAGGTATTAATGGTTGCATTTTCTCTCCATGTATTTAAAATGGTATTTCTTCTAACATTTGACTGTGTTTTATACATTTTAAACATTTATAGTAAATATTATATATATATATATATATATATATATTTTTTTTTTTAACAAAAATAATGCTTAAGAAATTAAATATAGCATACAGTTTTTTATTTGTATATTTGATCTGTATTAATTAATTTAATATTGTGTAAATAGATTTTTCATATCAACAGAAATTCTGTTTCCTACAACTGTTTTACTGATCACCAGGGGGACAATCACTTATTTACAAACAAGACCGGCTGATCAACATATGTATTGTCCCCTTTTATGTTCTCTAATAGTGATTGTTATAATAGTTTTGATTCAAAACCATCAAGAAAATTATCGCTAAACATTTAGAACTCCAATAAAAAGACAAAATGTGAGTAAATATGGGTTTATCTGGAAATTTAATATTTTTTTCTCTGAAAAACCTGGAAATATTGTACTTTGAATATTATAGTAGCAATCTTGTTAATAATATTTATGCTTCTTACTTCTTAGTACGGGCGTCCAGCATCAATCGTAGCCGATGGCCCGATGTCCAATGTACGCAGCACAAGCAAGCTGCCAATGTTTTTTGTTTTTAAGGATGTCAATATTTTATGCAATATTTTAGAAATATGTTATAAGATACTGTAAATAAAGTTTATTTGGTATATTTGATGTAATTGAAGTACTTGCCTCTCATTAACAGACATGTCGCTATACAATATTCCCTAAAAGGACGTTTTCCTATAAACACAATTTCAAATCTTTTTTGTAATGTATAAATTAATATAATAATTAGAAACTAGTTTTTTCACAACCATAAATTATTACAAAATAAACAATTGATTGAGCAATATAAAACTTGATTAAAACAATAATTTCAGTATAATAAATATATTAATTCCCTATATTGAATAACCTATAATAATAATCATTGATAAAAAGATGTTTAACACAAATAACACATAACATAAACTATAAATGATCGCGAGACCAAACTAACGTTTGCAGACAAAAAAGAGCAGAGTGAGCAGCTCTAAAATACATTAACATTTAGTTTTCATAAGTTAACTTTATCTTAACAAGCTGTCGCCGATTATGTCTCAAAGTCACGGATTCTCTCGATTCGCCTCAATACTGCAAGAATGAGTTTATAAAATGCCACTATTTTCATTTATATTATGGAAGACGTGGATATTTCAACATTACCAATGTTAAAATTAATAAATATTGTAGGCCTATGTTCAACACAAGAAATCGTCCACAGAACTGGATTATCCGACTTTGAAACTACTTGTAAACATGTTTATTGTATTTACAAAAGAAATACACTATAACATGTTTAGTGTATGAAGTGTAAATGTACTTTTGAACACACTATAAGAAAGTTAAAAGTTTACTTTATACAAGGTGTACAAAAACAAGTGCTGCCAATGCCAATTCAAGTTTTACACATAAAAAAAATAATAAATGCACAACGTCAAATACCGCTTCATATAAGTTTCAATCATGGTGTTTATATTTCATTTAAGCACCTCAAAATGATTTTTAACATTATAAAATTAACATACAAATATTCTGCATCATAAATTTTGTAATGTCTGCCATTTTAGCAGAAACAGTAAATACAGACTTTAGGTGTTTGGAGAGATCGTCATTAATATAAAATTAGATTTCTGGGTTGTGCGCTGCATTATTTTCTTCGAAATCAAAACCCTGTTTCAATGGTCTTTTATAAGGCTTCCTAAAGAGTCCAAAACATTCACTACAAACACTTGTACAGGTGCTTTTATAGACTTTTCTATCCATCAAGCGTTCTGATTGGCTGTTTATAATAGGGAAACACATCAGTACTGGTTTCCATGAATCGAGAAGATTGTAGTACTTTCTCTATTATTATGAAGTTTCTGCCTAACATTCTACTAATTTAATATCAGCAAAACTTATTTTATTTGATGTCAATAGTGATGAATAGAATTAACATCAAATACTTTCCTTTTCTGGCAACGAGTGATCAAAATTAACCATAAGTTTGCTTGGTTGACAATGTATGTTCTGCCACTAATGTTTCAGATTTTCAATTTTATAAGTTTGAATGTGTACTTTTAGCCTAGATGAAGGAGCCTTGTTTTTTCAGGATGGTATAATTATCGTCAACCAAACATATGTTTTATTTCAATTGATTGAAACTTGTTGCCGGAGAAGACCATTACTGGTTTAGTATGAGAATCGATAGATATTATAAAAAAAACTCAAATAATATAGAGGAGATAAGGACTACACTTTCCGATTCATGGAAACTAGCATCTATATGTTTTTATGAACCAATGTGAACAGCCAACCAGAGGGCTCCGAGGGGAAGGATGTCTAAATAAGCGCCTGCACAAGCGGAATGCATTAGTCTTGTTTCAGTGGATGTAACTCCTCAAGAAAAAACAATGAATTATAGTTGAAATGTGGAAAAAAAAATGTAGCATACAGTCCAGAAATCCAATTGTAATACTATAATTTAAACTTGTATTATGAATTTGGGCTTAAATCTAGATACTTTGGGTAAAATAATTGTGATATATGAAGTGGAATTTGAAATTTACCTCATAGCAACGATCAGCCAAGGCATGGTAACACCATATATAAATAAGCAGTTGAGTTGACCAGTCAGAATGCCTTTTAGCTCAAGACGACAAAGCACTTAATTACACTATTGTAGCAAAGTATGAATGAGAACTACTATATATATATAACTGGCACTTGGTCTTCACCACATTGCACTACTATAACATAATAATTTCTCTAGCCTCACTAAGATGGTTTCTTTCTTAAAGGTTGCATTAGCAGATAATGAGTTGACCAGTCAAAGTGCCTTTAGCTCAAGACGACAAAGCACTTAATTACGCTATTGTAACAAAGTATGAATGAGAACTACTAAATATGACTGGCACTCGGTCTTCACCACATTGTACTATAACATGATAATTTCTCTAGCCTCACTATATATGGTTTCTTTCTCAAGGGCTACATTAGCAGATAATTAGTTGACCAGTCAGAGTGACTTTTAGCTCAAGACAACAAAGCACTTAATTACGCTATTGTAACAAAGTATGAATGAGAACTACTAAATATGACTGGCACTCGGTCTTCACCACATTGTACTATAACATAATAATTTCTCTAGCCTCACTATATATGGTTTCTTTCTTAAGGGCTACATTAGCAGATAATTAGTTGACCAGTCAGAGTGACTTTTAGCTCAAGACAACAAAGCACTTAATTACGCTATTGTAACAAAGTATGAATGAGAACTACTAAATATGACTGGCACTCGGTCTTAACCACATTGTACTATAACATGATAATTTCTCTAGCCTCACTATAGATGGTTTCTTTCTCAAGGGCTACATTAGCAGATAATGAGTTGACCAGTCAGAGTGCCTTTAGCTCAAGACGACAAAGCACTTAATTACGCTATTGTAACAAAGTATGACTGGCACTCGGTCTTCACCACATTGTACTATAACATGATAATTTCTCTAGCCTCACTATAGATGGTTTCTTTCTCAAGGGTAGCAGATAATATTAGCAGATAATGAGTTGACCAGTCAAGAGTGCCTTTAGCTCTCAAGATGAAAAGCACTTAATTACGCTATTGTAACAAAGTATGAATGAGAACTACTATATATGACTGGCACTCGGTCTTGACCACATTGTACTATTAATAATTTCTCTTGCCTCACTATAGATGGTTTATATCTTAAGGGCTATATTAGCATTCATTTAAATTTAATTATATATGCAATAACACTGCACTTTTAACTATTTGGCTTAACTGAATACTAGGCCTTTTGCCATGATAACACAATCTCTCGCCATTTCAGCTTAGTCACAATCAGTAATAGAAGATTACAACTTCCAACCAACCAACTCATTAAAAAACTAAGGTGCATATTAAATTTATAAAATCTTAATATAATAAAGTACTTAGTCATAATAAAACTTCAGTTGTCTAAGCATTAGCAGTAAACATCAAAACATTCCCAATTTTCTACATGGACTACGGGCAAAGACTTGAAGTATTTGCTATCGACTACAGTCCTTTGTTGAAATAAATGTACTCTGGGACTTTATCTTTACCTCCGCAATTCTTTACCATTTCATTGTATTTTTCTGGTTCCAATCTTTCCACCCATGTTGTTTTCAATGAACTGGAAAAACAAAATGCAGTTCTGTAAATCTTATGAACAATTTGTTTTAACATACATTGATTGGCAAGAGGATGTGGAACAGTCAATGCTTGTAAACATGGGACATCCTCCAACCAATAAATAATAATAAATTAATTAATGGTAATAATAAGTAATTGTAAATAACTTTAAGGTAAGGAAATCATAAGTGACAATTTAAATAATAAATACAGAAGTGAACTTTAAATATTATTTACATAATCCGTTTTAATTAAACAAAGAAACAGACAATTGCATCATAGTTTGAAAATGGAATTTTCTAGAACAAAGGCGTGACGAGCATATGACGTCATATCTCCATAAAAGGAGATAAACTTAAAAACACTTTTCTGATTGGTTAGAATTATGGAAGATTCTGGAACTGTAGTGAGAGGAGGGTGATAGGACGCAAAGGATTACTCTTTGTTAGAACGTCAAACAAGATAGACGTATTCTTCTTGTCAGAGCGTCGATCAGTACAGATGTGTTTAAATGTAAAAAAAACTTGTTTGTTGAATGTCGAGTGGTTTGGACATATTAAAATGTAAATCTCTCTTTGGAGACAGATGTCTTCAACATGAGTCAACAATTACATGAGTGAAAGTACAAAAGTGATATGTTTTGAATAAAGGTAGTAAAAAACGAAACCGATCTAAAAAACTGTAAATAATATGTAACAATTATATAACCAAACTGTCTTTTAAAGGATTATTATGAACAATTAAAAGTTTTTTTTTTGAAAACTAGGATAAATATTAGAATTAAGATTTTGTATTTAGATTTAAGGTTAAATAATAATAACATCAATGCTTTCCATTTTAAATAAAAATTTAATCTTTCAATATCAGCATGTGTAACTAAACCTTTATTAAAGTACATCCTTCCATTTAACGTTTCACATATAGCCGGCTTGGTAAGTACAGATTTGGGTCAGCACCTTGCATTTAATAAATACTAGGTGAATTAAAATAGAAGAAGTGTTACATGCTCTCTGCAACCAAATCGACTACTTCTAGAATTAGAAAATCATTACCAATATAAAATAAACCAACAAATCAAATTTTATAAGACTAAAAATTTTTTTTTGAATACTCATAATAATAAAATAGATCTTACAATATATTATTAGTTGTAAAATGAAACCAAATAAATATAGAAAAACTAATGATGATACATTCCTTTATCTCCATTAAGTAACATAGAACGTCATCTTTGAAATACTTTTAAAACTGCCCAATAACCTGTCAGATGTAACATTTTCTTTAATTAAACCATGCAATCATGATTTCAGAACATAAATAATATAAATAACTATCTAATTTTTGAAATACTAAAAACATACCACTGTTGTGGGAAGAGAGCACATGCAAACGGCACCATGAATATAAGGCTGTGAACAAAAGCAATACATCAAATTAATATTTGTATTTTTGATTGTAAGTATATAAAATATAGGTATAAACTAGACACAATCAAAACTGAATTAATTTTTATGGTAAAAATAGAAGTAACAAACACTCTTAATAATACAGTGTTGAATATTTTGTAAAAGGTTTTTATGAAACAAAAATTAATTTGTTTTTTTAAAGCAAGAAATTATCTAAAATTTACTACAAAAAAAAACTTACAATTAATTACCATTACTAGTACCATTTCACAATGTCCGCAATAAAGCTCGTCAGTAACATTCCACAATCCAAAATGTATTACATTCTCAATAAAAAATAAAACACTCGAGAGGATAGTCTGATTTTAGAAAGATTGGTGGAGAAGCAAAATAATTCTCAGTAAAAGTTTCTATTTAAAATGTTTCTCGTGATGTTATAAAAGCAGCAAAAACTAACAAATAACTGTAATCCATGGGCGTCATCGACGGGGGGGGGGGGCCGTCCCCCCAATATTTGAGATGTAAAAATATTTTTGCTAAAAACGAATGATTTACTTAAAACCTTAAAAGGTAAACATCGGGCTTTGTCTTTACTAGGGTTTTTAACATTACATTTCTGTTACAAATGCATAAATATATGCATAAAAACGATGTTTTGAAAAGTTTAATTTAAAAAAATTTCCATACCCCCAGACCCCCGGCATATGTCCCCCCCCCCAAATAATGAACTGGTGATGACGCCCATGCTGTAATCGGTTAATGCACTTACCTTAGTGATATATATATATATATATATATATATATATATATATATATATAAAATTTACAATATTAAACAAACCCTCCGTGATGGTTACCGAAATGTACATCAGAAAACTGTAATAACAAAGCCTAATAAATTTTCCCAAAAGATTATTTGTGTTGTGTTATATTGTACGTAACTTGTGATAGGGGACTTAGTGTTTACAATAATATTAATCTTGTTGAAACTTAAAACAAAATCAGAAAAAAATCTTAATGAGGGATGGTAGTTTGGTTTCTTGAGAACGATATGGTAAAGTTATAGAGAGATCAGATAGTTATGATGTTATTAATGTTTTTTGCAAACTCAGTTTAATGGTTCATGATTGAAATTTTGTAAATACAAACAATAAAGTATATAGAATAATAATATTTGTAATTTTAATAAACTATAATAGTAGGAAGGAAGTTATACTAGCCGCCATAATTCAAGTTAGTTATGGTGGAGCCAGTAAACAGCCTGACCTTGAAGAAACCAATCATGCGGGTTTGCCAAATTGTTTCTCCGCTGTGACAACACTTGGCACCGTGATTCTTGTAAAGTTGCATTAGTTTAAGGTGCTCGGGAAAATGATAGGTACTAGAAATTTCATTTCCCATCACAGTTGCAAAGAGCATAATTTAAAACATCACAAATTTTTCCGACTAAATAAATAAATGTATAAAAAAATATTTCCTCTTCAATTGGAAGAAACTTTAATTAAAAACATATATCAATTTTTGTTCAGGGTTATTACTATTATTACAGGGGAAATAATTATATTATGTTAAACCAAAAAGTGTTTAAAAAATAAATATGTCAGTATCGCTTATATAATGTTAAGTATCAGTTAGAATAAACATGTTTAAATTATTAAAACAAAAATTTATAGTTTAATTCATAAAAAAACTACTTATTTACACAACCCTATTAGGATTGCAAGATGTCAGTAGCCTCGTGCAGGGAGCTGTTTGAATTGACAACTGTACGCTACTCTTGCTCTCCTATTGGCTATTAATCAAGGGACATGATTTGTGATGCATAGTATCAGTAATAATCAGAGTACTTTTTAATGGAGTGTATGCTATGCCAATTGACGGGAGTACAGTCTGTTTTCTAATGAACACATTGTTTCTGCCGGAAACGTAAACAAGACCCAATCTGTTGTCTAGACAGCGCAATAATTTGAGGACGTCTAGTGGTCCTAGACTACTATTCGTTCAGGAAGCGATACAGAACAGTTGTGTCAGACGTTTTTGATACAAGTTTCATCTACATATAATTTTAAAAATTTAAGTTTACTAAGAATATTAATAAATTTGTAATTACTTTATTAAGTTATTAAATACATTGCGTAGTTGAGTTATTGTTGGTGTACTACTTCAGGTGAAAAAAACAAAACATTTATTATAATATTATATGGTTACCTATGATACATTATTATCAAGAACAGTAAACTTTATTAGTTTTATATTAACACAATTTGAAAATTTAGTTCACTCACAAGCAGCTGTGTACCATTATTGTAAGCAGCGTGAAATTTATAAAGTATATAACTGAACAATAACCAATACAAGACTTGGAGGCATTGCCTGCTCCATTTTCAGCGTGTTCATTTCAAACCCTTTCTTAATAATATATGTAGCTGCACTAGGCTAATAAAAAGTAAACCAAAGTCACAACCAGTACAGTTAGTTATATAAGGTATTTTGAAGTTTTATTTTAAACCATTATTTATGTATTTAGCAGAGGGTTAGAAAAAAATTAACATCTATAGTAATTATCCGATCACTGTGAAAGTTTACCATATCGTTCCTAAGGAAGTAAATTCCATTTTTTAGGATTTTCCCCTTATGTTTGAATCACATTAATATTGTCAAATATTTTTGATTTTACAGAAGGAAAGTGCATTAACCAAGGATCCCATTTCAGATAAAGTTTGAGAAACATTTTAAGTAGAAACTTTTTTTACTAAGAATTGGATCATTGGGCGGCTGCTCAGCCAGGGACATTCTTTTGAAAATCAACTATAGTTCCTTTCAATTTAATTATTTGGCAACATGTTTCATTACGATGACCAGCTATTAACACTTATTTGTGTTATAGAGGTTTTTAACATATTTATAAGTATAGTTCAAAGGCTTTTAACAATGATTATTAGTGGTGAAATTAATACATTCGAAATGCCAAGCTTCAATGTTTTTTTTCTTTGATAAGCATATTTTATATACAGGATTCTATAATTTGGAATATTTGAAATAAGATTCAGAAACAATAAAGGACATTTTACTAGAGCTCTAGATTTGTAGATATAAAGAAATGATTTTATACATAACTATGTTGGATGGTGCCTTATGAATTTCTTTTAAAACATTTTCCTTATTATCCACAATCCAATAATTGGTCCAAACCTCTCAGAATCTGCCATGCACTCTAGATCATGCTATCATATCTAACACATTATAAAAATATAAACCCACATTTGGTTGCTTGTTTGAATACACTGGCAGGCCAGCATTTCATTTCCATAAAATCTTAAGCGTTAAATATATTTGAAATATATTTATTAATTTAATGGGTGTACTTACAAGCCTCCAACCATAATAGTTTGGAAAGGTGCGTGAAACCACGTAGCTGTTCGGAATTTACGATTTTCTTCTAATTTCTTCATAATGATAGGTAAGATATCTGGAAAAGTGAAATTCATGCAAGTGTAAAAATGTTTGTAAAAATAAAACATTCATATGGCAGTAATCATTTCAATTTCATTCATACTAAAAATATAGAAACTGTGAGATGAAAACATTTGTTTAAAAAACAGATTTCCAAATTTTTTCAGATGTATATGTTTTGGATAGAATAAAACTCAAACACAAGTTCTCAGAAAAATTACGTTTATGTAATCAAACATGTTTCAACGACAAAGTCGCCATCCTTCATTTGATTAAGTAAAAGTAATTTTTGTGAGAACTTGTGTCCGAGTTTTATTCTATCTATCACAAGTCAAACTCAACATTTATTTATATACTTGTATTGTGTTTATAAATTGATATTATGAGAATGGAGAGAACATATACTAGAGAAGAACGGAGGAGAATTAGAAATAGTTTTTTAAAACAGATTAGAAAATTTAGCTAAATTGTATGAGGGAGATTAAACAAATGAAACAACTGGTCATACTGGAATATTAGGTTTATGTAATTTTGGAGGGCTATATAATCTAGGTGCAATAGGATTCATTACCGGTAAGGTATATTTGTGAGAATTATTAAAAATACAATTGTTTTCTTAAATTGTAGATTTTACAATTATTTTTTTGTGGGATCATTTTTTAATAATTTAAATGAAGAATTATTTAACAAATCCTGAACTTTATTTGTGTAATTTTCTAAAGGTATAATCACATCGAATTCCCTTATTTTCTAAAGGTATAATCACATCGAATTCCCTTAATCAGCCTTTGTTACAACTAATTCATATTCAAAATTTATTCTTTTATATCGTTAATAACATTGACTTAAGAATGTTGATTTATTGCTAGTTACAAAATTTTATTTAATTATGCTAGAACTATGTACTTGGATGTAGTATCAGTATTCAGAGCTAATTCTAATCCCCCCCCCCTATTAATTTTAACATTGTTAAGTGATTGTTGTTGTAGTAATTTATTAACAGTAACAAATTAACCTAAAAATTTGTAAAGACACATACATGGGTCAAAGTGGTCATAATTATAAAACTAGATTAGATGAATATAATAGAAGTTGGTGGTTGGACTATGATGACTGTCGTATGTAACATTTCACATTTTTGGGTCTCTAAGTTGGGTACAATATGTGACGTAAGCGAGATATGAGTACGGGAAACTTGCATCATCTCTCGTATTGCAATCGTATAATCGAAACCTCATATAGACAGACAGACAGGGTTAAAAAACTGGTCAAATACTAAATATTTGAAAAATAAGATTAATTAAATAAACATTGTAATATTTTTATAGTTATTAAGTAAATTTAAGAAACAATTATTTCCCTAAAAAACTTAAAACATATTAGTTTCAGTGCGATGTGTTAGTGCGCTGACCTAATCATCAGGTTAACCCTAATTGGACCAAAATGTCCACCAATCGCAGCATTTACAAACCAAACTGGAACAGACTATTTCTTAGAGACTCATTAGAGGAATATCCAGCTTTTGTATTATAGGTTACTGTACTTTTTTTCTTTAGTCTGCTAAGTTGCCTTGACAATCACAATTCGATTGGTCGCTATGTTGGATAGGATGAACTTAGAGACCTCTAGTTTATGTCATTATTCTTATTTTTAAAAGGCTTTTAAAATGAGGTATCACTCAATAGGGGTTGCTATTTAAAATTCTTGACTTACCCCCAAACTACCCCATTTTGGGGTTAAGGGTTGAAAATGTTGATACTTCAAAAAACTCCTCCTTAGGTTATCTAAACTTTCCCCAAAGCAAATCTGTCTATTTCCATTAATAATTAAAAAAAATAGGGGGGGTGGGACTTTTAGGACACTTAGTATATATATATATTGATTTCACATTTGTAAGCTACCTATGAAATTTGCATTACACAGAATTGTTAGAAAGATAAATGGAGTTCAAATTGATGAGTACAATTGTAGGTAATTGATATGTTTAAGTACTTACTCATTCCAGGAGCGCACATTATTATCCGACAGAGAACTACCTGACTGATTCCTTTAGCTGCAGCAGACTGTAAAATAAAATGGAGATAGTATAAACACTTAGCACGCTGAATAACAATTTAGGCTATTTACTCATAACATGCTATTAGGAAAAAAAAAAAAAAATGTTTGTAATTGTTGTAAGCATGGGACATTCTCCAACCAGTAAAAAACAAATAAATAATAAATTAAGTTATTAAGGATTTAGATTCATATTTAATTAATTAAAAAGTTACATAAAAGTTAAAATGATTTAAATAACAATTATAAAAGCTTTGAACAAAAAATATTTAAGACCAACAATTATAAATCAATCAATTTAAATTAAGCGCCTACTGTGAATATAATGTAACACCCTCTAGGCTACAATTGACAAAAGCGTGTGTTTTACACAACACTAAAGTACGATGCCACTTGGAACAGAAAAATACAAAATTCCAGGAATTTCACTAATGCAAGCTAGGCAAAGCAGTCGAGCGTTCCGTTTCCAACCGACATTCAAGAACTCCAGCTTAGCGTTCCTAAGAGGTAGGACGCGTCTTCAGATCGCTCTGTACCAAAATCAACATGGAGCATTTTAAAAAGTTTATAATTAAAAACCATTAATCAATAATGTTGTTGTAAAAGTAGTGATGTGTTAATTAATATTTTTTGGATCTGAAATGTGAGTAAAAGATAATGTAACTTTGATATATTTGTGTTAGGACTTTGGACTGAATTTGATTCTTAGCACATAAGTATGTAAATTCTTTGATAATGTATTTTTAGAGAATGTAAACTAATATTTATCAAAATTCTTCATCAACACTTTATTCTTCCAGTCAAATTCTTCCAGTCATGTTTATTTCTGGAATTAAAAGAAAGATGTTAAATTTTAAACATGAGTGAGTAAACTTTCATTGAGTATGTCCTTCCATTCACGTGTCACGGCAGTCTGCCTGGTGAGTACAGATTAGAGCCTGAACCTTGAACTTTCTCTTTCAATTATAGTTAATATATTACAAAATCAATAAAAACTCTTAAAATTAAATCAAAACACCTTACATTGTTCAAAGTTCTATTTGATTTTGGGTTCTTACAGATATATTTGGTAAAAAAAAAATGTAGATTGGCTTTAAAATTATTTTTAAAATTTTTTTTTACAGATTAAAACAAGAAAAAATAATTAATTTCACATTTTTGACCGCCCTATGAAACAGATTATATATATTTTTAAATATTTACAAACAAATCTTATTAATTTTTTTTATATAAAAGTAGGCCTACTATTTAATTCAAAATAACCTGAATTTCATCAAACAAATAAATTTTACTAAAAAAAAAAGATTTTAAGAACAATCAACATACCGCATCAAAAATATCTTTCTACTGCTCATAATAATTACCTACATTTAGGACATCAAAAAATTACTGATATAGACTAAATATACATATAAACAATAATACGGCCTAAACAAATCAACAATGAACAGCTATAGCAGTTATAACGCTGACACAAAACATTTCACAACTGACAGTCGTAGTAGAACGAGAAATCACGTTATAGGCGCTGGGGCAGAATATAAAATGGCGCCTGGTTGCTATAACAACCAAATAAAGACCAACGACAGGTGATCGAGAACAAATACCGTAATGGGAGTGTCACATTATACCAATAGGACATTTCCCTGCACTCTATTGGACGTTGAACTAATTAAAAATACCTGCAGAAGTCAAATAGTGTTGAATCGAGATATACCGTCATACGCGTTACCAGTCAAGTTGAGGGTTACGTGAAATCCCGTCATAAGCGTGCTAAGGGTTAATAACATTCTTCAGCAATTATTGTAATATTAACCAAAGTAGTGTTGATCCATTTGTTAAATAATTGTCAAAAGCAGTTGATTATAAAAAATAATGAAATTTACAAAAATCAACAATATTCTACGTACAAATTTTAAGATTCACTGATTAATTACATATGACTTACCCTAGACTGGCCAACTTGTTTGCCATTCTCATCACAGACATCAATACCATCGAGGAGTTCTGTCTGTCTCATGAGTGGGATATTGGCACAGTTAGCAGCGGCTACAGCGGCAAATGGAACATATCTCTATAACATACATTGAAACTTTGACTGTGGTAATAAATAATACATCTTAATGCAAGTCATTATTATAAAAAAATCATTTTATGCCTTTTTTTTATATATATATAAAGTGATGATGACAGAATTGTTTTTTGCCTTTAAACAAGGAAAAAAGAAAAAAAAAGAAGAAAACAAAATTTTAATATATTTTTTTTTAAATGATGGCAATGAAAGACGAACTGTTTACAATTTTTTTAAAATATTTTTATTGCAATTTGTTTACAAGTAATCATCACATTTAACCAAAATTATATTAAAATTGTTGAAATACATTTTGAAAAATTTTACCTTAAACAACTGTGCTCTAAGCATAAATTTTAAATCAGGATTTTTGACAGAATACTTTTTGTTAAGTGCCTTGGGGTTAAATGAGTAAATCAGTTCCTGAAAAATCAATGCTGACAGCGATTTACAAATCACTTTTTGGGTTCAAATAAATAAACACAACCACTAAAATATTGATATTCCTATTTATATTCACCATCTCTTTCAAATTTCTATAAACCACTTACATTTCTAAAAAGGTTTACAAAAAATCTATGAAAATATAAAAATGTTAACAATTTGTAGTTCCACATGTAGCCTATATGTAATACATAGAAAGCAATGTCATGGGTAAAACCATATATGGTGAGTTTTTATGTGTCTTTATCCATTCTGAAGACCCATAATTTAAACAAAAATAGTTATTTAATGGAAAATGAAGGTAATATCACTTACCTGCATCATTGGTCCTGCACGTTTAGACAGGAAAGTTTTAAGTCCCATGGCAGTGAAGCAAGCAGCTGACGATGCAGTGACATAAGCAACTGCCATCTGTGTTTCTGTTAAAGGTGATTTAGCATTTCTATTTGTATAATTGACTAGAGCATTGAATGATTGATTTACCCATTGCCAGAACACTAGTGCGGTGGTTGTTCTGAAAACAAATACAATAACTATGTAAAAATACATTTATTTTGCTTAATACCTTAATTAACCATTGTATTCTAATATGCATTGGTTGTTGTACAATTTTTTTCCCAACATAACTTTTATGTAAATAAATATTGCGAGTTCACTTATGAGATGATTTAAAATAAAAATATAACTTGAGCATAATTTCCACAAATAATACAAACTTTAGTTATAATTGGGTTCATTTGAAAAGATGCCAACATTGTCGTTCAAATGCATTTGACTTAATAAACATTTATTTGTGAAAAATTGTGTTCAAGTTTAATGTTATAACTTTTATATTATTCTATAAATTTACTCAAACATTTACTAAAACCAGTAAAAGTAGATGACCTTGGGGAGTTTGAAAAGAACAACTGAAGAAGAAGTAACCAGATGGAGGTGAAGGAAATAGGGGTTGAGAACACCCCTGTGGAATCAACTCTCCAACCTCTGCAACAGGACATAGGCATTCAGAGAGTGTCGAAATATCCTATAGGAGTAGAACATTTACAATCCCAAGAAGGATAAGAGTATTTCAAGCAAACATTCATCACAGTAAGGCGGCAACCGCTGTCTTACGGCCAGGTTATTTGAGCAGGAACAAGTCGAGTTGCCCTAATACAAGAACCCTGGGTGAATGGCGGCAGAATTGCAAGGAGGTAAGTTAGTATATGATAACTATACTAATAACCTAGAACTTGTAAAGTAGTTCACTTTCTTACGCATGGGCTCAAGAAGTCGGAAGCTTCCCACACATTATAGCCGACAATCCACCGCCTACAAACTTCAAGAAAGTGGTAAAGTACTGCGTGCATGAGGATGTGGAACTCTTGGTAGGAGTAGATGCCAATCCACACCACACATTGTGGAGAAAAATTGATACCAGCAATAGAGGTTAGTCTTTACTTTTTTATATTGTAGCAACTAATCTTTATTAAAGGAAATCCACCTACCATTGTTACTAAGGATGGAAGAGAGTCTTATAGGCCCAAGTGGTAATTTTACAGAATCTAAGAAGGAAACGGTTGTAGTCCTACTCAGGGTACTCTTTCCTTACTCAGTTATCGAGAGAACAGATGGGGAGCAAGAGCAAGACATTCACTGCATAGTTTCAACCAGAGAGAACTGGCATATTGCAAACCAAATAGTAAATATTGACGAAATTAGTTGGGCTATTAATTCTTTTCACCCATTTAAATAAGAGCCCAGATGGGATTTTTCCGGTTTTACTGCAGAAAGAGCACACATACATTAACTCCATCCTGTGCAGACTCTTCCGGGTTAGTCTAGCCGCCAGGTAGAAGGCAGCCAGAGCAGTGTTCATAACTAAGCCAGGATGCACTTCTTATGCTGAGGCTAAGGTTTATAGACTGATCAGTTTAACTTCTTTTATTCTGAAAACACTAGAAAAACTGGTAGAGAAGCAATGTGCGGGGCCATGATTCCTTGCATATAAGTCAACTTGCGTACCAGTCAGATAAAGGGTCTGAGAGTGCACTTCATAGCCTAGTTAAAAAACAGGAAGAGACTCTCAGAAACCACAAATATGCCCTCAGTGTTTTTCTTGACATTGAGGGAGCTTTTGACAATGCCTCCTATGGATTTAATGGTCCGAGCCCTCTCATATCACGAGATTAATACAACCGTGTGTGAGGGGATGGGCGATATGTTTGAATGGGAGGACAGCTGTAGCTAAAGTACTGGTAGAGGAGCTGGAGGCTGAGCTCACCAGAGGCTGTACACAGGTGGGTAGGTGTGGAGAGTATTCTCTCCCCTTCTATGGTGTCTGATGGTTGACACATTTCTGGACCTTCTCTCATCAAAAGGTTACTTCACCCAAGGATATGCAGATGATGTGGTGGTGCTTATCCAAGGGAGGTTTGGGAATACAGTGGTAGATCTCATGAAAAGAACTCTGTTACTAGTAGAGAGATGGTGTCGCAAGGAAAATCTTAGGGTTAAGCTATATAAGACGAAATTTATCCCATTTACAAGGAAGATCACTCTGGATTTGAGTGATATCACACTTTCTGGTACAAAAATTCCATGCACGGACAAGGTCAATTATCTAGAGGTGGTATTAGACACCAAACTAACCTGAAACTCACACTTGAGGCGCACTACGAAAAAGTCAATAAATCGTGGAGGGCAGTAGGCAGAACTTGGGGACTAAGACTAGAAATGATGAGATACTATACTGGTATTATACGACTTACGATGTGCTATGAGACAGTAGTGTGGTGGGTTGGATCCGAGCGGGGCAGGCCAGAATCACTCTGACTAAGGTTCAGAGTATGGCATGTCTGTGCACAACAATGTCCACTACATCAACCGCTACATTGGAAAGAAAAGTGATTTATTAAACCTACACACATCACTCCTCACTTTAACTGGATAGCTAGAATCAACCAATATGTAAACATCTTCCCTGATTTGGTTACTTCAACAGTATCTAGAAATTGATTCAACACCTGCAATCTGTCCCAAAATAAACTCATTAACGTTGTTCAGGCAATGTTTACTAATACATAAAATATTGGCTTTATACCCAACTTGTTAAAAAAAGTGTTTAGGTCATTTAAACAACAGCATATTTATAAAATAATGATTTTCCGTTACATGCTATTAACCTACAAAAATTATACGATTACATTAGTGAAAGTTTGAAGAATACATTCATTACTGTCTGTAATATATAATATCTTATAGATATTGTTACTTCATGACCTAATTAATATATTATGTAATAGTGTTCAGTAAAACAACACCATATTTATAAAATGATAATCTTCCATTGTATGCTAGTAATCTACAAACCATATAGGATTACAATAGTGACAGTTTGTAGAATACACTCATTACTGTCTGTAATAATCTTATAGATATTGTTACATCATGACCTAATCAATCTATTATGTAATAGTCTTCAGTAAAACAACTGCATACTTATAAAATGATAATTTTCTGTTGTATGCTAGTAATCTACAAACTATATAGGATTACGATAGTGACAGTTGTTTGTAGAATAGACTCATTACTGTCTATAATAATCATATATCATTACTTCATGACCTAATTAACATACATTATGTAACAGTGTTCAGTGAAACAACAGTATATTTATAAAATGATAATCTTCTTTTACGCAATAATGTAATGAGCTAAAAGTTTGGAAGTAAATATTTTGGAGTTAGTATGTAAAAAATTTAAAAAAATTGCAATATTCAAAGCCAAAAAAGTGCTTTTTTATAGAACAAGATTTTTAAAGATATACAAAAGTTTTGGAATTCATATCAATAAAAATTTGTGAAAAAATATTTCACTTTTGAAAAGTTACATTTTGAAAAACTATTTTTATGAAAAAAGTGTAAAACGGGTAAAAAGTTACTCTTATTTTGAAAAATTTACCAAAAATAGTATTCAAGTTAGTATGTCAAGAATCAAAAAAAATGAGTAATAACCGAACCTAAAAGACCACAAAAATGTATTTTGCTAATTTTTTTCACAATACACAAAAGTTTTGTAATGTAGTTGTGAATAAAAGCATGTGAAAAAAAAATTACCAAAAATTAGAAAATTTTTATTAGAAAAAATAAAATTTTTATTAAAAAACCTAAGCTAATATGTATAGCTTATTTTGAAAAGTTCACTAAAAATATCTATTTATCCAAAACCTAACTTATTATATATCATTATTTAGATAACGGTAGATAGAATTGAACTGTGAATTTATAAATTTGCTAGAATCTTATATTTTAGAGTCAGGTAATGAAGTATAAGAGAAAAATTGTCTTTACGCCACTAAAATCTGAACAAAAAAAAAAAAAAATCACCAACAAAACAGCATAAAAAATAAATTAAAGACCATTCAAACACTTACACACACTAGTTGTAGTATATAGTTGTGAAGTTCTTTATTAACAAAACAATAAATGTATCACAATAAATTTAAATAATAATAAATTCACAAAATAATAACCTAAAACCAGCATGCAAAATGCCTATCTCGGTCAGTGACAAAACAAACACGATTCCATTTGGGAAGCTCAAATTTGAAGGTTTAGTACAAACAAAATATTCACAACACAGGAAAGATAAATATGTCAATAAAAAATTCGGAACTTCGTCTTTCAAATGATATAAAGACCGTTTTGTTCAGAATTAAATTTTCTACAATTTTTATTGTAAAATTTGATATGTTTATTGGTAAAATAACAAAGTTGGCCAAGTGTAAAAAAATGTGTTTTTTTGACTCAAATTTTTGAATTTTACACTGGTTTTCTCAAAAACTATTTAACTTACAGTTCTAGGACCTGTTTTATTCAATTTGTCAGGTCATAACCATAAGTTGGACCTTAATTTGTTGAAATTATATTTCAGATCATTCACACAATCAGATAAGAAGGAAATAAGGGAAAATAAATGTCCATGAATACTTTGTTTAAGTTAAAATTGAGAAACGATTCAGTCTGTGTCTTGTGCAAAGCATTGAATAAATTTGTTATGTATATTTATTGGCATGGGATTGTATCATGCCATGATGTGTCTTGACATGTGCCAATACAATGGTTTGTTAATAAAAATACAACAAATGAAACTGTTATTGTGGTAATTTCTTGTACACAACAATTTAATTTATTCTTAGATAATTTCCGTTTTCTGGTTATACGATTTTTACAGTTAGCTACTTTTGTTTGGTCGATGTACAGACTGTTCCTTTATAACATAATCTTATTTTGTAACAATAAATTCCAGTTAACTTTTTATTATTGTCAAATATTTTACTTCCTTTATTTGTATACTAATGAATATAGTTTACCAGTTGTAATATTGCGGGTACGTTCGGTAAACAATTTACTCGACTACTAAATAATATTAATAAAACATTCACCTGCAGTTGAATACTCCATAGATCCATCCTCTCTGCAACCAGACTACAATAATTTAATCTCCTTTTTATATTCTCTACTGATTGAGAAAGTGAACAGTGTTTACAAAATATTTCAGACTTTAGTATTTACTATTGTTTAGTATTTTTGTGTTTTTATATTTGTGTACTAGGTAATACCAAGGAGCACTTTCCAAAGTAAGCATATCCATACAAAATATAAACTTTTTCTTATATTAGATACACATGTTCTTGACTATTTTATGTAGATTGTAATTTACCATAAGATTTACCTGACCATAATTACAATTATGTGATTTATGACTCTCACTTTGAATATTGGAGAATCCGATGTAACCGCAGATGGACCGCTAAAACTTCTCAATCACAACTGGGATTATATTACTGGTTCCTGAAGTCACAATCAGCAATTATCACATGATTTCTATTATACTTAGAATTAGAAAATGTTAAGTGCAAAAATGTGAAACATTCCACAGTAAAGTCATTTTAAGAGTGTAGCATTAAAATTATCCATTAAAGATGGAGTCTTTACGAAATAAAACTCAATATGTTGTTTGTTTAGCTGAAACATAGTATATTTTGAGTGTTTAGAGAATGTTTAGAAGCAAGTTTTGAAACCCAGAAAGGAAAGCATAGAAATTTGTTGTAAAACTTGTTCAGTGGAGAAGGGGGAAAGCATTGGCAGACGATAACTTGTTGAACAAGCACCCGAAGTGATTGAAGATATAAATCAATGCAACAAGCTTCTAGCCAATTACAAGTAAGAAAAAATAAAACTATAGTAAAACTTAATCTTTAAATGTACAAAGTTCAAATCATACAACAATCTTCATGAGGAACAAAATTAATGTGGATAATCAGTTTTACTGTTGAGGTTACTTTTCTTTTTAATGGGACAATCAATAAACATAAAGTGTGTATATTAAGATTAAAAAATCTTCATCTAAGTGTGGTGTATGACTGATTCTAATATGTAATGGACATTACTGGTCCTTTCTTCTTTAGCGAAAACACAAATAATGCGAACATGCTTATTAATCCCAGTTGCAAAAGACATAGTCTAATGTTATCTACCAGAAGGTCAGATGCAATATTATCAAACTCTTAGATATCCATGAATGGACAGATTCGTAGATCACCAAGCATAAAATATATCTCTACTGCATTTCTTTTTATGAAGGTTGGGGGTTATGTTAAAGGCATTGTTTATATTATGCCTAATATGAGATATTGATATATTATTGCAAGTTGCTGGAACATTTTATGGAGAAAATATTGTCTGCATATTCTCCATGCCACTAAATGGTGAATTTTATAAAAATCATATGGTATGGCATTGATACAAACTTTATATTTGAAGGTAGATTTTTGTAAAATTAAGTTTATCTATCAGTGACACCCAGTGTTAGAGAGATTGTATTTAATAGTTCATACATTTAGATATCAACCCACAAATATTGGAGCACTTAAGATTTATATTTATATACATAACACAAACTCTTACTTGTAAAAAGTAAGCATTGCGCCAGTAACCAGCATACCTCCAGGAACTTGGAAAGACATTCTTCCGAATACATTCATTTTTTCTCCTGAATCAGGATGGAAAGCACTTTCATAAAGTTGTTTGGCCAACATGATTTGATCCTTAGTTGTACCTGGAGGTTCCCTGCCAGCTCTAAACACAAATTCAATATTTTTAAATTGCATAATTTTTATATTGAAATAATGTTAATCAACTTATTTTAATATATCTATTGACTAATACCACATCACAATGGATTTTATTCGTTAGGGGCTACTTTTGATAAAAGTTTTTGAATTAAGAAAAATTATGTTTTTTATTTTGAAAACCATTAGAAATATATTTTAATTAATTTTAAATAAAAATTGGTATTTTACTTAGCCTTCATACACACAATCTAATACTTTTTTTTTGTTGATTTTTTGGGGAGTTTTAACCCTTTGCACGCTGAATAAACTTTGCCTTATTTCACCTCAACGCTGAAATAACTTAAAACAATTTTTTTTTTTCAAAGTTAATTTTTGTTTTCATTTTGTTTGTGAAAAGTTAATTTTAAAAAAATGTCATCATTGGTTTTCGGCTACATTTAACATTTTTTTATTACATACAACAAAATAGTAAAAGATTTCAAAAAAAAATTAGTATTTAATTAATTGTTGTAAATTGGAACAGTTATATTGTGAAATAATATATAAAAAATACAAGGTAATGTTAAAGAAACAAAAAACAACACTTCTTCAAAACAATGCTCAAATGCAAACACGGAGGTCGTTGCCTATCAGACTAATGAGACTGCGAGTATAGCCGTTATCCGCTCTGTAGAAGTTATAGAATCCGTGCGCCGCCGGGCAATTCCAGACAAAATAGCGCCCCCCTCCACTGCTTCAAGGCGTAGAACTTTCAACCAAACGTTTTTCTATTCCTGAATAGACAGCGGACATGCCTCTGCATTCTACCGGAACTTTGATGAACTAATTAACTAACCATAGGCTAAAATATATTTTTGCGACTTTAATCGTCATTCGCGTTTGGGTCAAAGTATACTATTGCGGCTATACTCGTTTGCCGCGTGGGAAGGATTAAAGTAAAAAAACCATTGTGATTATCTAAATTGAATATGAGATGCTCCATATTATAAAAGTACAAATAAAACTGAAAACTAAAAACAATAACATAAATATTGAACAACATTAACAGAACTAAAACTAATTAACAATCATAAATAAACAATAACAATAACAAGTTACAAAGTTGCAAAGAGGTTCCGCAACAAATTAACAATGATAAAACTTAATAAAATTAAAAACAAATATTACAGCTGTAAACAAGGATAAAGTTTAAAAAAAATTAAATGTACTACTAAACCTAATTTTAGAGAGCTGAAAAGGGTTCTGCAAAAATCATATCAAAACATTTATTTTATTGAAAATTTGCAGGGGATACAAAAAGGACAATACTTGGTCGAGGATGAGCATATCTCCCAACTTCGCCTGAATGAAATTAGATAGGACAAATGTGCTATAATACTGTGCACAATCAAAAGGACACCCTGATAAAATGGGCACTGCGGCGGAAACCCATATTCCATCAGAAATCCATGACTTGAAAAGAGGCTGTATAGCCTCGGACCCCAAATTCACTAACTAAATAACTAACTGTACTATAAAGAATTCTGATTTTTAATAAAATAGGTATGTAGTAAAAAAGAAGAATATTACAGTCTATATTTTTAATTTTTAAGGGATGGAAGATGAAAATTAGTTATTTTAAGCAAAATTATATAACTGTTACATGAAATTGCAGAACAATATCATATGGATTCCTTTGGCTTGTAATCATGGAGATTATGACACAATACAGAAGTAAATGTTGTTTTACAATCATCATGCTCATAATATACAGTGCATTATGGATAAGAAAAATAGGGCTATAGGTTTTTATTTGAAAATTTTACCTTCCAGCAATTCTTCAAGTTAAAATGTGTAATTATTTTCAGTTTATGAAATTTGTTCAATAAATATAAAGGAACTAATATTTCAAAATTTCTAAAAATAGTAGATTGACATGACAGATTCTTTAGGGTGTGATTTGTGAATTGCTAAATAGTGATGTATATTATAGATAGAAAACAATACTGTATTAGTTTAAATCTTCTTTATAAATTAGGAAATTAAATCAATTGGAACTTTAATCAATTTTACAAGTCACTTAAAAAATGATAAATTGTGTAGACTATTTATAGAATCATATGTTTGTCATACAGCTTACAACTTTTATGTAAGAAGAATGGAATGTACAGTTATCTAATCTATTAAATCTGTGCACTATATTTGCTAAACAAGTTTAAAACATATTAGATACATGTGCAAAAAATATACATACTTAGATATAAGTTTGATTTTATGTGAAACTCTTAGAATTAATAAAATAAACACATTTTCACTATTTTTTTGCAAAGTCTCCATCGTTATTTAGAAATGTTCATTCGTGAGAAAAAACTAAAATGCAGTTAGGGTTCAATTTTATTTTTAAATTTATTAGTGAATTGTAATTTTATTTTACCTGCCCATCGGTTTGCAATCTTAATGAATGTTACATATATGTGTCAAGAAAGTTTGTATATATGTAACAAATGAAGATGATATATTACTGCTTTTATATTTAAAATGAATAAATATATGACCATCTACAGTCTCGGATGGCGTGTCAGATTAGTAGATCTTTCATTCTCGCACACGCAGAGCAGCACCGCCAGTCAATGGCTGGGAGAGTTACCAGTCACTAATAGCAAGATGCCGAGAATGCTACTAAGATTTTTTTAAATTTTAGAATTACTTTGTTATGATGATATTATCGGCATGTACATGAATTTACAAGTAAAATAAGTCCAAACTCGACCATATTACTGGAAAGTAAGGAATAATTATAAATATAAAAACGTTCTCTATGCGTTTTGAAGCTTATTTGCAGGCTTGCGACTGCCCAAGGTCACATTAAAATTTTGTTTTTGTAGGTTTTGTTATGGCAAGAAAAATAAGTCCATGGAAGATAAGTAACGTAAGTTGATTTGTTTGACAAAGAAGCAATTTGTCTACATATTCTGAGCTATTATAAGTGGAAAGAAGTTCCAACTTCAAGAAAACTACGGATTTCTCTGCATAAGGCTGGACTTTACACCAGTGCATGATTTGGAAGTTTGTTCTTATGGATAAACTGTCATCTGCCTTACTATGGTATCGTTTTCTCAGAAAAATCCATAGCAAAAACATTAAGAACTGTGTATTTCTGGATGAGACCTGGTTAATGAGAATATAGCCATAGACAGACGATACTGTGTTGTGTGGTAAGGCACCCCTGTCGGCAATAATATGGTTGAGTTTCATGTACAAGCCGATAAGATAAAAGTAACCAAAAAATTCTAAAATTTGTAAAAAATCATAGTTGCATACTAGGTGTTTGGCTATGAGTGAAAGGTGGCGATAATGACCGAAATGGTTTTTCGCCTTAAAACACACACACACACACACACACACACAAAAAGAATGAAAGATAGCTCGGCCAACCATTGTCGGGCGGTCTGTCCCTTTGCGTGCGAGAGCGAAGGGTCTACTAATCCGATACATGCCATTCGTGATTGGACATACTGTATAGATATCAGGCTAACGAAGCCTAATTTTTGAATTTAAGACACAAAGGTTGTTTTCTATACGATTAATTACGTTAATTCTTGTTGTAAAAACTTTTTACTTTTTGTATTTTTTTCGTAATGCTACAGTGCAGTTTCGCTGTTCATTGACAGCTTTCTCAGGTATAAACAATTAACTTTGTCAGATTTATGAATTTATAAATTTACACTTAAAATACACATATTATCAATATAAACACATAAAACTTTGATTTAATGTCTTAAGTTTTTTTTTTTTTTATATACTAAGCTATTAATTAAAAAGGATTTGAGTTATAGTTTACAAATTTGTATTTTGACTGGAATTCAGGAAGTTTTGTTGCTGGTTTTGTTATAAATAATGTTGGAGTTAAGGAGTGTTGATACCATGGCAAGGACCCCATCAGAGCATAGCCAGGATGTGGGAGGAATTCTACATTGATGAATTTTATATAGATGAGAAGTCATATTTTTAGTTGTGTTTATAAACTGTTAATTTAATATTTAATCTAAAGTATTTTGTATTTTGTAATGTTTAGATGTAAAAGAAACTTGTGGTCATTATCAGCAAGAAGAAAAAAGAGCATAAAACAGAGATCCATTATAGCCCTTAAATACTCTAATAGCACCAAGGTTGGAAAAGAACAAGAAAGGTGTGCTGTAGTGTTATCAGCGCACCCTCAAACCACTTAAGGTCGCTGTATGTCGGAACTGAACAAAACCAGAATTTTCTTACTTTCGACTTTGTAAGAATGTAATGTCTCAAGTTCAGTAGGCCTATATGAGTTGGGTTGCCGTTGATCACTTCTTAGACCCGCCGCAAATTGGACCCAGCCCATGTACACGCCACGCGCAGCACACGTGTGACCGAAACCCAGCCCAAGTACATGTTTTTTAATAGTAACGCATATTGAACTCAGCCCACGTCCATCTTCATCATTTCTCCCACTAGTATTCAAGATGACAACAAACCAGCAACTTCTTCTCGATTTAGAATCTGAATCAGAGGATGATGAAAGATGTATCATTCTACACCTCCTCAGCAAAAAAAGGAAAAAAAGTAAAACGAATGAGTATTTACGGAAAAGAGAGAGTTATGGAGAGTTCAAGTTATCCAGTGAAGTTCCAGATAATGTGTTTAAAGAGTCGTTTAGGTTAAACAGAAAACAGTTTAGTGAGGTTCATGAATTAATTAAAATGGATATCACTAGTCAAGAGTGTAATGCACAAAAACCTATTGGAAGTAAAGAAAAACTAGCAGTATGTCTGAGGTAAGTGTTTAACATGTTCAATACGTTAAAGATTTTGGATACGAAATATGAATTTGAAATTTTATTTTAAGATTTTTACACTCCAACATTATTTTTATATAAATATAACAAATTACAAAGTAGGTACTCGTAATTCGTATTATATTATCGATTTAAATAATTAATGAAAATAATTTTTATTCAGATTATTAATTTATTATTAATAATACTTGATGAGTAAAAAACTATTAAAAAAACATACAAAAACTAAAAAAAAAAGTTTTAAAGAAAAATGGGTTCTTTTTGTAAAATATTTGTTCAGTTTATTACAACAAGTCAAAATATGTTCTTGAAGAATCGTCTTCATGTCTTGAGCAGCTTCTTTCATTTGTATCAACTGAACTAATCGATGTTGAATTCGATGGAGAAAAAAATTCAGGGAATTCTTGCGTTAAGGCACAAGATAATGAACTAGTAGGCTGGGTTGATATTGAAATAGCACGTTGTCTGTTCATCTGAGAATTCTGCTCAATCTCACATTTGTTTGCGATTTCATCGTCAGCTTTATCTTCGGCTTCAGAAACAGCTTGAAACAATTTTCTTCTGACTTCTTTCTGGTATTTTGTTGGAAGACCTTTTGTTGTGTTGAACATAGACATAAAAAACTGATACAAAGCATCATTTTGTAACTCCTCTTGTCTTTGTGTTTCTGCAACGAGATTTTGACGTAATTCATCCCTCTTTTTTGCTCTCTTGTCACTGTCCTCAATAAACTTTCGCACAACGGGATCAGTAGTTACTGTGGATTTTTTAAATCTTTTACGGGCGACATTCTCAGAAGGTTTGGTTGGTTCGCCATCATTTGTTGGTTCAACTCTGGGTTCATCAGATGGCGGAATTTCATACTCTTCCAACTGACTTTCTTCACGGGGTGAAGTGGCCAACTGGCTTTCTTCACGGGGTGAAGTGGGATTTCCAACAGTATTTCTGTTTTTCATAAATGGTTTGAGAAATTCCATTTGTTTTTGATAGGTCCATAGCCTAATATGTGTTGCCTGTTGCCCACTTTTTTTTTTGTTGTCTTCGAAGAGCTTCTCTATGACATTCTCTCAGCTTTCGCCATTGATCCTTAGCAGCTTGGGCTGTAATTAAAAATAGTCGTAAAAAATAAAATAATTATATAATTATTATTAGCAAAATTAATGGACAACTTTGTATTAAATTTTCAATTTTTAGCTATGAATACAAACATTTTTATACATTTTTAACTACAAAATAATTTGCAAATATTCGGGATTTTGACAAATTTCGTCAATATTTGAACTTCAAACGCTTATAAAAAAAATTGTGACTTATGATTTTTGATTTTTTTTTTCAAACTTTTTCAGGTATTTGGCCACTGGTGACATGTTTAAAACTATAGCACTAAGCTATAGATTGGGAGAGAGAACCGTATCGAATATTGTAAATGAAGTATGTGCAGCTCTATGGCAACGTTTACAACCCATCTACATACCTGAACCAACAGTGGAAACTTGGAAAAATATTGCCTTGGATTATGAGAGAAAATGGCAGTTTTATAACTGTTTGGGTGCTGTTGATGGCAAACATATCGCCATTCGGAAACCACTTAATAGTGGGTCTTCTTTCTATAACTATAAACAATATTTTTCTATTGTTTTGATGGCGACTGTGGATGCAAATTATCGTTTTACAACTGTAAATGTGGGTTCTATGGGTAGGTTTAGTGATGGAAACATTTTCGCCAATTCCTCGTTAGGGAAAATGCTAAACAGTAGGTCTTTACAATTGCCCGAACCAAAACCGTTACCTGGGCAAAATACAGAAACACCGTATGTCTTTGTCGGAGATGAAGCATTTCCTCTAATGCCAAATTTAATGCGTCCATATCCTAGAGCGAGAGTGACTGGCAATTATGAAAACAAGGTTTTTAATTATCGATTATCCCGAGCAAGACAAACAGTAGAAAGTAGCTTTGGAATATTAGCAGCTAGATTTCGGGTATACAAAAGACCTTTTGAATGCAAATTGGACACCATAGATAGTATAGTGTTGGCCACTATATGTGCTTCATAATTATTTGAGAACTGATATTCTTTTAAATGCCAGTACACAGGACGAAGATGATGAAATAGCAAACAACTTTAATGAAAGTAATTTTAGTTCTTTAGCACAAAATCGAAATAGAAGTTGTACTGAAGCATTTTCTATTAGGCAAAACTTCACTGAATGTTTTAATTCTAACTACGGATCTGTTGACTGGCAAAGTAGGGCAGTACAAAGGGGACAGTTTTGAACAAAAAATATGTAAATTAAGATGTTATTAATTATTAAGAATATATAAATTAATATGTTATTAATTAAGAATTATAAATAACATATATATTTTATAAATTGATAATTGCCTCTTTTATTTATAACAATACAAAATCTCTGTCCTAATTAATATTCCCGAGAAAATAACTTGGTGTACAATAACCGGTTTTAAAAATTTATTATTTATGTAACATTTAGTTTTTATTTAAATTGTAGGCCTAACTGTTATTATTTTATGTTTTGTATTTATAAAGATTTTTTAATTTTATAAGAAAGATAAAAATATGACCTTTTAATTATTTTAAATTTTATATTGATAAATCAAATGGTTTAATTGTTACGTATTAATATTATAATGATGAAAATAGGTTATGACAAAAAATGTTATTTGAGTTATTGTAATTTTTTTATTTAATCTGGTTTAACCAAATGAAAGACGGTGAAAAAATACAACAAATTATTTATATTCACGAAATTAATGCTATGGTAAATGTTATTGTCCTAACGGAATGTCTTACAAAATAATTGATTTAAACATTTGTATATTAAATCTATCAACATTTTAATTACTCACCTGATGTATTTAATTCTTCAGCTATCTTCTCCCAAAAATCATCCTTCAGTTTTGATCTCATATAATCTTCATGAGATGTATCATATAAAACAGGAAAGCCTCTAACCAATTCAATTAATTTTTCCATTTTATAGTAACAACCTATGTACCCACGTCCCACGAAACTGTGTTGAAAGCACAACTCGATCCACGCGAACACAGGTTGGGACTGGACTAGCCGTGGGATAGGTTTAATATGCGCCACTCCGTCTAAAACCACGTTCTACAAACTAGTCCACGCGTGTGCTGCGCGTGGCGTGTACATGGGCTGGGTCCAATTTGCGGCGGGTCTTATGCTATTTGTTCAGGGAATGGACATTTGACTAATGTTTTTAGATGGGTGGCTCACTAAACTAAGAATTTTGTAAACTGTTGTAACAATTATTTGTACTGACCGGTACAACTGTAGATCCAGTTAGGTAACACAGAATTTCCACACTTATACTCACTAAAAGTGAACATCTGATGTTGAGTGTATTTAAAAGTAACATTATTTAATCAAGTGTGAGCTGTTAGCACCATATTTATTAGTTGGGTTAATTTGTCATTTGTTTTCTATACATTCCATTGTAATTATTGTGTAACACTTAACACTTAATACAATTAATTTCACTATTATACTACTTTGTTATTTATTAATACTCTGCAATTTAGTACAAATCGAGATAATATACACCTTGTTCTATAAAAAACTTGCAATTTTTGTAATCACATGTCAAGTCATCACAGATTCTTGTAGTAGTTAAGACCAATTCTATGTTACATGTACACTGTATAGGTTGGTCCAAAAGAAAAGGAAAATTAGTCGAAAAAATGTTCTGTAAGTCAAAATAAACATAAATACTGTCTGATGTGTTCTTTATTAAAAATTAAATATATCTCTTGATTCAAATACCTCTTCAATATTTTATGGATTCAAATTTTATGTTGTTAAAATGAGTTTCATTGCAATTTTTTTTCCCCCAAATAACCATTAAACATTTTTCTATCAAGAAAAACATTCAATGTTTCAGAAAAATATACCAGAAACAAATTATTTGCTTTTATTAGCAATAAACACAAAGTTTGAAAATTTTGTACTGTAAGTCAAAATAAAACCAACATTCTGGTAAAAATTATTTATTGGTAATTGACTACAATAATAATGAACATTTCTATGTATAGCCAAGATTTTATTAAACTTGTGTAAAAATAATGATAGTTTTAGTGTACAAATTTATATGTAAATAACATATATTTTCTAAGTAAACGTTTTTATTTAGGGAATATTTATAAAACAGAAAACGATGCAATATACCTAAAAATATAAAACACCACAGATTTAGATTTATAACATTAAAATAGTATTTAATAAATTTACTTAGTTTTGGGATATTTGTTTGTTACCTAAGCCAACTGTAGTATTAGATAATCTGAATTAGACAGAAAAAAATCTAAAAATATTAAGAAGGGGGAAAAAAAAGTTATAAAAATGTACTTGATAAACTGGAAATAAGGAATACGTTTGGATTCCCAATATAAAATACAACAATAACTAATCTGATGTTCTTTACACTTTGGATCCAAAACTTGTTTAGTTTCCATTGATAACTCAAGATAAACATTCTTAAGTAGTGTAAATTAACTGAACAATTTCAGAGTTTAGATACAGCTTTATGAATTACAGTATAAAGTCCCTTTGTCAAATATTTCTACTGTCTATTTAGCAAATTTCTAAATAGCTGGTGTAAAAAAACTGCGCTATCCATATTAATTATCATTCCCAAAAACAAATAAAATGAATTAACAGTAATTGTTATTAAGCAATTCACTTCAGTTAAACATACTTTAAAGATTGAGTATTATACAAATTTTTGTTCATTATGTAATTGACATGTCTTTACCTTATTCCATCACTCGAATAAAACATTTGCATAATATAGGCACAATTTTGGTCCAATATAGGCCATAATATAGGTCCAAGGTTCATTTTCACTTTTCACTGACAACTAGCCTAACAAAATGAAATTGTTGGCGACTATTAGATTCGGTCCGTTATAATTTGGTTTTGGGGATAGGTGAGTACAAAAGTTTGTGAAATGTTTTGCACTGTTTATTTTATTTTCTATTGATCAAAATAAAATAGAAGTATATATTTCACTGTTCAAAATTAGGCTGTTTTTCTAAAAAAAGTCAATTAACTAACTTTAATAAAATTATTGCATAACTTACAAATATAAGTCACGTAGGTTTTTGGCTTCATCTAATCTTGCATCGCTACTAACAGCAAGCCTTGGATCCGTTACCCAGAAAAAATACTTGAGACGTCCTATGAAAGTTTTCTGATCCCATGGAGAAACATCAAAATCCAAGCGACTCATTTTGTAGTCCAATTATATAATATATCTATTAATAGGCCTTTGTAGTTTAGGTCTTCTACTTTTTGAAGCTGGAACATAACATAATGAACAATTAAGAAAGTAAAGTTAGGTTTGTGCAACATTTCGTAAAAAAATAATAATAATAAGGAATCATTTAGAATATTAGTCATTCCACCTAAAAGCAGTTTTCAAATTATAACTCAAGACTTTTGAAATAGTGTAACATAATTCAATCGTATAACTGATAGTAGAAAAATCTATCAATTTCGTTTACAAATCACATGTAAAAAAAAAAAACTACTCTACATATTTGAACATTAGCTTAAGCTGGTACAATTAAACTGTACAATATTTGCCCGAACTAAATATGAAATTGTAAGATTCACCATTCATATAATTACACTTTTTTTTTCTTTCTAGTTTTTTTTCTTCCTTTTTTTATGTTGCTTATTTGGAAACTTCAATATATCAATACTGTTTTTCTTGTTTTCCTTTAATCATTAGGAAAAGCCAGCACAAACAAAACTCGAGATAGGGCTTGTATTTTGGTGGTCATTTTTATATAACTGTGATATATAGACATAACCAGTGTGATATTCAATGAACAGCCAGAACCGGTTTACCTCAACAACCGTCATAGAAATTTCAATAAAACTTTAAATCAAATTTTCTTTTATTAATGAACTCTATTGTGCTTTTTGGTGATAATAAATATCATTATTTTTTTTTTATTTAGCCTATATAATATTAGCGTATATGTGATATTGTATGTGATACAAATCAAGTAACTGAACTTTCATTTAAATATTAATTTCACAATAATGAAAATAGGAAAGTTTTATTTAAATTTGTTTCTTATTGAGAAACATCTGTTCATTCCTATTTAATTCGTAAATAAACCAAGAAAATCAGTTTTCATCATATGTTTATATATTTTTGTATTATTTCACAGTTAACTAATTTAGTAATTCCTTAAAACTCAAGTAAAGTCAGATCAATATTGCTTTTATGTTAAACATCATTGTTATTATCATTCTCTATTAATTATTAGTTAAAATATTGTAGTTGTTAAACATAGTAATAGTTTAGCCTAACACTAGAGTTTATATCTTTATATTTATCAAAGGCGAATACATTGTACACTAACAATTTATTGTAAAAACCGCATAACAAAAGTTGGTATTGTAAAATGGTTTTCAATATAATGAGACATAAAATCAATATACGATTTTACTAATAGTATATAAATAAAACTAGCCGACTTTGTTTTGATAAATTTATGTTGAATTCCATATGAATTAAAGCATCTTAAGATTTTCAAGTACTAGAAAAAACTTATACAAAAAAGTTGGTTAGTGGAGCATTTGACACTTTTATAGTAATAGCAGGTTAATTGCATATTCTAAATATATACATTAACACCATATTTATGGTATTGAGTGTGACTACAGTCGGTACTCGGTGAAATTCCATAATAAGGCAAAACAAAAATGAAAAAGCACTTATAATTTCACAAACAACAATTTATTGCTACAGCTGTTTCGCCGTTAGGCATCATCAGACAACTAAGAACTAAAAACTAAAATACAGGTCAACTTAACACTAACATCTAGGAATGAAGGTGGGGATGAAAGCAGAGGTGGGGCAATGACCTGGTATTACCTGAAAGGGACATGGATAAGAGAAAGTTTTCAAACAATAGGTTTTAACAAAGGGGATGGGTTATTGACTTGTTCATTCAGGTTAGAAGCATGGCATTTCAAAACAGATCTGTTAATTTCTAAAATTTCCAAACTATTTAATTTCCTACTTTTCTGTTCTATGTGTAAAACTTTGACATTATCAATGGGATCAAAGGTATTGCCTGAATCTAGTAAATGATTTGCAAAATTGGAATCTGTTTTACCATGCTTCCAACAATATACATGTTCCTTTAATCTAGTTTTGATAGATCTCCCAGTTTGACCGATATATTCACAACCACAGTCATGACAATTAATTTTGTAGACACCACTATTATCAAATAAGTCTCTTTTATCCTTATTATTGACTAAGAATTTACCAAGATTATTATTACAATAGAAAGCTGGTTTTACATCATTTTTACTATTTATTAAATGTCCTATCTTATAACTAATATGCCAACAAATTTTATCCTACAATATTTATTTAAACTCTTAGCATCTTTTGTGAAAACTAAACTATTAGTGAGTTTCTTTTGTTTCTTAAATAAAATTAAAACTGTCTATAAGCAAGTTAAGCTTATAGACAGTATTTTATTTAAGAAACTCACTAATAGTTTAGTTTTCACAAAAGATGCTTAAGAGTTTAAATTGATAATTAATTGTCATGACTGTGATTGTGAATATATCCGTCAAACTGGGAGATCTATCAAAACTAGATTAAAGGAACATGTATATTGTTGGAAGCATGGTAAAACAGATTCCAATTTTGCAAATCATTTACTAGATTCAGGCAATACCTTTGATCCCATTGATAATGTCAAAGTTTTACACATAGAACAGAAAAGTAGGAAATTAAATAGTTTGGAAATTTTAGAAATTAACAGATCTGTTTTGAAATGCCATGCTTCTAACCTGAATGAACAAGTCAATAACCCATCCCCTTTGTTAAAACCTATTGTTTGAAAACTTTCTCTTATCCATGTCCCTTTCAGGTAATACCAGGTCATTGCCCCACCTCTGCTTTCATCCCCACCTTCATTCCTAGATGTTAGTGTTAAGTTGACCTGTATTTTAGTTTTTAGTTCTTAGTTGTCTGATGATGCCTAACGTCGAAACAGCTGTAGCAATAAATTGTTGTGTATGAAATTATAAGTGCTTTTTCATTTTTGTTTTGCCATATTTATGGTGTTTATATTATGTATTTTTAAACCCTGCTATACAAAACTGTATTTTTCAACAACAATGAAACTAAATTAACTTAAAAAATGTAAACAATATTTTCATTTGCAAATATCTACTGACAATAAAATGAGAGATAGTGACTCTTTCATTTCTATGTATAATTAGGGTAGCCTTATAGCATTATTAGGTCTATAGGCTACTTTTTCAATTAGGATATTATTCTAGTTAATTAGTCTACAGTATAGATGCCTCATATTACATGGTTATATAATTACAGTTAGTAAATAAGTAAAAGAACGAATAAATAATTTAAATCTAATACAAGTTAGGTAAGGTTGCTTAGGTTTTATTTAGACAAAATATCATATATTACAACTATTTGAAGGTGATGTGTTTGGACTATATAACAACCCCAGCAGCAGATGAGAAAGATGAATGAAACAAGTTTCATAATATTGTATTTAAAAAAAAGTAGTACTGTAGAACTATATTCAATAATATGACTGTGATATTGATACTTGGTGTTACTATAATTGGAAGCCTAATTGTTAAGAACAGATGATTATGGTAACACTCAATTTTTTACATACTGGTAGTCTTAAAGAGTATAATCAAACGAAAAACAATATATAAAAAATAAAGCACATGCATGCCCATAAATAGGAAATGCAAGTAATCAAAGTCGTTAAAGTCAGGGTAAATTACTGGTTCATGTTTATGACATACAGGTAATAATTAACTATTTGAATACATAACATAAACATAAGCTTGCCCTGGCCTAACTCAACTGGTAAATATTGGTTGTAACTCTGTCTTGGATTTTCTATACAAAATTATGAAATTGTAAAGTAGTTACCTTTATTCAGACAATCAGGTCATAAGACACTTTTGAAGTCACAAAATGCATTACTTCACTGTCAAATAACACATAGAAAACCAGGGAATACAACTGTTGTTAGGTTAAATACATTTCTGATAACGAAATCCTAATTAAAAAAATATTTATGACTATGTTAGTCAAGTTAGTAAATATAGATATAGATTGTTTATGTTCCATGTCAAACATACATAACTGTAATAACTTTGTATTTAGAATAAATTTTACAAACAAAATAACAAATAAATTATAATTCTTCTATATAACATAGCATTTTTAACTTATATAAAATTGTTTTATTTATTTTAACATGAAAAATTAGGTAATCATAGTATAAATCAGTTTATGATCTACCATCATTTGAGTTTTTTTGCCTCTTCCGTTAGAAGAAATGAAAGAAAAGAAAAAGACTAAATCCTTCTAACATGCCATTTACATTTGGAAAAAGAGGAAAAAAAGAAATGTGTTATCGCTTCATTATTATCAAACAATCATATTATTTTTAATTTCAGGAGACCCTTTTAAAGTCATAAATGCATTAGTTAAGTAGAAAATGAGATTTATAAAAGTACGAAATCCATCTACGTAGGTTAGGAATGCCAATGTTAATATTTATGACTATGTTCATCAAGTCACTGAATCTATGACTGCTTGTTTTTTAGGTCTGGTCAGGTGGCTATATTATATATATAATATGGCCACCTAACCAGACCTATATATATATATATATATATATATATATATATATATATATATATATATATATATAATTACCTAGTCAGACTTAATAAAACAAGCAATCATACATTCAGTGACTTGAAGAACATAGTCATAAATATTAATGTTGGCTTTCCTAACCTACGTAGTGGATTTTGTACTTTTATAAATCTTATTTTCTACTAAACTAATGCATTTTTTGACATGAAAATTGTCTTCTGACAAAAAATATAACCTGATTGTTTGAACACAAGGTAAATACTTTACAATTTCATAACTTTTTATAGAAAAAACCGAAACTGAGGTACAACTGAAATTTAAGGGCTACTACTTAATCAATTTTTAGAGTTATTGTGAATCGTGCTTTGAGGAAATCTGTAAATCCCAATGTATTATAAACTAGTTTGTCAATTTCATGAGTCAATTTGAATATACCTTTCGTTGCCTAACCTATTCGCGGAGTTAGATAAAACTACAGAGATAAAAATGAATCAATGTATTGTGCTATGTAAATACAGCAGACGCAGACCTACATTAACGACAGCAAAGTACAATCCATACTTTTTGTTATTTTCTTATATATAAATAATGTATGTGGTGTATTAAAAATTGTGTTGGCGCAAAAGCCATAATCACCAAGACGTGAATGGTACATAATAAGGTAGGTATTCACATGTATGGTAAAATATGTATTTACCTTATTAACTATTATCATATTGTGATACTTTTGTTCGTCTTTATGTCCTCCAGATACATCCAGTATTTTGGGTAATTACCTAACAGAATGCAGACTGAGCTACAAAGACCTATATAATTAATAGTAACTTAAATATGTAGTGTTCCTGTTGTTGCTATTGACTAACTAAATGTAGGCAATTTTTATTCTTCCTATCTCCTTTTACAACAATTAAATCATCCTTTTACACTCATTTCGCTTTTGAATTACCGAAATCCATTATTTCTGTTAAAAACAAGCTACTTAAAATGCAGATTTGCGGGCCTTTTGAGGTTAGTTTGGCTCTTTACGTGACTATAAATAACAACTCATAAATCGGTATAATGTCTCATCTTTTGATGTTTAAATTCACCTGTGAAAATAGGTCTGTTTAAAGAACTATCAAACTAGATATCAATTACTGTATCTAACCAGACCTAGTTAAAGAACTACAAGTCTAGGAAGGTCTCTCTCTCTCTCTCTCTCTCTCTCTCTCTCTCTCTCTCTCTCTCTCTCTCTCTCTCTCTCTCTCTCTCTCTCTCTCTCTCTCTCTCTCTCTCTCTCTCTCTCTCTCTCTCTCTATATATATATATATATATATATATATATATATATATATACTACTAGACCTATAGTTCCTTTACTAGATCTGGCAAGGTATCCTATATATATATTAACCTTCAGAGACCTAGTTCTCATGATTCTTAAATCATAGAAGCATAGTAATATGAACCTGTCAAATTGATTGTAATGTACATGCGCTCCATGAGATATTTCAATATGCATAACTTATGAAACATAGACACTATGAGTGATTGTGTAGTTTAGAATATTAGGAAATGTTCAATTTTGATGATTTTGAAGTGAAATAAGGTATTGTGAAATATAAAAAGTGTATGGCATATTAAAGGATGTTGTAATTGTTACAACAGAAGGTTCCTTTTATACAAATTTAGCGAGAAAATAGCAAGGACAGGAACACTACATATTTACTTAATTATTATAGGCCTAATCTATTCTTTTCATTTACACTAGCATTTCAATATATCCTTATTACTGTTCAAACAAATGCAGGTAACAATTATTTTCTTACAACTAAAAAAATGTAAATTAAAAGATATACAAACCTAATTCATAGGTTTTTCTGCCACAAGCCTTTTGTAGGTCTAATTAGGTTCTTAAATCTTCAGATATTATTGTTGTTAAATTAAATTTTACTATTAGTTTTAAACAAAATAATTAAAGGACGTCCTAATTTAGAAGAAAAGAAGGTCCAATTCACTGGTATTTTAACCAATGGTTGGTTGGTGATATTTTAATTTAGATTACCGGTAATTTAGTAACCTATAAGCGTTTTAACAAAAAGGAAAAATTATTAATAAAATTCAACTACCTTGTTTTTCTAACTTCAATGTGGTCTTTCAAGCAGCTATAAAGCTTAAGGTAATGTAACTTCAAATTATTACAAGATCCGTATTTCTCAACTTTTATACGTCACTTCAAAAATGTAGCTAAAAAAAGCACAAAATAATATTACGCTTATTCTTTTTAGGCTGTCAAGACCTGTAAGCTGGTCAAATGACAACTGAAGCTGATACTGACATCTTACACCCACAGATAAAGTTTTATCAGTTCATGTTCATACAGACATATAATAGGCTACAAACTGTAGACAACGGATGACTGAATTTTGAAGAGTTAATAACAAATTGCATTTAGATTTGAAACAGAAATGATAACCAAGGTTATAATGAAAAATGAAAGTAGATGACAATTAGTAATACTATGCCTTGTTGAAATTTGAATGGGTTTATGATGTTTTCATTATAGTTTACTGTCATCCTACAAATACCATGAAATAATATGTGATGTAAATATAACATTTATTATTTAATTAAAAAGTAAAATACTAATAGTATGGAGGTTATGCAATGGAATATGGCGTTTCAAGTACACCTATGAAATATTTTTAATAAAACACTGAAATGTAATAAGTAATAGTAAAACATCAATAACATTAGAACAATAATTATATACCTAGTTATATAATATAATTTGGTGTTTTATGCAAGATTACGGTTTCTTAATAATATCTCTGTGTTTTAAGTTTTATTATTTTAGTACAGTAATGTGCCAGTGTTTGCAGAGGGCGCTTTGTCAGTTGCATGGACAGCGTTAAAATGGCGGAGGAACAGGTGAGTCCGTAAACAAAGTTTTATTCTAGTAAATTTACAATGTACTTCCATAATTTGAATTATTATTACAATTAACAAATGTAAATTACGTACACTGTAGTGCCAAATATACCATACATTAGTTTTTCATGTATAGAATGTTCAATATTGAAAACAACGTGAACACACATTTTGACCACATAAGAGCTACATCCCTGCCCGGAAAAAAACATTCAATGAAGAATTCAGTACTACTTCCAATTGAACTTGCACTTATATTTTTAATGTAATTTTAAATAGAAACCTTGATATAAAAAGTGTAGTTCAAACACCGATTTTGTTAAACAGCATACTTGCAGCTGTACCTCGTGATTAGTTGTTTGCTTTTATGAATCTAGACATCCAATCAACTCACCATATCCAAGGCCATTGTTATTATTTTTGCAACACTCAATTTTTTTGAAATTTTAACCGAAAAAAATGACGAAAAAAACATATTTTAACTTCATTTGGTAGTTTTAGTTGCCAAGTCATTTTTGAATGGTCTTAGATATTTGTTTCCCTAGCTATCTGTAACTATGTAGGAACATAAAAATGAAAAAACTAAAAAAATGGCTAATATGCCCATGTATTAACCTAAGTGGTTTATATTTATAATACTTAATATATTAATATCATAAATGTTATTACCAGTATGTGGGTTAAGGTCTAAGTATTTTAGTTAGAAATTTTGAAGGAAATGAAATTTCGAACATTTAGTCCATAGAAAAATATTATATTTAGGCCTAGGCCTACATTATTTTGGTACTTATGTATTAACGCCACCGCAGCAGAAGTTGCTAATGGGCATGCACCAATATTTGTTTACTTTGCGATATAATTATATATATCACGACAGGTTTGGCAAAGTAGCTATATAATATATATATATATAATCACCTGGCCAAACCTTTCGTAAGTTTATTGAAGTTAATGATTTGAAATTAGATCATGGATAAACATGAGCTTTAAAAGTGAAGTGCCGCCAATCTGCGCCTAAAATTTTTGCGACAAATCATAAAATGAAAGTATATGAATCTCAAAGCTGAAAAAATGGAATTCTGCTTCCCTTACACCAGTTTGCTCTTTATTGGCGCATGCGCATTAGCGCAACTTCTGCTGCGGTGGCGTTAATACGTAAGTACCATTATTTTTTATAAAACACGACTAAGATGTAATAAGTTTAACTCGGCCTAGTATAAGTTATTCAAAGGACAGTAGGCCTATGCTATTTAGGTAAATATTCAATAATTATGCATTGAAGCCCACCCTAGATTTTAGTCACTAAAAATCATGCAAACAAACTATTTACATTCTTTGTCAATTATCAGATATTTTTTAACAATTTTCAAGTGTAAAAATCCATTAATATTGAAGAAACTGACACTTTTTGACACAAGGAGTTGAAATAAACCTTTTTATAATCAACAAATATCTGGTTATAATTAACTCAGAGATAGATAGCTATACTGTTACAGTTACTTCAGACTTAAAAATGAAGTATAGAAATATGGTACAAATATTAACATAAATTTTATTCAAAATTATTAACACAGAAAAGCACAAGTTGAAATGAAATTATACATCATATGGAATTTGAGAGGATTGAATAATGACAATCAAATGTTCTTAATTATAAGATTGTCAAATATTGGATCTAGTAGTCACTAAATACTTGTGCTATGATTCATTATATCCTATCAGTTTTATGAATAAATATCCCTTGGCTACTAGTTTGGCATAAAGTTTGTCAACACATATCACTCCAGTTCCTGAATATAATCTCTTCACTGTGGTTCATACATTTATAAGTTTAACACATCAGAGATAGGCATGTTTATATTTAATTATTTAGTCTGATTTATATTTAAAATGTATATAATTTACTTAATTTATTGATCTCAGAGTAAAAGGGTTGGTGCTGGCTTCCTCCAAGTTATTTACTTGACAAACATAATCAATATAAAATTTAATAAATACTGTTGAAAATAATAGGCCTAATAATACTTGAAGAAGTTAAATAAAGTTTATAAATTTAACTCTGTCTTTGTATCAAGTATAACAGTTCTAGGGATAAAGAAGTAAATGAAATATGTATAAAACTTTTATTAATGGCTGTTTGAAATTTTCCTAAAGTTTAAATAATTGTTTGGATCTCACCGAGTTGTGTAAGTATTTCTTAGCAAAATTTCTTGATGTTATAATTTTAAAAAAACAAAAATTAGTTATTATCACTCCCGCACAATAGCTCTTGAAAGTCTCCTCTGAATCTAATGGAGCTCTAATGCCTTTTTTCTTTTTTTTTTAACTTCAAGAATTATATTCTTTTCCATAAGTTTAAAAGTTTACCATCTGTAAGCTCTCACAGCCTTACCTATCTTTAATAACACTTGAAGGGTGATTGTTTGTTAATGTAAAATTTGGAATGTAAATTATTTATTCAATAATGATATAATTTTGGATATGATAAGAAGATATTATTAAAACATTATTATTTACATAAACACCCTACAAATAACTTCTCTGCTTCTAAATTATTAGTTTTATACAAGTTTACATACTACCTACATCCATATGAACTTATTTGAGATTATTTAATTCCCGCTACAAGCTGATTGCTGCCAATCAATGAGTCTGTCTAAATGGGCGGAGCTTATCCTTGAAATCTGTCATGTCCTTGTACACAATCGTCGTCTCGGTTTCCTTTAATAATAATAATTTTCGGAAATATTGGGAATCATGATTTGGTAAAAGAATTTTTTAGTTTGATTTTTGCTGTACGAACGCTGTGGGAAACGACGAATATGTAGGCTTGTTTGAATTTTTAACGTGTCATAAGAAAATGTTGTTCTGACTTGTATTTAATTTTCTTGTACAGGTGTATGTTTTATGTTTAATTAGAGGTTGGTTTGGAATTTTGTACGTGGTGAAGTAATTTTAATTTCTCATTTTTAAATGACATGGATTGTAATCTAATTTTAGGCCAAACAGTTGTTTCATTACTCCGCTAGGTCTCGTTTCGGTTAGTATTTATTCCAGGTTGGAATAAACAGCTGGTTTTGTTTTGCATCAAATGTATTAGTTATTTATCAAATTGAAAATACTGTTATCATGAAATGCTATAGAGTTTAGACATATTTGGGTTATTACGAATGTGTAGAATGACAACACAAGTCAAGTTTGTAACTGCATTATAAATATATAATATTATGTAGAGTTGACCTTCATGTAAATATAACTAACCAATGCCTACAAATTTATTAATAATACTTGTGAAGGTCAGGTCAGATATTACACCTTACCTGACTTGACCTAGAAAAACAAAATATATAAAGTAATATTTAGGGCACATGAAAATCAGGTACAGAGTCAGAGATATGAATACAATATCAAGATGAACGGTATACAAATTCAGGAGGTCTTGCAGTAATTGGTTGTACTAACATAACCAAAGTAGGATTCCCTTGTCTTAAATTGTTATTTTCTTACATAAATAATGTATTAGGTGCATTGAAAATAGTGTAGGGACAAATGCCATAATCACTAAAATGTGAATTGTACATAATAAGGTACAAATTTAACGATTTAACAAAATAGATGCAAATATTCAACTCGTATGCTTCAATGCATATATACCAATATAATATTAAAATTGGGGCGCTACAGTAAACAATTACCCTTTAATATAGCCTATTATATAATATAAACAAATAAATCCTATGACTTTAAAAGTGTCTTACGAAATTTAAAATGATCTGATTGTTTGAAAATTAGGTAGCAATGAAACAAGACTAACATAGTCATGCATATTAACGTAAGCTTTTGTTATTAGACCTTAACCTAACAACAGCTGTGTGCCCTTACTTCCTATGTATTATTTAGCAGTGAATAAATGTATTTTGAACTCGAAACGTTTCATTCGATAAATAATATGATCTGATCCTTTGATTACAGCGTAAATACTTTATGTTTTCATATAAATTTTTATAGAAAAATCCGAGAACGTGGTACAACCGATAATTACTACATTAATATTGATTTATGTTCATCAATTTATTGAATGTTGTGATCGCTTGTTTCATTAGACTTGGCTAGGTGGCTATTATATTCATTAGAAATAAATTTGACCAGATGACTCTAATGTGTGTGTGTGTGTGTGTGTGTGTAGGCTATATAGGCCTATATATATATATATATATATATATATATATATATATATATATATATATATATATATAGAGAGAGAGAGAGATTTCATAATTTTTAATAACAATATCTGATAATAATATAAAATGAATATTTACCGCTATGAATATTTCTTAGAGGTTTTCTACCAATTATCTTATATAGACTATACAATATAGGTTATATTTTAAAATCTGCATTGTTGTCACTAGATGTCATGGTGGTTCATTATTTCGGATTTTACTTTAAACAGGAATGAGAAGAATTTCTATAATTTTGTATTTGTAGGTTAGAGGGAAATTATGTAATGTTGCACTAGTCATAATATGCCATATGAATAATGAGAAAACAACAAAGGATGGAAACCACATATCAATGCACAACTGTTACTACTCTTAGTCATTGGTGTAGTTCTGTGACAGCGAGTGTGGTAAAATATTGAGGATGGCATAAATTAAATTATGGGAGATAGCATGAATTTTTAGAATACTGAAGGATCTGTCTATAACCTGCACTTGAAAATTTGGTTCATCATAGTGAAGAGTCATTTATTTATTTCTCACTTATTATGGAAAGTTGATATATAGCCTATTATTGAACATTGACATCTGAAATATATTTAAAATACATGGTAAATGCTTAATGTTTTACTTATTACTTGTTATTCAAGGAGCAGTTTTTAACAAAGGTGATCCCTCCAATTGCCATATAATCTTTTTTTCAAATATTATTGATCAAATTAAAAAAAAAAAATCCAAAAAATACTATACGGTTATAATTTGTTGTATGAATGACATGTAAACAATGAAGGTTTCTAATCATAGAATAATGCACAACTCTTATTATTTTTATTTATACTCATTGATGTATTTTAAAATAGGCTAGTTTGTTCTATGACAGAGAAGTTTACTAAATGTTAAGATGTTTGCTACAATTACAATATTGGAGATGTCTAATATTTCATGGCATGTGTTTATTTGACGTCTAGGATAGGTTGGGTTAGATTAGTTTGATTTTATTAATATATTAAAATTAGCCCTACTTTTCACATATTTATACTATTGTGGTAAGATGTCAGCTATTATAAGGCTATTAGCCTACTCGTGTACTGAAAATGGATGATATTTAAAAATTTTAGTTATCCCTTTCCCATGTGAAGTAAATAATAGTTGATGAGCTTGTAATCATATCTCTTGCAACTTTTATTCTATTACCCATGTACAATTTCAAATTTGGGAACTAAGCTTAAAAAACTAAAATAAAAGATAATGTATAATCTAAAAGAATAGGCTATATCACGGTCTGTTGAGAACTAAGAATAATGACTTAATTACGTATATATTTTATTATATTTATTTATTTAATAAGTAATAGTAATAAAATTTCTACTAATGCATGCAAAATCTTCCACTCAAGATTCAATGCATCGTTTGAGTCAGCCCAAACCTAACCTAACCCTAACCTGATTTAGTATTTTGTAGTTGATAAGAATATGTTTGTATGATAAGTGTTAAATAATTTCTTTACATTCCAAATGTGTCAAGCATGCGTCAAAGGTCTGTCGCTAGTTGCTCAGTTCAGACGTTGGTGGCCAGATCCCTTTTTGGTATGTTGCTTATTACCTGATCAGGTAAAAGTTGCTCAGTTCGGGCGAGCCGATGATGATGGATGGATTTAAGTCTCAACAATAAACATAATTAATTATATTATTATTCTCTGGATAACAACAAACAAGTTGACCTTTAAAAAAAACTAAGAATTAGGCTATTAAAAATTCTCACTAAGCCTCTTCTTTATCAGAATATTTTGCCAGTTTCATTCCTGATTTTTATGTTTTCATATGTGTTTGATCAATTTTACATTTATTTACTTCTAAAACAGAAGTTATCAAATTCATACTATACTACAGCTAGCCTAGTCATTTGTGTTTTCTATTTTAAAATTTTACAGTAGTCGTAACAAAAACTAAAAAATTTTTATGTACATGGTTTGAAACTTTAAACAAACTGCCTAAAATGATATTTAATTAGGCCAAGAAACCTATTAAAATAGATTTGATAAATTGGTTTGTACAAGTAGTCTTTTATTAAAAAATATACTATGTTTGCACAAGGAGTAGGCCTATGTTAAGACTTTGTTTTCATCTGCAATCTTTTTACGGTATGGTGATGACAAAACAGTGGTAAACTTTTTTAAACAAAAAAGTAACATTTAATTTGCCCTTCAAAACGAACAATATACAATGTAACATTAATTAATGAGTTATAAACATCATCTTGAGGAAAGATTAAAAAGAGGTATCTAACCCCAAGACTATATGAAAAAAGGTCTTACATGAGTGTCAGATTAAAGTGAATGGAAATTTTCAAAAAACATGCTCCATTCAGGTAATTCAGAGCAAAGGTTTTAATGATTTGTTTTTGTTTTTTATTTCTTAAACTTTGTATTGCCATCAATGTGAAAATGCAATATAAAAAGATGTTTAGTCTAGGTAGGCTACTAGTAATAAAGCTACTAAATAAAACTTGCATTTAGGATTCTTGACAGGTCTCTAAATTATAATTCTTAATAAACAAGTATTAATCCTATTCCTTATAATAATAAATGTATGTTAATCATTTTATAAGCAGTGGGCAATGGGCATGATCATTAATTAATCTTTTCTGGTAATAAAAAACTGTAAAAGTCTAAAGAACATTGAAAAATATTAAAGAATGATTCCTTTAAACCTAACTTTATTTTCTTTACATATAAAGAAAACATTTTTCTGAGGAAACAACATTTAGCCATGAAATGTGTAAAGTGTTACAATAGAGGTTTTGGTGAATCAAGAGTAAATCTATTACCAACCACAAACTATTATACAAGATTATAGTTAATCCAGGCCTTAGTTTTGATTGAAATATTTTGATTAGTTTATTAATTTGGTAAATATGCAGTATAGGCTACCTGTTGTTGCGATATATTATTGAAAATTAAGCAAATAGTGTTGTGCATACCTCCAATTGTAACGATTACATCATCCTTACAATCTTTAAACCCGTTTCAATGACTAAAATCCATTATTTCTGTCTAAAATAAGGTGTTAAAACGTGCAAATTCCGGGCTGTGTGAGGTTAGCAATAATAGCATTTCGTTGGCAGGGATGACTCTAAAAGAACAGAACAGAACAGGATTTGCAAGAACAGTTCTGCACCTTACACGGTTCAGTAAGAGAACAGCTCTTTAAAATTCTCTTTTCTTCTGATCCCTGTCTATGCTTCCCAGTCCACGCTCACATTTTCACTCTGCGAGAATGAATAACTGAACAGAAGAACTTGTGAAGTTTCTAGTCTGTTCTCGGTATTGGTCTGCTCCCAATCCCCAACACTTTCTACTCCATTGGACTTATGTACATTATTTTTTTTTGACAGGTCAACATCACTACTCTGTATGAGTTCATAATGATGCATTATCATTACTCATTGTCTTAATACATAAATGTTATTTCATGTAAATAGGTATTAGTTTCAATTTGTTAATTAAACTAACCTAACCTTCTCTGGATGTAAAATGTTTATTCGTTATATAGGCTACTTAATTGTTAAAGACTAGGCCTATACCTAACTGAGTAAAGTAAATCTTTCCAAAAATATCTTGTATGTAAAGTAGTCTAATCTTTTTCATATTGATAATCTTTTCTTTTTTCTTTTGCAAATAAGTAAAACAAAGCAAAATATATTTCACAACGTAGGCTTGTGGTAATTTTATTTTATTTATATTCATCAGACTCTAAATTAATTTCTTTTCAAATTTCAAAAATTAGTTATCTTGAAAAGTATTTTTTTTTTTTTTTTTTAGCATTAATTTTTTAGCTGTGATCTGTGGTTGTCAGCTCGCCAATTCGTTTTATGATTTCTTAGAAACCTCATTACCTTGGTTTTAGTACATTTTTAATAAAAGGCTTAAATTTACTGTGTTCTTTTACCTAGACATGTGATTTTGTTAAATTATGTACTAGATTGTAATGTATTATTAGTTCAGTATTATGTAATACTCTGAGTATTAGTTCAGGTCCCTCCGTAGATGGTAACATGGTTACCGAAATGTACATCACGGAGTTTCAATAACATAAGGCAAATAAATATTTCAATTTATTTGTGTTTGTGTTATTGTACCAAACTTGTGGTAGGTGATTCAGTGATTTATAGTGTTCACATTCACCACAGTGCTCATTGAACATCTATGAAATAAACTAGACACTGAAATCAACCAAAAATCATATTATACACTAGACAATGAAGGTAATTGGAACAGTGAAAACTGATGTTAAAATTGACTATATAATTATAACAAAGATGGTAAATCTGTATACCAACCCTTGTTCATCTTCTCTTAGAAATAGGCTAATATAAAATTTTTTAAAACACTAAATTTTATTTCACAATGTTAATTGTAACCATTCCTGGAAAAGAGGGTGCCATGAAATAGCAAAAAATGGCACTGTCCTCGCCTAAAACTGATTTAGTACATTTTATTTAAGCTAGCCTTTATATAATACACAGTGTTCGTAGAATATGGAATATATTATACAAAATCTTTAAAATTATTGAACATAAAAAATTCGTTTTTGGTATATCTCTAATATAAATAATGAAATGATTAGGTCCAAAAACTGATCCCTGAGGAATTCCTCTTCCAACCTGAACTTTTTGAGTTCTACCCTCCATAAAAGATTAGTAGTCTTCTAAACACCAGATCTTTCAACTTTTGCAAACAAGATTCTAAAATCCACACAGTCAAAAGCCTTTGACAGGTCAAGAAATATACTTGTAACCTTTTCTTATTCTCAAGGCCTTTGACAATAAACTCAATTAAACTAACCATTGTTTCGGTAGTGGATTTTCCCCTCTGAAACCCCAACTATTCTTTCAGCAACATATCAAATCTAGTAAGAATAGATAAAAGAGTCTAATTTTTCAAACATTTTACCCAATACAAGCAATAATGTTATAAGTCTGTAATTATTACTGACATTTCTATCCCTTTCTTAAATATAGGGTGACCTTTCCACATTTAAGAATATCTGGAAAAGTTTCTTCGTAAAAAGACATATTTACCATAATAAGCCATAATAAGGCTTTTAATAAGCCATAATAAGGCTCTGCTAGTTCTGTAGAGCACTGGTTTTAGTGCCACATAGAAATGCCATTCAAATCGATTGTTTTTTTTTTTAAATTCATTAATTACTTTAATTGTTTCCTCCACTGTTACGGGGGACAACACCATAGGCGACACCACCATATGATCACATTTCTTATCCGGAACAGTTGTCCTATCATTATTGTGTAAAATTGATATTAAAAAAATCATTAAATTATTAGTCACATTTATTGGATTGGAATGAATTTAAGTTTACACCTTTAATTCAAACCTGTACAACCTCTTTAATAGGTGTACAACCTCTCAATTTATTTATTTCTGTGAAAGATGGCCTTTGCAATATTATTTGACTCTATTTAAACTTTTTATTTATATTCATAGATTTAGCAATCCTAATAACCTTTCTTTAAGGTTTTATACTTATTATAATAATTTTTAAACATCAAGCTAGAGTGCAATTTAGAAATCTCGTGCAAAACTTCAAATTATTTCTAGATATCAAAATTCCGTTTGTAATCCAATGATATTTCTTACCGGTCATTATCTTGCTTTCATCTCTTTTTCAGAGGACAAGCAACATCTAAGTCATACATAAACACATCCACACAAGATTCAAAACTTTCATTGATATTATTTCTGCCTTTAAAAATATTGCAATCCTCCCTTTTTAAGAGATATTTCAATACAGTATTGAAATATCCTCAGGCCTCAGATATCTAACTAATTTTTTTAGAGGCCGAACTGTTAGAGGGCAATAACATTGACCTCGTCTTAAACTCACTTCTGACTTTTTGAAATGTTTCTCTTGGAATAGCCTTAGTAGACTCTATTATTATTTGATGGAAGTTGAAAAAGAAAAAAAAAATTTTAACAGGATATAAATGTATACTATTGATAAAAATCTTATTAAAGTTATATTTTAAGGTACAGATCTTGAATTTACAATTTACAATTGATGTAACATTTTTTTTTTTTTTTTTTTTTTTCCTCCTTCATAATGGCTTTCTTAATTTTAACTTTTGTTGTTTTTTCACCAATTTCCATAAAATAATTATTATTATTTGCTATTATATGTTTCTAGGACCCTGATTAATATATATGGGTTTGATTCTCAACTGATGCTTTAGCACTCATATTATGATGTTATATGCATTTTTAGGAGGGTAATTAAAAATGAGTTGATCACATTTGATATAGTCATGATTCCCCCCCCCCCCTCCCATCCACAAAAGCTAAAAATAAAACTTATATAATTTTTCAATTTCTTTCTTTCTTAATCGGTTTTGATCTACCTTATATGCTACATATTCATTTTAGGACCGATTTGGAATTTACAATTACATTTGATGTAATAATTATGTTTAAAAAAATTTCAAACGCAGATTGTTTTTAACTGATTTCTATTATAAATTCATTTATCTTATGTTTTTGAGGACACTGATTCCATACTTACTATCACTTTGATCTAGGAATTTTAAAGTTGGTAGGGGCTTATAAAATTATGAGATATAAACAAAACTTTACTGGTGGTAGTGAAAATTAGTCAATTAATATTGTTATTAATCAAATTGTGTATCATATCCTCCCAATATTGACATTTTTTGGAGTGCCAGTTTGAATTTCATATCAATTTCTAGATGTATGATCTGTGGCTCCAGTAAAATCCATATTTATTAGTTTTTGAACTTATAAAAATAGATTATTTTTGACAATTTTTAGCAAGGTATTTATGAACAGATGGAAGAAACACACAAAACCATTAATTAGTCACTAAATGGTTGTGAATAGTACAAGGGATATAACATGACTCTGGCTACAATAAACCTCTTTATTCTTACTTTACATAGATGATATCTTCAGTTTTGTTGGTAATGTTGTGTACTGAGTGATTGAGACCTAGTTATGAGTTTTGAAGATAATGAGTGCTTGAGATTTTGTATACAAAATTCATAAATCTTGCTTATTGAAGTAATTTGTTTGTCATGTTAATGCTACATTGTAAAACACCAATACAAGGCTATTCACAGATAAACATCTTTAAATAGAAGTTAATTATCAATTAGTTTTAAGTCCATTAACTTAGAAGCTGACTTGTTAAGGAAAAATAACCTTCAAAATACTAAACTTAATCCAAGCATGGCTCTGATTACAATGAGGATAAACCTAAAATAACAAAAATTAAAATATATGATATAGGCTATACATGATAACTTCAAGATATCAAATAATTTGAGTTAGTGAGGTTTGAGTTACCGTGGGCAAAAATCACTGACTTCTAGTTTTAGAAGTACTCAAGTTGATTGACCTGTATTCACTTCGGCATTTTTATTGCTGTAATCCTGTAATAAGGAATAAGTGAAAGAAAATACCACATTACAAGTACTTTGTTTTAATAAATAATTCTTAATTTTATTTTAATCAAAAATCGGCAGATTAACATTATTGTATGCAGATAGTCTTCTATGTGGACTGTGGTGATATTCACAATAATTTAGTTGAAAATTCCCTTAACCACAAACTTAGGAAAAAACGCAAATACCCAAACACCAAACACAAATGGGTAATTATTTGTTTATTTCCTGATGTATGTATATTGAAATGTACATCAGGAAATTAAGGGGGGGATTGTGTTCGGTGTTTAGTTATTTGTGTTTTCCCCTAAGTTTGAGGTTAAGGGAATTTTCAACAAAATTATTATTGTATGTAAATACAGTTATAGCATTAAATACCTAACTAATACACTCTAGCACCAACCACTTCACAATTCTTTAATAAAAAGCAAAACTTTAGTAAATAAAGAATGGTAGGTAGGCTACATATGTACACATGGGATGAACAATAGAGCTATACTGAGCCCAAATGCGGGAAAATGCAATGACACGAGAAAGGGGGAAGTCTTGACATGAAAATTTTGTCATTTTGTACAGTACGGCTACTCTAAACTTCTACTTTCAAAGCTCCACAGGCCAAAACTTCTAGTTATAGAATTGATTTTTTAAACTTCGACTTGTAGATGTTTTCGAGCGTCTACCTTTGAGTTATAAAGGTTTACTAATGTGTCTAGAAAACTAAGAAAAAATCGTGGTATTTAGGCTTTTCTTAAAAATATTCTACTTATAGAGGGAAAATTAACATTGGGAGTTTTGGGAAGTTGAAGGGGAATGGAAAAAAATTCGAGATACAGGATAGAGGATAGAGGCACCAGGAGAATCTGCATAAGCCAGTTCGCTACAGGGTCATGTATGCGGTGGGGACTTTCGGTTAAGCCATGTCTTAACTTTTTTAAAAGATGTATATTAATAAATGGTCATAGTTTCTTCACTTTTTCATATAAAATATAAACATGCTTTAATGTCGGGAAAATGATTAATTGTATTTAAATTGAACTTTTTAAATAAACTAAATTGTCTTTACTAAATACCGCTTGGTTTCTTGACTTCATGCTAAATCATGTTCTGCCTAACAACAAATTCGGCCAACATATTCCAACTGGCTGCTGAAGTTCTTGGATTGACATTGAGGAGTTTTCGGGTGGAAACTGCAGGAAGGCGCCATGAAGCAGACATTAAATTCAATTGGCTTCTCATTGGTCATCAGCAAGAAATATCTACTTTAAACCCTAACTTGAAAATACAAAATCAAATTTTTCTGGGTAATCAGTGTTTCACTGTAAAAGTCGAAAATGAAAAGTAGGCTACTGAAAACCAGTAAGTTAAGATTATGTAGGTATTGTCAAGCAGGCTAAACATGTAAGTAATAACTAATGCATGTTGGTTTCTTGCCACTGGGACCCCTATTATGATTACTCTACTATTATTATACCCAGTTCTATTTCAAATTCTTTTTAAATGTTTGGTTTTAAGTCTTTTTTTACAAAGTATAAAGATTAAAATCTTGCCCAGATATCATACCTTCAAAAGAATGAAAGCCGTATGAATATCGGACAAACAGTTCTTGAGTTATAAGTTTACAAACAGACACCAGTTTGTCTCAGTGAAAGACATTTTATGTAAGTTGAGATATAGGGGTAATTTTAAGTTTGGGTTTTGATTTAGTTTGTCTTGAAAATTGTTTCTAAAGACCTTTGTCATTGTTCTTTCAAGCCTTATTTCCTCATTAAGTATTCTTAAATAAAACATATATTTCTTATTGTCTTAAACTTTAAAAAAATGTTCAAGTGTTACCTGTTAATCTTTGTATTTTCATTTTTTAATGCAGTCAATATTTGCATCAATTTGTGGTGCAGTAGTTTGTAATTTGCCAATTAATCTTAAAATCAACCACAAGTAAACCAATTTGCGTACTTGTGCTTTGATAGGGACCTCCATGTATCTCAGTGTACAGTAGTATCATGTATTACTAGAAGAGGTTGACTCGGCTAAATTTTTGGGTTTAACAGTGAAACTGACTTTACCAGATAATATATATAGGTTAGGTAAGTTGTCTAATATAATTTCACAAGGCTTTTAGTTTCAGAATTTGTCCAAATACTGTAAACTCATATATATTAAAGTTGGCTTATTGTGATCTAATACATTCTCATTAAAATAAGTGAATTAGTGTATGAATTTAATCCAAGTAAACAAAACCTACAACGATAATTTTGTCTTAAAAAAACAGTAATAAGAATAATTTTAAAAATAAAGTATCAGTGTCATGCAGGGATGCCTTTATGGATTTTATATCCTAACACTCCCAAGCATGTATATCCTTGAAGTATGTTGTTGTCAATTTAAGAGCCATAGTGATTTTCATTTTTATGAATTTAATATGTGATAAGCATAATAGGTCCTATACTTTTTATTATCTATTTGAATCATTTGACTTCATTAACTAAGTTTGTTAACCTGATCATCGTATACTATGGGTCGTTTATTCACATCTTTCATATGATGTTGTGTTTTGGGGAAACTTCTTCTTTGTGTTTTTTGCTACTTGAAAAGAAAATTTTATGAGTAACGGTCTGAGAGAATATCGTCTCCTGTAGAGAATTTTTTAAAAAATTAAAAATATTACCACTACCCTTTATTTTCATGTTTAAAGCCATTTTACACACTAAAAATAACTTTTGTAAATCTCATAAGCATGGATATCTCACACAAAACATCGTTTCGTTTAGTAGTCCATTCAGGGCACAACAATTTGAAAAACTCTTCTAAATTATTGCGGCATGCGATTATTTTACAGACTGCCTGACGAAATAAGGGTGATTGCCGAAGTTGGCAGTTCAGAAGACCCTTCATTCATTTATGTTGCATAGCTATTTTACTTTGTTGAGGAATTTTTGAATTGATTTTGAATTCTGGTCTGTCTTGCTGCAGCACTCTTATTTTGGTATCATTGTTGTAGTTTGATATTTTGTGTTAATTTTCTGTTTTTATTTGAGGTAATTATTAATTGTTTTTGTAAATTAGTGTAAGTTACCATTTTATTATTTTATTTATTACAATCCTGGTTTAGTTATAATGGTTTATACTATAATGTAATCTTAAGTTAATGACATGATATTACATGTATAAACAAGTATCAATGATCACATAAATAAATAAAATATAGACAGTTATACAAAATTAAAACTAAATCGAAACTTTTTTTTTTGCTGGGAAGTGTGTATTCGGTAGTGAGTTTTATTCATGTACTTTGGAGATGGAGTACAACCTTTTCACTATGTTGAGTAAATAATGCTTTGTTATTACAATTATATTTGTTATATATTATGTCTTATTACCGGTATTATTATTCAACTTGACCTATTTATGTTTGTAGGCTATTTGTTTTATTGTGTATACTTATATATTTATTTTGTTTTTATTATATATAGTTTTAATTATATTTTGAGTAGGTTACCATTTGTACTATGACACTTATTATATATTTTTTCCAGCAGTAAAAGATTATAAATGAATTGAAAATCAAATTTTTTCTTTCAATGGCATAGACAAGTTTATTCGTAAACAAATTTGGAATGTTCATTTTTTACATTCTCATATTTACTTAGTCTAGAAAAAGTTATGTTGATGGTAAAAAAATCTATGTCAAGGTTTTTGTGGATACAGGCTAGGCCTATCCATTTTAAGGGTTGTTAATCCAAAAAAGTATGTTATGGTCCAACATAGACCGATTTTGGGGGGAGGGGAATAAAATTTGTTGTTTAGGGATACTTGGGCCATATCGCAAGACATTTAAAAATATATTTTTTTAAATAATTTAAAATTTTGGGAAAAAATATGATTTTCTCAAAATTGGCCCCACAATTTTGTTCAACAAGTCTTTAAAAACCCAAATAAAACAATCCCTGCCTAGGGGGAAAAAAGGAAAAAGAAGAAAAAAAAGAAAGGGAAACAAAAAAGGAAAAAACAGCTATGGTGGTGTAAAAGAAATCACTTTATAACTAATCATTTTACCATTTATCTCAAATCATTTTATGTATTGTAGCGATTTTGTTAAAAATTTTAGTGAATTGTGAAGATTAATGACATATATCCGTGCACAAAATCGCAATTAAAAATTGTTACGGTTTCAGGAATAATTTACAAAATTTATAAATGAACCTTGATTGCCATCACTAAAAGCTCTGTTTTAATCAAATATCATTTATGTTGAGAGTGCATTTATGGCATAAACTAAGCAGGTTTAGACTCTATTTAAATTTATCAATATTTTTCTCATATAAAGATAGCGCCCATGATTTGCATTCACTTTTTTACTTTTATTTTTGCAATGAATATTTGGTTAGTATTTCAATTGGAAATGTGTGCGTGAGAAAGTTTGTATAATGTTTTGGCACAGTTTAGGGGTTTAAAAGATAGAGAGCATTAGAGATGGTCGGTTTCAATCATTGTAAATCCTATATCCTTGCTTTCTTAAATCAAAGCCAATTAATAATAAGAGCAAGAGCATGTAAGCTACATGTATCGGATAAAATGATGACTCTAAAGCCACTTTTTGTTTCAGGAGGTACGCCAGTTAGAGCTGTTGTGTAAGCAACTGTATGAAGCAACTGAACCTACGCACAGAGTAGAAGCAGAGAAAGCGTTAGTAGTATTCCAGAATGCTCCTGACACACTGTCAAAATGTCAACTGCTTTTGGAACGTGGAGACTCTTGTTATGCCCAGCTTTTAGCTGCTACAACACTCACAAAATTAATTTCACGTAGTGCACAGTCGCTAAGTCTGCAGCAACGAATAGATATTCGTGAGTATTTTTGTTGTAGCGTTTTGATGGCAAACTTCTTTGTAGCACTGACATTATTTGTAACCTGTGGGAATTTTAATGTTTATTTTTAATGTATTTAGTAATAGTATTGAGTAAAATTATGATCCCAACAAAAGTTATTTTTTCACTGATGTTTATTGTTGAAGAAAACACAACTTTCTACAACAAACATTTTATTATTAAAGATACATTTCAGCGGTTAATTAATTATTCTCAATTGTTTCATATTTCTTCACATTGTTAAGGTTTTGTGTACATTTAGTAACTAAGGATGACATAGGATTAAAACATTGCCTTCTTGATTATAAACTGTTTTTTTTTTTTTTTTTTTCATTTCATTTGGTGATTAAAGTGTTGTTTCTTTCAAGTGGATTATGTTTGATGATCTAAGATACTATAAACTGTATTTATATAAACGATTTGTTCTGATATTACATTTATTTATATACAGTTTATCTGCATGTGTGTGTGTGTGTGTATATATATATATATAAAATTATAAATATTTGTACAGTAAATATATACAGGGTGTTTCATACAGAACTTTACAACTTGAAAATTATGTGTAGAAATTTATTCCAGTAGCTTAACATAATCGGTTGTGGTGACATTTTAAACAAAGCACATCAAATTTGAAACATAATTGGTTGAGGTGACATTTTAAACAAGACATCAAATTTGATTTAAGTAGTACCATAGTACCAAATGCGGCCATAAGAACCTCCAGCATCGATATGATTAAAAATTACAACCTACCATTGTGTGGAAGATACTTGCTGTATGTTTTGGTTTCATAAAATGAATGCCATGACTACAGTTCAACGCAAATTTCGTACCCATCATTATTGTTAAAATCGTGCTTGGTGGTGGAAAAGGTTAGGTTGACTCATTAAAATATTAATGTTCCGGAAGGTGACTTTATCAGCATCATTAATTTGTCATTCTATGGTAAATTTGGATGGCTTCAAGTAGAAATGTTGATGTTATAAGCGAAATGGTTGTGTGTGGTATGCCAGTCTAACAAGACGCATGACGTGTTGATTCCTTACGATTATATTTAATACTCTGCATAACTTGTTCCGTAGCAGCATCAGGATGTTGCGGATGATATGGTGATTTGTTATGTCATACAGAACAACCCATCAATATAATTTTGATGCCAAGAATTAATTGTATGCCTAGCTCATTTCGTGAAAACAAAAGATAGAGTGAGCATTGTTCAGTGTCTCTGAAAGTAGCAATTTGTAACAATGGTGACTAAATTTGGTACTACTGGAGATAAACTTGCTATGTTTTACTTTAAAATGAGATTTCAGTATATTCTGTAAATTATCTGAATAAAATTTTACATGCTTTTAAAGTTGCAAAGTCTTTTATAGAACACCCAGTATATTGATATAATTTCAAAATCTAAAGTACAATGTGTTTTTGTTTTGTTCAAGGAAACTATGTATTGAACTATTTAGCGACACGACCAAAACTGCCCAACTTTGTTATTCAAGCTCTGGTCACATTGTTTGCACGTATATCGAAACTTGGTTGGTTTGATAGTGACAAAGAAGAGTTTGTTTTCAGAAATGTTATTTCCGATGTTACTAAATTTTTACAGGTTAGTTAAAAAAAAAACAACATTCAAATAGGATTATACATGTCAAACTATTTTAGAGTGTAGTATATTAGATAATGTAAATAAATATGTAGCCTATGATGTTTTGTAGAATTTTCATCAGGTATCCCAAAATTCTTAAATGTGTTGATTGAGAGAAATTTATGAGACTGAACAAACTAATTTTTGACATTTAGGGCAATTTTTTCCTATATCCTTAAATTAGAATTTTATCGGGCATTTAACAAGTTTTCAAATATAGGAATTGTCGGATGATTCAACATTTTAAAGGGAATGGTTACTAATGAAAAAACCAATCAAACTGGGAGTCGCAATGTTGTATTTTATCAAAAATGACAACTGTTAAAATGTTTAAATACTCCTAAATGTATCCTATGTACTATTTAAGCTTGAAAGAAGTTTTTTTCCCTACAGTTACCTGACAAAGCGGGTCTTCTTGCACTGATTATAGTACGCAAAGTAGCTGATTCCTGCATTTACTTACTTTCCCGCACTCATTTCACTTTCCCGCACTCATTTTACTTTCTCGCACTCCAGAATTTCAACCAAACAACACAAAATAGTGTGCATGTATAAGGCACGTAATACGTTTCTCTTGAAAACAAGTTGGCAACACTACTAACTCGATCAGCTGTGTGACTAAATCGATCAAATGGTGCATTGTTGTCATTCAACGCTTTGGACTTATAACTTAACCTATATCCTGTTGTTGAGTATTTGATAGATAAGAGTGTTTGTTTATAGGCCTAAGTAAAAATGACATTCAGATTTTGATTCATTATGTTTGTATAAACATTCATTCAGATTTTTATTTGTTACTTTGTGAAACAATTTCGTTTAAGTTTTGATTTGTTAATTTGTGGAAATGCATAATAAAAGTTCACCTTTATATACAATTACCTGTTATTTATATGGTTTATAGTAACTGTAGGAAAAATATAATGTGTTACACGGGCGCAAAGTGTCTTTGCTGCACTCGAGAAACTTTCCGCACTCGCCTGCGGCTCGTGCGTAAAGATTTCTCTCAAGTGCAGCAAAGTGTCACTTTGCGCACTAGTTACACAAATAACTATTATAAGAAGGTACAGTGTACTTCCGATTATCCGTGAGCGGTTGATCTATGAATCTTGTGGAAAAAATAAGTAAAACATAATTGAAGGTTCTCTTTACCTGTTTAGTACAGGTAACAACCAGTAAAACTGCGATAACAAAAATGCATGTTGTTTATACACTCATTCAAAATTTAGAGATAGGAAATATTTTAAAGAAAATTGAAATAACCCAAAGTTAAAGTTGAAGTGTGAAATAAAATTCTTGTTTTAGTGAAAAACTTAATATCGTCTTCTATAAATGTATAATACAAAACATAAACATTTTTAACTACAAGTCAATTAATATAGAATTGATATAAAATACTATCTACCTAATAAATAAACACCTGATCTATGGTAACTAAATTGATTAGAAAACAATACAACATTGTAACAAACTTAAAATATAGGTTAGAGTTTACTAGCGCACATAGCGTGTTATATTTAAATTTTGTATTGTTGGGAGACACAGGCTTACCTTAGAAAGTGGAAAGTGGCTTACCTAGTAAACACAAATAGAAAAATACGAAAAAATTTTAATATTTCATAAACACTATTCATATTAAATAACTCACTAGAGCACTGTGGTGATTGTATATGAACAAGGAAAAACCCCAAACTCATTTCACGCCCATAAGATTTGTTGTAAGTTATTTTCACTTAATGAACAATTTTGGAAGTTTATATACTGTCATACATACAAAGAGTACAAGAAGTTAACATTTGTACTTTTATACCATCTGTTATTTTAATAAACTACTGATTCATAATGTATTACCTTGGATAGTTCTCAGAAGTTCCTATTTCATTCACAACAGCCGATGTTAGTCGTGTTTTGTATTTAGTACAATTTTATAATCTGCTTTGTATCAGACATTGTGATAGTATTAATTTAAATTTATTATTTTATTTATTGTTTTTTTAATGTTTTAATAGTGTTTATATGTTTGGGTATATTTATGTTCCTTTTTGATTATGATGATGGTCATACACATTGCGTTGATTTAAGTTTTGTTTAAATCATTTATCTATACATTTTTTATATTGTTACATTATTGTTGTAGGGATGAATTGTAATTGTTAGATCAATCATGACTCTTATTATAGATACAACACTCAACACAGATCCATCCTCTCCAACAATTTAGTCTTCTTTTTATACTATCAAAACAGTACTTCACTTTTTTTTTGAGAAAGTGAACAGTTTTTTTTTTTCGAAATATTTTAAAACTTCTGTTTTATTGTGTGTTTTTCTATTTGTGTACTACTAGGTAATACCAAGGATGACTTTCTAAGGTAAACCTGTGTCTCTTATCCATACAAAATCTAAACATGCGTAGTATAAAGAAAGTTGTACGTTGGATTAAAAAATTGAAGAGTTTTACGGATAAGACTATTTTTATATTATCTAAATCCAAAAAGTTGTTTTTGGAATTATATGCATCATAATGTGCACTGCTTTACAGCTCAAACGTGTGGACTGATCAAAATAGGAATTTGGCTATATATATTGGCTATATTGTAGCAGTTTAAAAATTTTGGGATAGTTACCATACAAAAAAACAATAAAAAAACAGTAATCAGCTCTAATGATGTTGATAAAATTTTGCACATTTGAACCCCCAAAACATATTTGGTCATCATATCTCCAGAAACGCTACTTCGTAAGTTATCGGTTAAAATATTTTAAAAAATCAGGAATGCAGCTGTTATAATACATAATTTCTCAAAATCTACTCTACTGATGTCTTGAAATTTGAATTAAATATGAAAATAGTGACCCAAATTCATGCGCTAAGTTGTAAGTATAAAACATTATGGTTTAAAAATAATTGACAAAAAACTAAAAATGAACTTTCACCGCCATCCTTGAAAGCTCGATTTAAATCAAACACGATTTGCACTGAAGACACGTTTATGGCACAAGCAAAACAAGTTTAGGCCCATATTTAAATATATAAACATTGTGTCTATGGTTAATTATCACTTTTTGGTACTTACAACTAACTGTTATTTTTGGTGACAATTAGTTTTGTTGAATATTTATTTCAATTTTGTTCAGGCTATATCATTCATTACTGATATCGTCTCATGTATGTAATAATTATCATAAAATTATGTGTATGTATAAGAATTGTGAAAATTTTTTTGCTCATGTTCTCTTTTCTATCGTGGTTGATTGTCTTGCTAATGATGTGAAACAAAGAAGTATAAAGGTGCAATAGAAAATTTTGATTTTGTTTATATAAATATCTAGCACAACATAGCCTTCACTATATATAACCTACAATAATATTTTGTATTTACTTGCTTTAATTTATTATTAAAGTAGTTTTCTTTGAAATCTTTCCTTATTTAAGATAAAAAACATAAATATATCCCTGCTTTATCATTAACTTTGTTTACCAGAAATCAGCCTCTTGCCTTTAGTTTACCGTATGTGTTATGTACGAGTATATATACAATTTTATACTTACATCTACATATGTTCTTCTTTTGGCCCTCTTTTATTTTTTTATTACTGCTTCTTTAGTAGTATTTTCATAATTTGGCCCTCTTTTGTTTTCCTATTACTGCTTTTTTAGCAGTATTTTCATAATTTAAACATTAACATTATATATTAATTTTGACCAGTAATAGAATCTATACTTAAATAAACAAACTTCACAAATAAGTGCTGTTTCTCATTCTGACTGGTAACTCTGCCTATTTTGTATTTTAGATTGTGACATCAAATGATTAACATGTAATTAATTATTTGTGCATTTTGCTTGGGTTATCTATCACTTGTGAAGAAATACTGAATGCAAATACAATATTGGAATGTGCACAGTATACATTGAGAATTAAACATTATGTTATTATATTTTGTATTTGACATTTGGAAACTCAAAAAAAAAATAAAGTATCTTAAATTAGTCTATAGTATAACAAGTAAATTTATCAGAAATAAGAAGACAATATGAGAATGGATGAGTATTTTAGATAAATAACAATGTTAGATTGTTTTCAGGGTTCAGTGGAGCATTGTATGATAGGTGTACAAATGCTCTCTCATCTCACCTGTGAAATGAACCAAATCTCTGAAGCTGATGCTAACCGTTCACTGACCAAACATAGGAAAATTGCGTCATCATTCCGTGACACTCAACTTTTTGAAATATTCCGTTTATCATGTTCACTGCTAGGCACTGCCAGTGAAAATTGCAAAAGCTTAAATTTCAGTGATGAATCACAGGTAAGAATACAAAATGATTAAACAAAAAGCTAAAATTAATTTGAACAGACAAAGTCTTTAGAAGATTAATATTTCAAAGTTGATGAGTAATGTAAATCAATCTTTAATGAAGTGAATGAAGGTTGCTTTAACACGTTAGCTGCCATATCGGTCCGAGCGGGCCGAAACTAAGGTGAATGTACATGCAGCGTTTCGGCACTATCGGACCGCTAAAGTGACTGACGTAATGTTTTGTTTTGTGGTTCACAGTTCGATAGTGCAGCAACCTATCGGCCAATTTTGGTATTCTCTGGATTGGGTAAAGAGGTGTGTTAGACGTAGTACATTGTATGCTTTAATAACCGTTACCGTGGTTACTCAATATAATAATAAAATTGGTGGATATTTTCACTTTTTTGTCGGCACGATCGGACCGATTAAAAATTTTACAAAAACATTTTGGTTTAGTAATGAATAATTCACAAAAAATACAGTTGTAAAATGAATATATGTATTAATAAAATAAATATTAGACAAATAAAATAACGAGCGTTGCCAACATAAAGAAATGAAATATCCCGTTTAGATTTTTTTTTTTACACAGAAATTGCCTCGGTCCAATCGGACCTAAACGTTATACTACGATTAAAATTAAAGTCGAAAAATTGCATTTCGGTCCGATCGGTCTCGAAACTATATATGCATAAATGTAAATAAAATTAGTAAATACTATTGCCTTATATTATTTAACATAGGTAGATGCAAAAATAATAATGGAAAAACAATTTGGTAATCGTGGCACTCCAGGCAAGAGTATCGTATTAGGCCTCGGCAGCTAACATGTTAAACTAGTATTTCAAAATAAATTATGGTTAGAAAGGAATTTTTAATTAGCAACATACACACAATAATAATTACATTTTATTTTGATGTTTTTAAAATTAGTTGTGAATCCTCTTTACAGTTTACAATAATACATAAATTGGTATAAATAATAATTATTACTCTTTGTTAGATGAAAAGCCTCACATTGGAGTGCCATATACTCCATACAGTACTTAATTATACAGTACTTAATTGTCTGAAAATAATATTACTATATTTACTGAATGGTTTGGTTTTGAAGCTTTCTTCAAAATTATAAGAAATATTTATTTCTTTTAAATATGAAAATTCATCACTATATATTAATACATAATGAGAAAGAAAGGCAAAACAACAAAATAATTAGTTTGATGATCCATTAATAACTTTAGGTTTTGTTAGATTCATTTAAACATAAACACAATAAATATTAAATAGATAATAATAATGTTTACATTCAAAATAGACAGTTATTCAAAACATTCCAATCTTTAAATGTCTTATACACATATGAGAAGGGGTGGGATATCATAATTGTCAACATCATTAACCCTTCAACGGTTACCCGACCCGCAAGCGGGTCGATTTAGACGTAGTCTATCGACCGGAAAACACGTATTTTGCAATTCAACATTACGCCCACTTAGAATCGTCCTATCGCAATAAATAAAATACCGTTGGAAAGCTAATGTTCCGTAGATGCATTTTGTTGCAAAAAAAAAACCAACAAAACGTTATAAATAATATTCCAAAAATTGGTGAAGTTCACATATTTTTGATGCGTAAAATCATCGATTTGAACTGTGCGGTTTTTAGTATAAGCGACACCATTTTTCCCCATATGATTACAAATCTATTTTTCTGTTAAATAAGTTGACCAAAACACTGTTCTATAGATCACATGTTTCTCTTTCTAACCATAGTTTACAAATTGTTCTGTGACTTATAGATCGAAAGATATTTCTACTTGACGAAAACAGTAACCTAACGGAACGAAATTCACTTGGCATTCAGTGCAGTTTACTAAATAAGATTATCGATTACGGAATCGATTTTTTGTAATCGAACTTTATCGTATGTTGTAGAGGAGATTTCATTCTACAAGTTGGTAGCACTTGATATAGGGTTCTCTGTCTCCTATTTTCAAGTCCGAACATAGCAATTTTTAAGCGAGTGTGTGGCACGGAAAGGGCGTGATGCTTTGTTTTGGGATTACATATTTCTGTTATTTTGAAGGTTTGTGTATACAAATTGGATATAAATACAAGTTATAATATATGTGTTTTTATTTCTAAAGTTTATGTTTTTGGGTGAATTTTTAGTTTGTGAATGGTTTATGGGATAACCTAGAGAGGTATGTTGTAAACATAGGCCTATATGCAAATTTTCTTATATTGAGTGTTTTATTTGATTATGCAAGTGAATATGTGTGTTATTCTTTGTAAAGTTTATTGTTTTAGTGAAATCTAGTGATTTTGTCTTAGGCCTAGTTTTAGAAAGTTACTAATTAACCACTTGTCAAGGTTACCTTTTTAGGGGAAAACGTTATTTTTAATTATAGTTTTTTTTTTTTTTTTTCACTACACAGCTAAATTCTATGCACCTTCTGAATATAATGATATATAGAAGTTGTGTTTTCCATAAATATTACTATTTTTGGTGAATTTTTGAAAATAAATTTAACAAATTCCCTTTTTTCGTAAACCAATTTTTTTTTATTTTGAAAATGTAACAAATTAATTTTTTTTCCCCCTAAATATATTCACAAATATTATACAAAACTTATGTATATCTTGAAAAAAGGTGGTAAGCTATTGATTTTGGATGATACAGGTTTTTCTGAAAAAAGTTAACTTTTTTTTTGACATCTAACATACTTACTCCAAAACCGTTTCAAAATTTTTTTTTTATAACATAGATAAATTTTACGCATCTTTCTGAGAAAAATGATATATTATAAGTTAGGTTTTGTATAAAAATTAAAATTTTGATTCATTTTTGAAGAAAACAAAACCTTTAACATGCGCCGGTTGCAGGGTTAAGTATACATTTAATAATAACTTTAAACTTGCTAAATTTAATTTGGTTGATAGAAAAAATGATTTATGAATTAAGTTTACTAAACTGTACTGAATTTTGTGTAATCTTTGTCATTATATTTAGCATGGATTGATGACACAACTTCTTAGACTGGCTTTCAATTGTTTAACATTTGACTTCATTGGTACATCAACGGATGAATCATCGGATGATCTTTGCACTGTCCAAATTCCCACGAGTTGGCGACCAGCATTCCTTGATTACACTACGCTCAAACTATTTTTTGATCTGTATCACTCTTTACCAAGTTCTCTCTCACCATTGGTAAGTAATATTAACATATTAATCCTAGTAATTCTGTTAAATTTTATTATATTCCTTCCATATTTTAATTAATAATTTTTTTTAAAACCACTAAATTAACTACAGTCCTTGCGCACGTTTAAAAATTCTCCCATGAAGTTATGACCGAACAAAATAATTTGGGAGAAAATTGTCATTCAGAGATACTAACACATACAATTTTGTATGTGTTAGTATCTCTGAATGACAATATTATTTTATGAGACAATTTGTAAAATGGTTATTATTCGGAGAAGTGAAATATATGTGTATTGCATTTGGTCAGTCATTTTGTTAAATTGTGTTATACATTGTGATTTTCTTCACATAATGTTAGACAACATTAGAAATGTCTGCTCTTTTGTTTGTCACAGAGTTTTTAAACATGGTAGGTCAAAAACAAAATACACATGTTCATACATAAAAATTGCAAAATTGTTGAGTATTAATTTTAAAAGGACATACAGTTCATCTGAAATATATATTACAGTAGAACCCCTCTTAACCGGTCTAGTCGGGACTGACACCCAGGCCGGTTGCCCGTTTGGCCGGTTAATCCTAGGTTCCCGTGAAAAATCGGTTTTTGTTCAAAGAAAGCTTATTTAATTAGGTAGCGCTAAGAATTATGCAATAAAGATGTTATTGCAACTCTTTTTATTGTATATAAATGTATTGTATATATTATGTTATGTATATTATATATCAAACATGAAAAAATTAAACACTTCAAAGCTTTTTTACAGATTCCCCTCTGTCAAGTCTTTTGACACATTTAAGCGCGTCTCAAACGAAACCAACACACGCTTCCAAGAAAACTGAAAAGAAAAAATGTTATATTTTCCATAATGTAGGCTATACTAAATTGATTCGTGGAAAAAAAGTGGTTCCATCAAACGTTTTTGTCTGTGTATCTGCTATACCGACGGGTGCCAATGCTGCGGTGTTTTTATGCCGCCGACAATGGGATACTGATATCGACAAAGTCGTTTGACTCGCCGCTGCTTTGGTGCCACCGACAATGGGATACCGCTATCGTCAAAGTCGTTTGACTCGCCGCTGCTTTAGTGCCGTGGTGTTTTTACGCCGCCGACAATGGGATACCGCTATCGACAAAGTTGTTTGACTCGCCGCCGCTTTGGTGTTTCAATTACAATTTATTTTCGGAAACTCTCATCCAACCAGTACACTACGATATAGGCCGGTTAATCCGAGGACCGGTTAATCCGAGGCCGGTTAACAGAGGTTCTACTGTATAATCATAAAAAAAAAGAGAAGAAAACAAAGGAAAACACTATTTAAATCAGAAAACGTTAAATATGTTATTAGATTGAAAGTAACATTTATATATACATATAAATGGTGAAAACATCTTTATTTTAAAGTAAAAGTTTTTGTGAAATCTGAGATTATAATGAGAAGTAGGGAGGTATAAAAATCAAATATTGTCAAGTGTAGTATCAAAAGACAGGTAAAACAACAACAAAAGAATGTAGAAACTATTTAAACTTTACCATAATACTTTTCAATTAAATTTCTTGGTGAAATTTAATATCAAGTTAAACACCATTCTTAGTGTTTAAAAGTCAGTTTTACAGTGAATAATGTAACACTTTGAAAAGTTAATCATAAATAAGAAAAGAATACAAATTTCTATTACAAATACTTCATTTGTAACAAGACGGAAGTTTCAGTGTCTAAGTTGTCATTTTCAGGTACACAAGATTTATGCAGGATTGTACTTTGTGTATGTATTTTAGTTTTAAAGTTATTGGATAACGATGGACTGTTCATATTATTTGCCATAATTTGTGTATATGCAAACTCATATACAACATTTCTAAAGTATGGATCAACTGTCGTTATAAAATTTAGTTTCCAACCTAGTCTAAGAGTGGAGCCTATCCGGTCTCATGTTATCTAGTTGGGTACTGCAACAATTCAATTATTACTCGCGTAGATTTTCCTTTTTGAATTTACTTTGGCTTGAAGGGCTTTACTTAATTTTACAGATATATTTAAATGTCCAAGGGGGACATTAGCCTATGTTTGTTTGAGAACATATACTCAGGGCCGTTTATTACTAGAACTGTGTACTGGTAAATCATATACAGAGTCAAGATTTCTGAAATACATATTTATTTATTCTAAAAGACATTACCAAATATCCAGATAAATAAAAACCTGAAAAAAAATACCATACATACACAATAAAATGTCAATATCAATAAGGATATTTAAATATAAATATATATCAGATAGTTTAGACAAAGTTTATTTTACGGTCAACAAAATCTCTGATACTATTAAGTTCTTTTATATAATGATCATATTATAAAACTTAAACATATGGATCTATACCAAGGACGTCCTGCACACTGTCTAATTATATAATTACTGTTGGATTAATAACTCTTGACGATATTAGATCAACCTTTTTTGTGATTACGTCACACTCAATCATCCGTCACCCAACTAAACTGAATTTTAAACCCAGTTGTTTTTGCAGAAAATGTGTAATGTTACAGTATGAATATAGTAGAGCCTAGCAGGAAGCAAAAATAGATTACCTTGGTTTTTTACATTGTTTTAAGCAGACAGTCGAACCCTGCATATGCATACAACATTTACTTCTGTTATTTTCTTTATTACTGATTTTTTGTGGGAGATAATTAGATGTATACAACCTACTGTTATGAAGTTTTTGATTTTAAAATGTACATTTAAACAAAAATATTTATGTATTTAAATAGAGTCCAGACTTGCTTTGCCTAAATCGTCTAAGTAAATTGAATTTCATTAAAATGAAGTTTTTAATGACTACAATGAGGACCATTTTCTTTTTTTGCTAATAATTCTTCAATCATAATTTTATTTTATTTGCAAAATTTGGCACGCCTTTGTGACATTAATATTCACATTTGACGATAATATGAACAAAATCGATAGAGAATTCCATAGATGACGGGTAGACATCATTCCCAAATGGTTGTTTCCACACAAAAACTGAACATCAATTTTTGACCCATTTCAAGTTTCCCTATACTAAAATATATATATGTAGGAAAGTAAAACAATGATCGAACCAGTTTCTATGTGAAAATACATGTTTCATGTTAGGCTAGGCGATCAGGAGTATGTTCTGCTAGCATTCTAGCTTCAAGTAGGCACTCTTAGGATACTAGATTGTGAGATATTTTCATGTGAACACTTTCAAAATGTTATTTATTAGTTTTTACATACTATACAAATGATGGCAAATTTCTGAATAAACGATATCAATAATAAAAAGCTAATATGGCTATAAATGAGTATGATGACTTGGACATGAAACATCGTCTTGTTGAATATAATGTGTTAGTTTATATTCAAGTTTAGTTTTTGTTTATATCTTATTTTAGTTTTTGTCTCTCACCGTATCAACTCATTGCAATTTGTTTTTCTTTGAATTTCTTTTATAATTGTAATTATACAAAATTTAAATAAACTGTGGGAGAGAGACAGTTGATTGGAGGGTGGGCTTTCTTTCACATTCATGCCCATAATCAAAGTCTAAACAAAAGGAAAATAATTTTGATTCAGGAGTAATCCGTCATAAAATGAAAATTAACAATAAAATCTGTTTGAAAGATTCAATATTTTAAAATCAGCCTAAACAATTTCTATAAAATTGTGTTGAAGTGTGAAAGCTTCTAACCTACAAACCAATTTCTCAAATAGAATGTCAAGTAAAATTATAAACGCCTGTAATTTGGAAAATAAAAAATTAATCATTTAGTATGGAGTAGAGTTTAGAATTGAATTATGTACAAAATTTTTTGTACATTGGTTTCTACATCATAAATCTTCATATTTCATTAAAATTTCATTAAAGTGCTTGAACTAATTAGAAAGACCTTCAACTTTCTAAAATGATGTTCATGATTCACTTTTCCATCTTGGCCAATAATTTCTGAACTTTTTTAATTGGAGTATCATTCTAAAAACTTTTTAAAAGATTAAAAACAAGATATTTTCACTAATGTCAGTTGTTTCACAATAAATTAATAGATATAAGTGATATAGTAAAATAAAAAAGATTTCTGTTTCAGGCCTTGTCATGCCTTGTACAAATAGCTTCAGTTCGCCGTTCCTTGTTTAGCAATACTGAACGTGCTAAGTTTCTCACGCATCTTGTGAATGGAGTTAAACACATTTTACAAAACCCACAAGGGCTCAGTGATCCTAGTAACTATCATGAGTTCTGTAGATTGTTGGCAAGATTAAAGTCAAATTATCAACTGGGAGAACTAGTAATGGTTGATAATTATCCTGAGGCAATACAGCTCATTGCCAAGTTTACAGTGGAGAGTTTACAGGTGTGTAATGTATAAAGTATCCGTTATTTCATATAATATGATTTATGAAATTTAAAATATATAACACTGTAGTATTTTCTGTATAGAACTTGCAACTTATTTCATTAATGTGTGTAAACTTGATGGTTAGCTTAATGTAGTTAATTGTTAGTGTTTTGGCTATTGAATGGATCATCAAAACCTCTAATCATCTTGTAACATTAATTTTTTATTTTCGTTTATTGAAATGTAAAGTGTGTTGGTTGAATGGCGTTAGGCATCATTTTGTAAGTGTATGTGTAAGTGCTGGGCGTCATTTTGTAACGGTTATTGGGTGTTTAGCCATGTTAAGTGACATTCTATAATGGTTAAGCGTTACAAATAAAAGTTTTTTTCTAATTTAATATTATTAATGTTTACTTACTAGGTTCTTTCCTTCATTTCTGTACTTCCCAGCCTCAAAATTGTCCAACGTGTTTAACTGAAAAGGTGTTCTTTGATAACCTTTTTAAAACTCATCTTAAGATTTTTAAATAAACAAAACTATTCAAAAAAAAAAATCCATTCTATCAATTTTAAACAATTTACAATATTCCAAACAAAGTCTTAATCCTACTTTTATACATCCTAAATATATCAATTTTTTATTGTGATGCTTGGTTATATCAATGACCACAGTACATAAACCTACTTACAGTTTTACTTCAACACCTTTAATTATTTAAATTATCACCTCCATTTCATTGTAAATCGTTCTACACTTATTTCTTCTTTTTAATTTCTCAAAATACAGCCTCGCCTCTACGACAACAATCCCACATGACCGTCAGTATCACCGTCATTTTTCAGAGTGACTATCAGTTCCGTTGAGTTGCTTTTTCCGTTTCGGTTATTGCATCTCCCGCTCTTTCCTGTTGTTTGAATTTCTATATCCCTAGCCAATCACATTTAAAGGGTCGAAATCATGTCCTTTTATGGCATATCATGCTATACTGAGTCTTCCTGCTTACAATTCATTAATTTAATTTCACTTTTTCTTATTATCATTATAAAACACCTTTCTCCTTTAAAAATTCTTAGGTTATTATTTTTTAGACAATTGTTTCTTTATTTCCTAGATGTAACCATTTATACTACATTTATTTATAATTACCAACTACAGATTTATTATTGATTGGAGATGTCCAATGCTTACATTATTTGTAGAAATTTGTTGTATAGTAGCCTACTATATACCAAGTATTGTATAAGCCCCATCATTTCTTCGAAATTATAAACAAATTAGAAAATAAAATTGAATTCCACTTTTCTTTTACTTTATACAATTTTAGAAGCTAACTAGGTACTTCCAAAATTTGGTTTTTGGGGAGAGGGAGAGTTGTTAACATGGTTACCTTGAGTGTTACATCACTTTAAAGGAAATAACTAATCAGAAAAATCAGAGATCACTATATTTCCCATATCTAAAAATGGCAGGTAATCGAAGTTTAAAATAGAGTTGTTATCACTATTTTTTACTTGAGCTTGAAAGGAGTTGTGATTACCAAAAAGGGAGCTAAATTAGACAAACAATCATTATCAGTAAAATACTGATGGAGTTTGAGAACCATAGTGAAATATAAATGTTTTGGGAGTGGGGTTAAAATTAAATTTTGGGAAAATATGGCATAAAAGAAATTGGGTTTGCTGTATTGTTTTATTGTATTAAGTGATATTACTAGTAAGGTGCAATATGACATATTTTCTTAAAACTTCGTATGTACACTCTCACCTGGATCAATATATCACTTAGGCCACAAGCTCAAACTGGCAGCGGTTGCATTGTTGATATTTTTTCTCTAAGTTAGCTGTATCCTGTGTAATCAAATTTATTTCAAGTTTATGTAAAAGTTGGAATATATAGCTTTATTAAATTTCTATTGGATCAACATAGTAAGGACCTATGGTTTGCACAGTTTTTCTCTATTTGTTATTGCTGTACACAAAAAAAGCACTATGTGGCAAGAGTTAGATTCCTTAGTCCTAAGAAGTTTCTAAAAAAGTTATGGTGTCTAGTTTTAATTTTTAAAATCATCTACTTAGAATATGTTTGCGTAGGTTAACAGATATTGATGCTTTGTATAGATGTGGCAGTTTGCACCTAACAGTGTGCATTACTTGTTGAGTTTATGGCAACGTATGGTTGCATCTGTTCCATATGTTAAAGCAACTGAACCGCATCTTTTAGAAACATACACACCAGAAGTAACGAATGCTTACATCACATCGCGCCTTGAATGTGTCGCTGTTGTTGTTAGGTAAGTGTTTTGTTAATTAATATTTTTAATTTCTTCTTTAGTTGTAAAAATAATTCGTTGTAGTTAAAAGATTTGAGAATAGAGTGTTATATCTTTGAAATGGAAAAAAAAAAAGTTATTGTAAAAGTTGCAAGTTTTTATTTTGTTTATAGACGAGGAAGGAATATATGAATAGCTAAAATGTATGAAATATTTGAGTTTCATAATTGCAAAAGTGGTTGGATTCTGTAATCTTGTTGTACATTTCTTTAGTTAAGAATTGTTGGTGTCTTTTACACATTATTAGTTTATATTAAATTATTCTTAGGTTATTAAGAGTGAAATCTTCAAAAAATTTATATTGTCAAGTAAAACATTAATTTAGAAAATTTGTCGTAGAGATTGGGAGTAACAAGCTTCCATGAAGAGATTCGTATGAAACATGTATAAGTTAAATTATATTATTAAACATATAATATTATATTTACTTTTACTCAAATAGTTTAGTTTCACCTAATCTGTTGTAGGTGACAAGAATTAGTATTTATGAATTGTGTTTAAGCTTTGGTCAATAAATATAATTAAGAACATTTTGTTACAACATACTAAAACTATATTCTAAATAAAGCAATTAAAATACAACAGAAATAAATATTTCAGAATAAAACAGATTTTTTAATTATTTAGTCTATGTAAATACTTAAAAGCATAACCTCAGTTAAACACAACAGAAGCAATATAGATTATTAAAAAATTGCTAAATAAACAATTGTTCCATGTAACTCGTGTAGTCATCGGCTAATAAAAACCATGAAACCAAAAGTAATAAAATTAAAATATCGAACCCCAACAATTTATCAAATAACCACTCTCTTCTAGTAACTAATAATTTATATCATTACTAATTCATATTATAACATTATATGCATATATTTAATATATTATTTATCATAATTTTGGAAGTAACCAAACAATTAAAAACCATACCTACAAGATTATATTGGATAATATGCAAATCAATATTAAATGATTTTGTTGAGTTTTTCTTAACAGAATTTGTTTGTAATTTTGTAAGGTAATTTGCTAATACTGATTAAGTAAGTTGAGAATAATTCAATAATAATTAACTTTCTTGATTACCATGTTCTTGAATGTCGGAGTCATTTCATTTCAAGTTATTGGATTTGTAAGAACAATAAAGAATTCATGGACTTGAACTAAACTAAAAAGTTTGATTTTACTTTGTAAGAATAAAATATTGTATTTGTACAAATTGTTATGACTTTATTATTTTTGTATCTGTTTATGTTGTTAATAAATTAAGCTGATTCAAACAAACCAAAATATTAGTTTTATTTTAAAATCCGACCTTGTTTTTACAATATCCCTTTTCACACTAAGTAGAGTTTTTTTAATATTTGTCTTTAGGGTCCCCGAGATCAAACATCCATTTGTACTCCTTTGTATTGAAGTACAGCTTAAATGGATTAACTGATTTGCCTAAGATATTAGAAAAAACAAAACCCATCTCTTTAAAAATTCCAGTTTAGTTGTTATTGGTTAAAAAATGAGAATGAACTAAATACAACTCTATCTGGTTTTAAAGTTAATGATTAATGATGAATTTTTTATTATTAATATAATTTATGGACATTTATAAAAACTAATACACGATGTTTTGAGAGTAGGAATCAACTATCATTATCAAGTGAAACCTAGAAAGAACATGACAAACAGGAGTATGTTGGAAACTAAGAGAGGAACTAGGCTTGAGCAGTTTGTAAGGTGTGAGTGCCTGTATAGACACTGTTTCCTGGTATATGTCACTTAAGGAAGGTGTGTAGAAACAATAATTTGGTGTCTCATTAATTCTACAGTTAACAGATCATATGGTCATTCTGCAGATATATGTTGTAATGCTTGGCACGGACTGAAACCACCTTTGATTAGATTTTGTATACATCGTTTGATTATATAAGAGCAAACAATTGTCAAATAAGAGGAAATGTTGATTTTGATCAATTATTCAGTGAATTATGTTGGTGATGTAATATTATAGTATAAACTATACAAGTACAACATTAAATACATAATTAAAATAATAAATTTACATTTTGTTTAAAGTCAATTTTAAGAAATTTTCAATTCAAAAATTTTTCTTTAAAAAATTATATTCACTTAAAAAAAAAATTAGTGATTTTATCCATATATGTTTTTTTATTAGAAAGAGCAAACACATTTGAATGTATAAAATGAAATATTGTGAATGGTCATCTTAAAATGAAAATATAATTTTATATTTAATTCAGTAAAAAATGTGCCCTCCCAATTGAGTTGGAAGTATGTGAGGCAGTTCTTAATGATTAATAGATATTTTTTAACTCAGAGTTTGTGTATCTTTACTTGTTAAAATGTTGTTATACTCTGTATATCAAAATATTTTTGTGTTATGATAATTGGCATTAAAATATATATTTTTTATATTTGTACAAATAATAAATTTTTGTTCAGAGAATCACTGGAAGATCCTCTAGATGATTTAGGAATGGTCCAGCAGCAGTTGGAACAATTGTCTGTAATTGGTAGGTGTGAATACCAGAAAACATGTACCTTACTAGTTCAACTGTTTGATCAAGCTGCGAGAATATATCAAGAACTTTTGGCATCGCCCACTGCTCAGCAAATGGATAGAACAGTGCAAGAAGGTAAATTAGTTTTATAAGTAAATAATTGTTTTATTGATTAAAAATTCATTCATGATTTCCCAGCAACAATTCTCAAAATTGTATTGTTTTACTACGTCTAATTTGGTAGGCTGTATAGTACTACAATTTTGTATTTTTAATATTATTTTATTTAATGTGCTTTATTTTGAATAGTTTAAAGCGAGGCATGTATTCTTACAGATTATTTATTTATCTCTTTTCTTTTATGTTTACGAATCTTCATCTATCGATCTGTGCTTCCTAAATCTTTCTAACTGTTATAGTTTTTAATATATAAAAATTAAACAAAATCAAGAACTTTAACATGTTTTATAGCGTCAAAACTAAAACTCAACTTTTTTTCCATTCAACTTTGAGTCTAGTAAATATTATTGTATCGAAATGTGTAATATATCATTATAAAGATATTGTTTTAATGTTTCATAATCATGTAACCAAAAATCCTTATCACGAAAGATACATATTCAAGAATTCGATAAAGCTTTGTGTATTTCCACGAGAGTGAAGCATGTGAACTCTTTCATTGTATTTTTATTTTTATTTTTGTAAAAGATTAGAGTTTAATAGAACACATAGCCTATTAGTTTAGATTTTATATGGACAGGAGACACAGGTGTAGCTTGGAAAGTGGTTCTTGATATTACCTAATAGTACACAAGTAAGAAGGGGAAAAAACACTAAACACTGTTCACTTTCTCAATCAGTAGAGAACTTTTTTTTTTTTTTTCTTTTTTTTTTGTACATGTTTTCTTACTTGTGTACTATTAGGACCACTTTACAAGGTAAGCCTGAGGTCTCCTATCCATACAATATCTAAATGTTTGTAAAATGTTATTCTTTTTAAAGGAGGAGCTGAACCTACCTCCATGTCGAGACGATGTATAGTTCTGGAGGTGTTGACAATTAGAGCCCATGTGTGTGCTATATGGGGGTAGTTTCAGCACAACGTTTAATAGGCTATAACTCTTTCAGTTTTAATTGCATTGGAACTAAAAAAAATCATTGTATGAAATTTTATGATCTTTAAATGTTGTATTTACCTTTTTTATAAAATTAAAAATTTAAGAAATAGTTGTAAAAAATGATTTTTCAATCCCCTTCTCTAAATAAGTGACACTTTAGAGAACTTGGCATTCGTCAGTTTCTTAATAGGAACCATTTTATAGGAACTTCCCGTGGTTTTGTTTACTTTAATTTTTACCTTTTGAAAATCTTATTGTTATTGCACTGCTAAGTACAAAAAAAGGAGTACATAGCAACGTGTGTATTCCATGTTTTTCTCTATTCATCAATATTAAGAGAATTTTAAAATGTCATTTAATAGTGGATTCTCGGGGTGGGGGGGGGAATTGTTCCAAGTACCAAAAGTTAACTTCAACAATCAATATAAATCGTAAATTATAACAATTTATTCTTCTTTTTATACTTTATTGATTGATAAAGTGTAGAGTGTTTACATAATATTTCAGAACTTTAGTGTTTTATTGTGTGGTTTTTTGTATGTGTACAGTAGGAATTTACGTAGTAATTTGTATAGTACAGTATTACTTAATAAGGTAATACGAAGGACCACTTTCCAAGGTAAGCCTGTGTCTCCTATCTATAAAAATCTAAACTAATAGGTTATATGCCCTATTAAACTCTAATATAAATATTGTATTTCTTTATATTAACTTTACAACAATTAACTTGAAGTTGTGTGTATAAGTTAAATTTCTACATTTATAAATTTGTATTGTCTTAAAATTAATAACAAATATTGCACTTTATGTAAAGCTTATGATTGCAGGTCGTCTAACGTGGTTGGTTTATATTATTGGTTCTGCTATTGGTGGACGAGTGTCATTTAACAGTAATGATGAACATGATGCTATGGATGGAGAACTTGTTTGCAGGTGTGGGAATAAAGTATATTAATTTAATGTGACAACTGTCGGTGGTTGATGGAACTCCATATTAATGGAAATAAGGAAACAATTATTTAATTCTACAAAAGACCTTTATTGAGCGACATAATTTCACTTTAGGCATTTTTTCAAGCTACTAAATTGAAAACAAAAGCATAAATGACCAAAATTCCTAGAGAAAGGAAAGTGTAGAGAAAGAATGGTTGAGAAATGATAAAAGACAGTATTTATGATAGAATGGACTATGATCTGACCTGTATGATGGAGAGGGAGAGGGGGTGTTTTAGAAAGCAAAGTTTATACAATAGGCTTCAATAGGGGTGATGAGTTCTACTTTTTGTTCCATATGGAGGAGTTGAACATTTGATTTAGGATCAAAATGATTTCCTGTGTCTATTAAATTATTTGCAAAATTTGAATTAGATTTGCCATACTTCCAATTGTGCACATGTTCTTTAGTTCTATTCTTTACTGATCTACCAGATTGAACTATGTGTTTACAATTGTAACCATTACAAGAAATCTTATATATGACACTATTTTATGAGCTATCTCTCTTATCATTATTGTTAACAACTATTTTTTCTATTTTTCTAGAGCTATAAAAAGCAGGATTATAATGATATCTATTAGATATTAAATTTTCAACTTTATAACTAATGTTTCCAATGAAATTAACTCCACAATATTTGATGCTTTCTTTTTCCTTGTACTTAGAATTATATAGATAATTAGATATTTTAGTTTTAATTTTTTATTTAAAATACTGTATTAACTAATTTGACACTGTACACGTTTTTGATAGTTTTAAATTCATTGTAGAAATCTGTATGGGATAATGGAATACTTATAAATTGTGAATCGTGCTATGGAAGGAGGCATGTTTATGGTTAATGGGGGTGGTTAGAATATGCCGGAATAACATCTGGAATATGTAGGTTTTCTAAAAAATTTGAAAGAGTGAACACTGTGTTGATATTTAAATCAAGAAAATTGATGTTATTTCTTTCCCCAATTTCCATAGTGAATTGAATAAGTTTATGAACAGACTTAATGAATTTAAAGAAATTTTTATGTGAACAAAAAAGTAGAAACTAAATAACTTGGAGTGTTTGGAAATCAATAGATCTTTAAAAAACCATGATTCCAACTTAAATGAATGAATATATCTTAACTCATCACTCCTATTGAAGCCAATTGTGTAACCTATGTTTATAAAATATCCCCTCCCCTTTAAATACTGGCTTTTATCATTTCTTAACCTTTCCTCTTCTACCCTTTCCTTTCTCTTGCAATTTTGATTACTTCAACTTGTTTTGTTTTCAATTTAGTAGCTTGAAAATGCCTAATGGCGAAACATATGTCCCTCAATAAAGCTCTTTTGTGGAATTAAACAATTGTTTCATCATTTCCCTTAAAGTACATTAAACCATTTGAATCTTATCAATAGTCAATAATCTTACTTTAGTTTAAGTTTTCTCAATTTATATATTAGATAGTAAATTATACTTTTACACAGATCAGAAGACTTGTAGGCTGTTGTGTGCAAGTCTGATTCAATTAAATGTTTCATTTAGTTTTTAATGTTGTTTGTAATTTTTAATGTAATGTTTGTTCGCAAATATAAATGGTTTAATGTTTTAAAATGCATATTGAACTTACAATTGAGAATTATATACTAATAGTTAGATCCAACAAGGGAATTAAATAGTTGTAAAAAATAGTAACCATAAAGAAATATCAGGATCAATTTGATGGATAAAACCAGGACACTTAAAAATAAAAAAAAAAAATAACATTATTGTTTGTGATAGTTTAACTTCATTTTAAATTAAAATAATTGTTTGGATTTCAATATTTTATAATTAAGTAAAAAATCTGTAAAATAAAACCAAGTAATTTTTATTTGCGATATTGTTGATGCTTAATATATATCTTATGCTGTCATTTCTTATTCCAGGGTGTTGCAACTAATGAATTTAACAGACTCACGACTAACACAAGGTGGCTGTGAAAAACTAGAATTAGCGATGCTTAGTTTTTTTGAACAATTCAGGAAAATTTATGTCGGGGACCAGGTAAATGAAAATATAAGTGGTTTAGTTTACAGCATAATATTTTGTTTATGAGTAATATGCACTCTTACATGTATACATTTATTTAAAAATGAATTAGCATATTTAACATGCTGTAAGAAAAAGTGCATAATAATTATTATACGTATTAAAATCTTGTTTTATAAAAATAAATATAATGTATATTTACTCTGCTCATATCATTCACTTGGCTCAAATAGCCCTCGCAGATCATTGAGTGTATTGTGGTTAATTTTTGTTCTTTATAGTCCATATATTATACTATATCAAGGTTGTGAATATTAGGGAACAGTCATAGTACTGAGGCAAGATTCAGGATTGCTAGGGTTTTGTACTAGCGATGTTGATACTCGGGTGAAATGGATACTCGCATTACTCGGTTTCAAATGATTTCAATACTCGTATTATTATTTCGAAATCGAGAATCTGCGCAGAATGATTTTGTGCATCGGATTCGAACTCAGCTTTACCAATCAGATCGTTTTAGATAAACCTACACTATTGCGTTCTATTTGTTAGACTGATCCACCAAGTATTTATTTTTTTAAACAATATGTGATTGACACTTCTAATATGTAATTAAATTTTATCCTGCCTCGACACAAATTCAGTAATTTAACGTTAGTACAATTGTTACCAACCTTAATAATTTAGTTGTTATTTAAAATAAGTTAATTTACTATATTTTTTATAAAGATGGTAACCTATTAATATTTATTTAAATATAAATAATAACAATTAAATAATAATTTAATTTACTTTTTAATGTGGAAATAAATTAATATTATAATTTTAAATTGAACTTGTTACCCAATCTAAATCATTTTAACTCATAATCGTAATGTTTAATTAATGTAAGTGAAAAATCAGCTTAGAAACTAATATAACCATAGTAGAAACACTGAGCATTTTGTTTGAAATTGACACAATACTAACGAATATCGTTGTCCGAGGATTTTATTTCGAATTCATAATCGCACATTACCTCCTCCTTGTTCCTAGTACCAAGGATTTTAATACTCGGAATGCTCCGACGATTTTGATACTCGGATTCACCGAGTATTTTAATTCGAACTCACACATCACTATTTTGTACCCACTATAAGGGTAATTTAATTTTGGTGAACCTCTCTTTACAATAAGATGTTGCAATGATATTTGCTCTCAGTGTCCCTGTGCAGTTATGTCTTGTTCTGTAATAGTTTAGCTGCAAGAGTGTAACTATTATAGAAATTGTCCATGTAGAGGGCATAGCCAACATCAAACTTGTTCCTCAGGAGATGTATAACTACTTTCATAGCATGACCTTTCCTGTTCACACTCACTATCCTTCCCTGAGTAAACAGTAAAGACAACACACAACCCACCAGGCTCACATATAGAGTACATTTTTATACCATATGGTGATATTTTTTCAAGGCTGCCTACAGCATCATTTCTTTCACTGAAGTAGAGGCACCACATGATAAGTTTAACCCTAACCTTATTGAGTTTGTGTGTAGACAAACCAATTAATACATTTTGTATATCAAACTAAGCATGATGTGCTTGTATAGAAAATGATGTTTATATATGTTGGACAAGTGTATTGACTAGGGATGAGACGATTTTATGCTTACCGATTACGATTATGTTTAATAATAGCCGATTAACGATTACGATTAGTGCTAATTAAATCATTTCACAATGTTCGTTTTGTAGAATGAGGAACAAAGAAAGGATGATAAATGTAATAGTTTATTATACCGTATCGAATTAATGATAACCTATTTAAACAGGAACTCAAATTCTTGATAGTTCTATAGTACTCTAAACTGTAGTGGTCATTAAATCAGTGAAACAAATTCAAAACACATTTAAGAAAAAGTAATATACTTATTTTATGTAGCAGTAATTACCAATGAATTACAGGTCTGCATAATCCTATTTGGAAGAATTTTCTAAGCGTAGTACTAAATTCAAGATAGTTTTCGTTAACAGTAATGTTTCAGATAATCATTGTTTTTCTTAAATCAGTAAATAAAAACCTTTACACTAATTCTCGTCTTGACAGTACAATTCTTGTTCTCGTTTTCCTCCCAAAGCCTATAATCTAGGTATATCTCGATAGTCTGTGTTGAAATATTTCTTGTTCTTGTTTACCCTCTGGAGCTCACTTGTAATGAGTGGAAGTGTGGCGGACCCGTGGCCCTAGTTGGATCTACATCTTTATTCATGTAGTCTTGGGTTAGATCTCTCTCTCTCTCTTCCATCTTTCCTATCTTTTCTTTTCTCTCTTGCTCAACTCTTGTTCTCTTCCGACTCTGAAGCTGTTAGAGTATTCAAGGGCTATGGGTCTTTATTTTATGCTCTTTTCTTCTTTTTTTTTGTAAGGCGATAATGACTGAAAGGTTTCTAATTTATAATCAATCGCAGTATTTTCTCTAGACGACATACAAATTATTAGTATACAGAAAATATTTTTCTTTCGTTATCTACAAATTCTGTTGCTTTATTTGCAATGATATTTATTTATGAAATTTTGGACAATTTTGTAACTTTTTATGTGTGAAGGATTGTTTGTTTCAGGTCCAGAAAAATTCCAAAGTCTACAGACGAATGTCCGAAGTTCTCGGTCTCATTGACGAGTCAATGGTACTCAGTGTATTTATTAGAAAAATGTAAGTAATTAAGCAGTTATATCTTATTGTATGGTCAGTTTATGATACAATTTTTATCCAAACTTATGGAAATTGAAAGAGAAAAATTTTGATTTGGAAGAAAAGAAAGCTTTAACTCAAAGTCTATTCTTAAATTTAGGGTTTTAATTGATGTATGTCATGAAATTTAATATTTGGTTCTGCATTAACAATCAAACGGAGATTGTATACAAGGGTTAAGATTATTTGTCTAATTGAATTTGTTAAGAATATTTTGTAATGTTTAAATCATTTAGAGATTTGTTACCATATCTATCAAAGTTATTAAGCTGAAGATCCTTCTGCCAATGTATTCAAATCAATAAAGACACTCTGTGCCATAAGATATTTGAGGTCAAAGATTTAGGATCCCTTTTCAATAATTATTAATTATATATTATAAATGGTGGGCTCCTTGGCTGGGGCACACAGAATTAAAATATCTAATTTACTATCTTGTAAGTTGAATTACTGAACTGTTTAAAATATTTAATTGGGATATTTTCTGGATTTCAATAGGTTTTTATATAAACTCATAGTCGTTGCTAGAGAGCATTATATAGAATGATTTGAAATTTACTAAACTTGTTTATAGGTTGATTAGCATGACAGGGGTGAGTAGGTAACATGTCAACTCGTTTCCTCTTCAGCTAGTAAATAAGATGAATTGTCTAATTTTGGTGTTTTTATTTTCCAGCATTACCAATCTAAAGTATTGGGGTCGTAGTGAGCAAATCATTTCCAAAACATTGCAGTTGCTCAATGATCTTTCCGTGGGATATAGTTGTGTACGCAAGTTGGTGAAATTAGAAGAAGTTCAGTTTATGCTTAATAATCATACGGTAAGTTTGTTTCGGATGTACTAAATATGTTTTAATATAAACTATCACTTTATTAATATATTATTAGACTTTATACATTACATTTTTCGTATATTATAGATGAAAATAAGAATAAAACTATATAAAACAACCTATCTGTACTTCTACACTTGTAAATTATCAACCATCTATTTTGTAATTTAATTGGCTATATTTATATTATAATCTGTTTACCTTGACTGTCAAAGTTAACATGTACACATAAACAGTAATTTAGAGTACCTATCTTCCGATTTCATTGCTGGATTTGGTCTTTTGGTGTACAAAGTACAATAAGTGAAGGTAAGAACTCACGACCGAGTTCTTAGGTCATAATATTTTAAATAGAGTAATTCAGAAACAGGTAAGTGACAAAACCTTAAAAAAGTGTTAAATTGTCAGATCCCCAGTCATGATGTGGTTGTGATCTTGCGCAAATATGTATATGAAAATTAGCAGATAATAAAGCAATTTTTTAATTAGCAATTTGTTTAGCAAATTAGCAAATTTTTAATAAAATTAGCATATAAAATATAATTGATGAAAATGAAATTAAATTAGTTCAAATATATGAATTTATTTGATTAGAGTGAACATTTTCCATTTCTGGGAAATGGTGTAGCAGTGTCTGAGATGCGATGCAGGTCTATGTTTTACACATCTCTTGGTAGACTACTCATGGTGGATTTGGGGGAGGATGAAGATCGTTTTGATAGCTTTATGTTACCTCTAACAGGTAGGATTTTTGTTATTTTTTTCTGTTTATTTTTAATGATTTTCTAAATGCATCATCATTAATGATTTGTGTTGTAGTTTTAAAGACAAGAAAATATTTTTATTCACCACAGTTTATAAGCTTGATGGGAAGGTGAAAATAAAAATTATTGTTGGAGAAATTTGTAGGTTAAGTTAGGTTAGATTTTTTTTTTGACATTTAAAAAAAAATTGTGGTATGTAATTAATAAATTAAGATTTTTAACGTGGTAAGGGTATGAAAAAGTCATTTATTTATATATTTGCTGCAAAATATTTGTTTTGCCAAAACTGTTCACTTTACCAAAATATGTAGGACTAATATGTAGGTCAACATCTGTGGTCTAATATAGTTAATTACCTTAGAGGTTGTCCTCAGTCCGTATATTGGTTTTAGCGGGCCTGATGAAGCCGACAGTGTTCGGCGAAACAGCGCTGTAGCTAAAACCAATATACGGACTGAGGACAACCTCTAAGGTAATTAACTATATTATATATTAAACAGTCCAAGGCAACACATTATACTTTATAAAATCTGTGGTCTATTTTCATTTTTTGATTGATATTATTGAACTCTGATTTTTTGAGAGGATAGTCATGAATACTTTTTGTTCATGTTAACATAGTTTTTGGACTATGGAATATGAGAAATTATACACAATGTTTATTTTTAATATCTCACATTTCATACGTAAAACTAAATTGTAATTTCAAAATGACTACAATTAATTTAAAGAATAGTACATACAAAATAGAACACAGATTACCATAAAATAATGTTTAATGATTGTCAGTTATAATTTTACAGCTAATGTGACACAGTTATTGAAGCAGATTTGATTATTAAAAGTAATTTTGTGAGAATATGTGTTTTACATATTATTCTTTTAGAACACATTCCTTCTCATAAGTCCATGTTTTCAACTTCATATTAACTGTTTTTTGTGTGTGTGTTTTTTTTTCAGCATCATTTGAGTCGATAGGAGCTATGCTAGCTGTAGCGGAATCCCCTTTATTCGCTGCTGAAGATGCTAAAAAGGCCTTAATAGGTTTGGCAAGAGATCTACGAGGCCTAGCTTATGCTTTTAATACAAAAGCTTCTTATATGATGCTTTTTGATTGGATGTATCCTTTAGTTTTAATATAATTAATATGAATTGCTTGAATGTAATATTAATTATATCACCTTTCAACTAATAGATAAATGTTTATTCATTGATTATAATTTGTTAGAACATGTTAGAAGATTAAACTTTCGGCTCAGCTTTCGTTAATATACCACATGATAACACTTGCATTAATAAACTCATGAAAATGTAAAGATTGTTTGAAACATATATGTAAAATGTAAGCCTTCACGTAACAAGTTATTGCCTAAATAACTGAAAGTGTTATACTTGTTGTTAATATAGATGTTAGTCTAACAAGGACTTTTTTGAAACCTTGTATTTCTTTATATATTTTGTGTATTTTGCTATTAGATATGATACTACACTTCCACCAAGATATATGATGACTTCCTTCCTAATGCTCTTAGGCAGATGCCTAAAGATCTTTAAAGGTTCAAAAATTGTATATTAAGGATATATCATTTTAAAGTAAGTAATGAATAGAGAAAAACCATGCAAACCGAAGTTCTGTATATTGTCATTATCTAAAATAGTAGCTAATATTTAAATTGTAGTTACATACTTCTTGAAAAAGTCTATTTAATGTGCGAAACTGTTCTATGAGTAGTGGGTATTGTAGCATTAATTTCACATTATAAAATACCATTTTGAATTTAAAGAAAAATACATCAATCATTATTTCACTGTATGCAATGAGTCTCAATAGGTTTTTGCTTACAAAGATTATTTTGCACAATTGTTCTCTAATGTAGCGGGTTCCTTCTTTATAATCAAATTCAATTCAATTTATAACAATTATAATTGTAAAATTATCTTTAAAAATTATCATATTGTAAATTATATCAGTAATGCAACATACCAAATACATGATCAACAACAAACAAAAGTCATTTACAATCACACAAATGCACTTTATTTGTAAATAAATTTGAATATAACTTTTAAAAATAAAGTTTAAAAAAGGTATATAATAAGATTTATAAAGGTATATAAGTCTAATTTTTAATTGTATATGTGTTGTCATTTGTATGGTAGTAATAATGCAACCTCTGGTTTATGCAGGTTTTTTCTACTAATTATTCCCCTTAAAATCTCTTGACCTCTCACGTGTTCCCTTAGGTCATGATTTAATTTTTTTTTAGTTTTCCTTAAAAACATAATTTTAAGGGATAAGGGAAAATTGCCTATAGTGCTAAAATAAATTATTCCAGAAGTGTTGTATTCGATGTATTCACCTATTCTACATAATGTTTATCCACAAATATATTATTAGCTATGAATAGCGGTACTAACCTTCAAATGGTCATTTATACTTCTTTGTCTCTTTTTTAAAAGTCTGACTATAGTTTTGAAATTACATTTTCATTCACGAAGGTGAACACTTAATAAAAATCAACAAAAATTATTACATGTATAACACAATAATCAAATTATTACATCTAATAATTTTTGTTAAGTATTCGTCTTCGCGAATGACATCGTAATGTCGAAACTATAGTCAGACTTTAAAAAAGAGACAAAGAAGTATAAAGGATCGTTTGAAAGTTAGTACAGCTAATCATATGTATTAATGGTCCAGGAAGGTAGGATTCATAAAAAAATTATAATATTATTAGCCTTTATGAGTGTAGCTAAGCCATGATGAATATTAGTTACTGTATTATGAGATTATATCACTACTTGAGATTATACCCACACACTCATATTCTCAATATACCTTATAAAGATTTTTAAAAATAAAGAAGCTTTTTGTATAGGAAAAAATACTTCAATAACACAACAATGTCTCAACGACTACACCAACAGTGCAACTGAGTTGTTGGAAAAATTGTTTTTTGGGGGTGTTGTCTTGTTATAGAAATGAGTGTTTTTAATTATTTATTGATTTGTTAAAATATTTAAGAGATGATTTGTTTATATATAAATTTTGTTTGTATTGTTCTTATTTTATTTGATATTTGGTTCTTGACACCATGTCTTGTGAGAAAGTAGGAACACTTTGAGTGATATATGATTTTAAATGCAATAATGATGGAGAAAATCTAAAACTAGAATTCTCTATGTTGGTGATACAGAGTATTTACTTTTAAATTGTACATAAAATTGTAAGAAGTTTCATTATAAAGAAGGCACTTATGTTAGAGAACAATAATTAACATAATTTTTGGCAGTAAAACTTGTTGGAGTTGTGGTATATATAGTGAAAGGAGTTTTGAGGCTCATTTAATTTGATTGATTAATAAGTAATAAGCTAGTAGTCTCAATTCTTCATAGTAAACAATTGAGTTGTTTTAACAAACTAAGCTTTCCAATACTGTATACCCAATGAGATGTAACACAACATAATTCCTAATAATTTCAATTTGATTGAGCCCACCATTAATTCACAACAGGGTTTAGCTGGCAAAGATTACATTGTTAATGATTTTTTCTAATTTAGCTGTCTCCTTTAAAGCTACAGTAATAAAAGAGGTACTTAATAACACTGTTTTAAATTTCTTTTGGTTGTTGTTTTAGATAGAGTTATAACCTCTGGTTTTTCTGTACTCATTATCCTCTTTTAAATTATGTATCACTTGTTGGAGTTATTATTTTTTATTAAATTTAATCCCCTACTTCAGTTAAGAGCAATAGTGAAGGTCTACATATATCAAATTTTAGCTTTCTAAACTTTTTCAAAAACATTCTTTTGAATTTAAGCCTATTCGTTCAAAATTTAGATGGAGGTACACCTGGTAAGATATGTCTTGCTAGCTAAATCAGTAGTTTTATATTTATCAGTCAAGTTTAAATTCTTGGAGTGTATAGTGTATTCCTGGTGTATGCATGCTCAGTTACTCCATAATTGTTTATTATCAGTTAAATATAATCCTTAACACACACAGTTATCCTAGTTACACGCCTATATTACTCCATGCGATGGAACTCTGGTACAGAGAACCTCAGGTTACGACACCTGTACTCAAGTTATTCGCAGAACTGGTTCAGAACAGATCTCAGAGGTTACAGTTCGATGCGTCGTCACCCAATGGTATTCTGTTGTTTAGAGAAGCTAGCAAAGTGATATGTAGTTATGGTGAGTGAATAGTTTTGTTACAAGTTAATTACATAAGTAATTTTAACTCTAAAAATAGTCTCAATTTGTTTCCAGAGATGTTTATAATAGCCAAAGTGATAGCAATATTATAAAATAGGGATTTTCAATTTGTTAATAACTACAAATCAGTCTCATTATTGACCAGGAAAGTTATTAAAAAATTGTTTGCCATCAGAGTTGAAAAGTTTTTTTTAAAATAAATTTCAACTCCTTTTTAATTGCTAGTATGGTTTTAGGCAGTGTAAATCAACAATAGGTGCTGCAGTGAGGCTTATTAGCTTTATAACTTGATCAGTGAACAAGAGTCTTTCTCAATGTCTTTAATGATCTGAATAAAGTGTTTGATTGTGTTAATTTTCAAATACATTTTATATTTTAGAAAATTTATGTATAAGAGGTATTCCCATAATTTGAATTAAATCCCATGACAAATAGAGAGTTCAGGATGTTGAGGTGGTTGAAGTTTTGTTAAATGGTATAATTCTTAAATTTGAAGGCCCCCTGGACTCTTTGTTCTGTATTGTTTTTATTATATTTATATAAATGGCTTTTTGTTTTCTGTAAATATTGAAAGTTATTTCAGTGTGCAGATAAAACAAACTTTACTTTTTGTGGCACACTTGCACTTGCAAGATTTTGTACTTTTAAATGCACAAAGTCAATATTTTGGTGAAATAAATTTCAGTAAGACCAATTACTTGTTTTTTGAAAAGGGACTTCTGTCACAAAGAGTCCTTAACATCTTTTTGTATGATGTTTTTCTCTAAGAAGTCGGGTCTGCAAGTTTTTTTGGTCTAATATAGACAATAGACACTAGACAGTCTTAGACAGATCATATACATAAATACAGACCCCAAACCACAAAATAACACAACTACACAAACCGTATAATATGTTTATATTACCTTATTACACTCTGCTATCATCTTCAGAGGTACACTACATACTAAATACAATAACAACAAATATATACTACCTTGAGGCATTTCCCCCACTCCTTACCTAACCTCTTAGCCAACTACAGTTGACCACGTAAAAACTAAAAACATGGCTGATATACCATTCGTTGAGATTCAACAATTTCTGTTATCGGGTTCAAGAAAAATAAATAAGTGAGTTAAGCAAACAATGATTCAGTACTAAAAGGGTTTGTATTAAAAAATTTAGGATCTAAAGCCTGATTTACACGGGTAGAGTTGTTGGTAGAGTAGAGTTTCTAGTAGAGCTACTTTCTTGATCACTCTACCGATTTTAAACAAGTGACTGTTCACACATAGTAGAGTGTTGATGATAGTTTGTGAACTGTGTGTTCCTCCTCATTACCAGTCACAAGACAGCGTCACTCTACCAGAAACTCTACTCTACTGCCGACGGATCACGTTTACACAAGTATAGTGTACAGGAGAGTGACAATTTTGCTAGTGGTGGGGGAAGTAGAGTAGAGTTACTTTCCCACATGCTGCTAGTAACTATACTCTACTACCTACTTGCTACTCTACTAGCTACTAGACGCTAGTAAGTGTTTACATGAGTAGAGTTACTCGACTAGAAACTCTACTCTACCAACAACTCTACCCGTGTAAACCAGGCTTTAGTGTTATCAAAACAACCTTAATATTGTTATCAAAACAACCTTAATTTTAAGCCCCTCTATTACAACTAAAACATAGATTCTTATTTTACATATATATTTATCTCGTTTTATAATCTCCTTGAATATTTAGATATTCATAAACATATTATGTAATTTTAAACTAGTCTATCAATGAAATATTCTAAGGCTTCAACCCAGAACCATCCCAATCTTTATGACAAAATTTACGCTGTAATTGATGGCATAGTATGCCATAGAAAATGAGTAGAATGTGATGATGGTGGAAGACCTAGTGAAGACTTCTAGCCATTCTAAGTTGTATTGTGAATAAGATAATAGATGTCTTAACATTTAAAACCATGTATCTATACAAGCCGCAATGAATGTAGTCCGTTGGTAAATAGCCAATAGGGAAACAATAGTAGCGCGCTGTTGTCATTTTGAACAACACCCTGCACGAGGTCAGCCGGCAATTTAGGCTATATGGATGTCTTGCAAAGCTAATAGAGTTGTTTAAATGAGTAGTTTTATAATGTTTGCTTATGTTTTTTATGAGTTACATGATAGGTTTTTGTTTTAATAATTTAAACATGTTCAGTGTAACATACTACTTTGAAATCTAATATATTTTCTTTATAATATAAATTGTTAGCATGGTTAAGAAAAACTATTAAGCACTATTATTAACTAATAAATGTTTATGTAAGCATAAACAAGCAGGATATTTCTTATCTTAAAACAAACTCTACAGTTCAATGCATAAAGGTCAACATTTAGCTTGGATTCAAGAAGGCCTAATCCAAGTAGTTTGTTTGTTTAACAAGACAAACAGATAAATCCGGTAGTTTTGTTAACTTCCAAGTGGTTGTATGGACTGGTCAGATGGATTTTGTTTTTTCTATAAAAAGGACATTCATTGTGAAAATAATTGTGCACGTTCTAACTATATTTCATAAATATATATTGCACATTATCAAGCAAGTGTAATGTTTTTTATATTATAACTCAAGTTATTAACTGTCGTCAGTATCAGTTAAACCTACTATTTTCTAATAAGTGTAAATAGTGTACTCCTGCTGTTCACACATAACGGCATCATAACTAACTCATGAGATTACGATGACAACAAAAGGTCAGACTGTATTTTCTTATGTTTGAGGCTCATCCCCGGGGAACATTGTTATTTCTCTTTAAAACATTATATCATAAACAGTACTAAATTATTTATGTTATCTCTGTTAAATTGTAAAAGTTTGTTTTGTTTGACTTCTTATAACATTGTGAATTCATTTTATTTCTGTTTAACTTAGAGGAAAGTAAAGTTCAGTTGAATCATTTATGTAAAGGAGCTCCTATTAATTTCACGTTTTGTTTTATTTTATTTTAATAAGGTTGTATCTTTTATAACCAAATATCTATGAATTATACATTTGGGAATACATTGCTGAAACAAAGTTAATTAATTCCTTCCATTATTCCTAGTGACGCGGTTAGGGTGCTAAGTTCACTAGTTAAAAAAAAAAAAAAAAAAAAAATCTATTGCTTCCACTGCTTAGCTTTAGCATCCTATTTTGCATTAATTTTTGCCACGCCTAAACAAATAACAACGACAAAGAAACAAAGATGAATGAAACTATAAAATCCGCACATATTGAACAGGTTACTTGGTCGTCCATGGATGCACTAATATTGTTTATCACCTTCCAAAAGCAATAGAGATAATATTTCGTACCTTCGCAGAAAGGATAGCGGTAAGAGTTTGAGGAAATTAACGTGACACATAGTCTGGAAGTACTGTAAACGAAGAGACGAACACAGTTCAGGCATTGACTCAGGAGAAAGTTTTTGAATAATAAATATTTTCATATCATTTGTAATTTTCATTTAGTTCTAAATTTTGTCAGTATTAACATTAGTACTAGAAAGACATTAAGATTCTTGCTTATAATGCTGGTACATTTAAAGTGTAAAGTAGTAAGTATTTACAACTTATTTACCCTGTAATAATATTAATAACCAAGTACAAAAATTAATATTACTTTTTAATTAAAATTTTCCAAACTTACATTACTCTCCGTTTGTGCCGTAAAGCTTTAGGAAAATTTAACCAAAGACTAACTTGTGAAAAATCTCGAAAATCCTACAAGCCAAAGCACGAGTGTTTAAACAGAGTAGACCGGAATCATGGGCTCCAATACATTGGTACGATACCAAAAATCACACCTACATCAATGGTGTGGTAAAAGTTATGTTCTGTATGTGGTCTTCCTTCTGCTTCCTTATAGAGACTCAAGGCGCAGAATGGACTTTTGACTACAAATAATTATGACGTTGCTAATGTTTTAGGCTCATCATTTGCTAACTTTTCTTCAACTGCTGCTTATGGTGATACCTTTTGTTTCTATAAAAGGTCTGAAGAAGCAATACCTTTTTCTGTAGGTCTATCGTAAGAATCGCTATTGAATACAGCATTTTCTTTACAACAATTAGAATTTACTATGTTGTCGGCATGATATTTTGCTCCAGGCCCTGACAACATACAGTAGTTTGTTCTATGGTATACCTCCCAACTTCGACGAAGCTGACTCGCCGTAAAAAAAAATCGTATATTCAAGGAGCAAGGAATTTATTTGGTAATTCCTCTTCTAAAATCAGGTTAAGAAAATTCTACTATCAATTATTTGTTTATTGTTTATATGTATGTATTTTTAGGAGTAGATAGTTCTACTAAATAGGGTAAAGTCGACTATAGTTAATTGTAAAATGTTTGACTTATGCTTTAGCACTACTCTAATTGATATGAAGTATTACAAAACTGTTCCAAAAAAAGTCTAACATTGGAATACCTTCTTGGGACACACTGTATATATAACAATAGACATAATTATCTATTAGCCTCACTCAGTTTGATGTTCCGTTCTATCATGTCATGTTTCACCTTGGAATTTAAATGTTTTTGTTCACAGGACGTCATATTCTAGAAGTAGAAGTTCCTAAAGACCAAATCTACGCTATGAAGTTGAAAGGCATTTCAATATGTTTCTCAATGCTAAAGGCAGCATTGTGCGGAAGTTATGTTAACTTTGGTGTGTTCAGATTGTATGGGGATGAAGCTCTAGATAATGCTCTCAAAACTTTTGTTAAATTACTTCTCTCAATACCTCAGTCTGATTTGTTGGTGAGTAATATTAAATACTGGTTTACAGTATACACTGTGTGTGACATCTAACTTTCTATAAAAAATATTGTACAATATAACTTGTTTTTCACATTATAGTTTGCCCTGTCATAAATTATAAATTAGATGATTATACATTATTGGGTTTTGTTGATGTATAAACTTGTTATAGTTAGTGGGTTGACCTAGTGTCTCTGTTAAAACAAACCTATGTTGTTTAATCTTAAATGTATATATTATCACCTATTTATGGTGTAAATTTGAATTAACTGATTTAAAATAACCAATAGAGCATACAGTTTAATACTTGCAATTTGATGATATCCTGTAAAATAAAGTTATAAACAGTCACTAACTAGAAGTAATGCTTTTACGGTTCTAGGTTTGTAATTGTGGAGAAATTTTAGCCATTCAGAGTCCTTAGAATTCTCTTTTTTTTTTCTTTTTTTTTTTTTAATAAAGAAAATACAAGTTGAGTTGCATAATACTTAATTCTTACACAGGTATAGTGATTGTCGATATTTATGACTATGTCTCAGACCTCCTAGTTGTTATATATTATTAAAATAGTTTTCACTAACTCTGTATTGATTTCTTGGCTCTGGTCTTGAAATTGGTGAATATGTGGAAAAACCTCCCCACTTGCTATGCTCCTATCCTTATAATTAGTAGAGGCTTGTTCATGCTCACCTTAAAATGTCTCGTAACTGTGCGGATATCAAAGTTTTTGTTAAAAGTTAAGGTTCAATATTAAAATTTTTGAATCATTATTTTGTGTCATCTTTTGAAAGTAACCTATTAAAAAACAAAGCAATTCAACATTTTCGCCCATTTAGAATCGTCCTACCGCAATAAATAAAATAGTTTTGGAAAGCTAATGTTCCGTAGATGCATAATAATGGAAAAAGAAAAAAAGGGAAAAAAACGTTATAAATAATATTCCAAAAATTGGTAAAGTTGCATATTTTGATACATAATATCAAAGATTTTAACTGTCCTGTTGTAAACGGAATTGATGCCATTCTTTCTCAGATGTTCACAAATCTATTTTTCTGTCACACAGATCTAACATAACACTGTTCTATAGATCACGTCTTTCGATTCAATAGATCACGTCTTTCGATCAGTGCTTTCCAAATCTTTCTATCTGTTATAGTTTTTATTATATAAAAATGAAACAAAATCAAGAATTTTAACTCATTTTTACACGCTAAAAATTACATTTTTTCAATTCCACTTTTATCCTAGTAGATATTGTTTTATCAAAATGTATAATATATCATTTTAAAGGTGATGTTTCAATCTTTCATAATCATGTATACCAAAATCCTTGTCATTAAAAGTAAAAATTCAAGAATTCGATAAAGTTGCCGACTATTCCGCTAATTCAAGAATTCGATAAAGTTGCCGACTATTCCACTAGATCGCCTCACTTGATGCGACAACATTTATATAGAAAAATGTGTACTGAGTGTTCATATGGTTTTACGAAATGGTAATACTTGTCCAAATGTCACAAGTTGACAATATTATATAGTATTTTTCTTTCTCTTTCGAACTACGGATTCGAAATTATTGTAAGTTATATAGTTTACAAAATATATATCTATTTTATGACGTAGTAACCTAACCGAACCAGGCTAATTTTTCTTTCTGTGCAGTTTACTAAATAGGAAATATCGATTACTTACATTGATATTTTGTAACCGATCTGTACACTATTAGATGAAGTTTAGATCTTTCAGTTGGTACCACTCATTACGTCATTGAGTTATTTTAGAATATTCTTTCACAACTTGAAGTTATCATTTTGCGCAGCCTTGGTTTGTCTACTAAATGACATATTGTGCCTAGGCTAGTGCGTGAGTTGGTTTATTTCTGTTATTGTGAAGTTATTTTGTTAGGTATGTTTTTTATATATATTATAATTTGTGTATTCAAATTATAATATCTGTATTATTGTTTGTAGAATTTATTGTTTTGAGTGAATGTTATTGTCAGACTTATCTAATACTGATGCTGTCTGGATAGGTTATGTTATATCTGCTCTAACCTTTTTTAGCAAATTTCCATTTGTTTACATATAAAAATAATTTTGTCTAATTAAAATTTTATAAATGGATTTTTCTTTTTAGCAACTTTTATCCACAAATATATTAAAAATCTCTAGTAATACTTGAAAAAATTTTAAAAAATTAATTGTATGGTGTACATTACCTTTTCTGTGCAATGTGTGCCTTGGCCACTGGACGATTTTTTTTATTCCTGACCTAATACTCAAAATGTTTACATATAAATTTTTTTCACTACACAACTAAATTCTATGCACCTTTCTGAAGGAAATGATAATTTGTAGTTGTGTTTTGCATAGTATTACTATTTTTTGGTGATTTTTTTCAAATGAGGCCTAACTTTTTACCTTTTTCTGTAAAATCTTTTTTTTGAAAATGTAACAAATTATTTTTTTTCTAATCAACTTTTATCCACAAATATATTACAATTCTTCTAGTAATAGTGAAAAAATTCAAACAAAATTTTTGTATGGTGTACATTACCTTTTCTGTGCAATTTGTGCCTTGGCCACTGGACGATTTTTTGATTCCTGACCTAATAACTCAAAATTTTTTTATATATAATTTTTTTTCACTATACAACTAAATTCTATGCACCTTTCTGAATATAAATGATATATAGAAGTTGTGTTTTCCATAATGTTACTAATTTTGGTGATTTTTTTTTTCAAATTAGGTAGTAACATTTTACCTTTTTCCGTAAAACATTTTTTTTTTAATGTAACAAATTAATTTTTTTTTAATCAACTATTATTCAAAATTATATTACAAAACTTTCGTATATCTTGAAAAACAGTAATACAAATTTTATTTTGGATGATTCATTTTTTTCTAAAAATGTTACATTCATTTTTTGATACCTAACATACTTAATCCAAAACTGTTAAAACAAAAAAAAAAAATTATTACATAGATAAATTCTACGCATCTTTCCGAGAAAAATTTATCCTATAAGTTAGGTTTTGTATAAAAATAATATTTTTTTATTAATTTTTACACAAACGAAGAGAATTAATATATGCTGTATAGAGGGTTAAACTGCTTTTCACATAATACTAATCAATAATAAGACATTTCTCGTCGTAAGAAACCCGTTTCAGAATGCTCTCTCTAGGAAGAGAGCCAATATTGCATTGTTCTTTGGTCATTGTCATCAGCACTGACTGTTCAGTCACTATATATGGGTTGTAGAAAGGTTTTATTTGTTCCCAGCCAAATGACATTAAGCAGCGCCAAGTGTTATCATGAAGGAACAGAATACTGCGACTAAGCATGCTAAAGTCTCACATTAAGATGGAGCTTTATTGTTGTACCCCTAGATGTAAATTTTTTGTTTGACAAGTTTTTTGGATTTGGTATTCTTTCACTGAATGGATTGTTGTTTTGATTCCAATGTATTGTGAAACACCCATGTGTCATCACCAGTTGGCTTTAAAATTCATCTTCTCTATAACAGAAAAAAATAAAAAAGAGTAGTAAAAACATTCCTATGATCCTTGTTTTTGTGCTCCCACCTTATGAATGTTTAAAATAAAATGGCAAAATTGGAAACAGTCTCTTCTCACGAAGTTTTTCATTTAAGAGCATATTAGTAACTCAGCAAATAAATCGAAGGAGGTTTTGAAGGTTGTACGAGGAGAGACTGGAGATGCGGGAGGATCCATTATCGAGAACCCTCTTGAAATTTACAACAATTTTTTTATATTAGTAACAGAAACTTTACATCTAAAGACTAACCATGATTTGTATGATAAAATACTTTAAAAAAATCTTTTTTTCTAATTCCAACCACTGTAAAAGAAGTATATCAAGTAATTTCTGGTTTAAAGAATACAAACACTGTGGGTTGGGATGGTATTCCCACCAAGGTCTTCTCATAATATTTCAAAACATTGTCTTTTCTTATCAGTTTTTTAAATATAGTAAATTTCAAAAAAAAAGCTTACATATTCTCTTATAAAACTTATTTTAAAAAAAAGCAAGTGAAGCAGATAAATATTACTAATTACCATCCTACAGCACTAATCCCGGTTTTATTTAAAGTTTTTGAAAGAGTAATTCTGAGCAGAATTTTGAAGTTCTTTAATAACTTTAATATTAAACAGAGAGTCAATTTGGATTTCAAAAAGGCTTCTCTACAGAATTGACCATTTATACTATACAAGAATCAATAACATACTCACAAAAAAAAAATATATATATATATATATATATATATATGTATATAGCATCTCTATTGTGTGACCTCTCGAAGGCTCTTGATCATGTCAACCATAGAGTTCTACTCTGGAAACTTTATTATTATGGTATTCACGGGAATGCAAATGATTGGCTGCGGTCCTACTTAACTTCTTGAAAACAAAGAGTTGTCTATACAGAGTTCTCTTTTGGATTGCACTGCTCATCTTGGGAAATCAATTCTCGAGGAGTCCCTCAGGGATCAATTTGTTCCTTTGCTGTTTTTGGTCTATGTAAATGACCTGCTTTACAATAATTGCAAAACAAAAACTGTCCTGTTTGCTGATGACATCATTTTAACAGTTTTTGGAAGGACTATTGTTGACCTGGAAGAATCTGTCACTTCATCATTAACTATGGGGAAAAAAAGTGTTTAGCAAATTCTCTAAAATTTAACAAAAGTAAAATTCAATTAATTCATTTCCATTGTAAACAGCTAAAAATCAAAATTTCAATTCTTCACTTGGAACCAAGTTTAGACTCGGCAAAATTTCTAGGAGTGATAATTTTACAAAAATATAAACTGAAAACCACAAATCATCTTTTTTTTAAAAAAAACTTAATTCAGCTTGTTATGCACTCCGTGTTATTTCCTGTACTGCCAGCCCCTCTACAATTAAAACAGTGCACTTTGTATGTGTACCCTCACCTTAGATATGGTATTGCCCTGGGGGAAATTTGCTAGAGTGGCAAAATTTGTTTTATTCAAAGGAAAATTATAAGAATAATTTGCAACTTAAAATGTCGGCAATCTTCTAGAAATTCATTAATAAAATTTATTTTTTTTAATTCTTCCTTTTATGTATTCTGAATGTCTTGTAATTTAAAAAAAAAAAAATTATATTGGTGTAAATCAGCATAGACATGGATATTCCATGAGCAGGCAAATGCTTCAATACTCAATCCAGAGATTAAAGCTGTATGAGAATGGGGTTCGCTACTCTGGTCTCAAATTGTACAACAGGTTGCCGGAAAATCTTAAAGATCTGCCTTGTCTCAACAAATTTAAAAACAAAGTTACATTCTTATCTTATTCACATTTTATTCAGTGGAAGAGGAGTACTTTCAGTTATAGTTTATAATTATATTAAAACGATTGTATATTTAACGTTGTATGTTTCACTTGCTTTATATATCACTGTTTAATGTGACAACTCAAATGTTTACTGCAGCTTTGCTGCTATTTGTATACCTAATGAGGCTAAATAAATAAAAATAAAAAATATAATAATAAATCATCCACCCACTCCTTTGCACGTTTTCATGCCCCTCGTTAAACCGTTGATTTTGTCTTCTCACCACTGCATTTTCACCGTAAACTTCACTAATGTGATGAAAAATCTGTACTGGTTTCATATTTCTTACATTCAAAAACCAGATAACAGTCTGTAGTCCATAGTTAGCATCACTTAAAATTTTTATATTTTAACAAACTATAAACAAAAACTACTATTCGTAATGGGATCTTTAGTCAGCTGATATATGAAAAAGTTCAGCATGCTTGCACTCTAACGGCCATATTTTAAAAGGATACTCGCTTCTGAAACACATTGTTTAATTATAGGCTGGTATAATGCAGAATTAAATTTTTGAATCAATTGGAGGATCTTTTTTGACATAAAATAACAATACTTTTCGTACACAATATAATTCGAAAATTTTAAAAAACTTTTGTGGATATGCTTTGGTTCAGTTATTTCTGTACAATGATCTAAGACTGGTTTAGTATAATAAATGGATGGACTAACTTTGTTTGGTCAAGATTTGCTCAAATTATTTGGGCACATACAGACACTCATGGGCGTACCCAGCGAGGGGCAGGGGGAGGGGCAGCTGCCCCCCCCCCCCTGGAAGCAAAAAAATAAATCTTTATTATACATTTTGTTGCTGGAATTTAATACAATTCTTGAAATAACTATTTTAATAATCAATTTTATATTGAATGACCATGGCTTGCCCCCCCCCCCCAGTTTTTATCCTGGGTTTTTACCCTTGCAGACACATAGACAGAAGAGAAACACTAATGAATATTTGATACGAGTATTGTTAACATTCAAGAAATGGGTGTTCTTGGTTACCATAGTGACTTTAAACAACTTTTTTATAGTTTTAAAATGTACATAATTCATATTCGATTATCATAAATAAAATGATTATTTTTTTAAATGTTTTTGTTTACAGGACTATCCTAAACTATCACAAACGTACTACGTCCTCTTAGAATGTCTGGCCCAGGATCACATGAGTTTTTTATCAACGTTAGAACCCAATGTATTTCTGTATATATTATCATCGATCTCTGAAGGACTTACAGCTTTAGGTGCGCACCTCAATCACTTCACAGGTACAGCCCTGGCTAATGCAATGAACCCCACAAATGAATGGCTTGTGTACTATTCAAATAAAATATGTAATAATGCTTTTGTAGGAGAATAGATCATTCATTACAATGAGAAATGATTTACTAGTACAGACACTATTCAAAACTAATGGGACACTTCTGAATCCAAAAAGAAAACATTATGATCATTTTGTCAATATTTGAGTTATATGAAACTAATATTTTAGTTTTTATTTGGTTATAAATGATGCACAAGCTTTCTCACATTCCTAGAAATAAAGCTTAAGGAAACCGTTTTAATTTGTCACTATCTCCCACAAAATTTAAAGTGGCTGTTTCTAAGTTTATCTTACCACAGTTCGAACTAGTGAACCGTTTAAGATTAGGCATGTACGAACTCTATTGATGGGATTGCTTTTCCATGTGTCTCTTCCATCTTCATTAGCCTAACTGGTACAACATAAAGATGTTAAACAAAAGAACAACATTTAGAATCAGGAGAAAAAGCTAATTATTAATGCTGCTTAGAAAATAAACTATCTCGAGCAATATTAATTAAATTTTGATGTAATGTGAAAAAATTATAACCTAAACTAGGTATAAGAAAATGGCAGTTTCTGAGTAATTTGAAAATTTTTGAAACTGATTAGAAATTATACTATCCAGTTTGAATCCAATCCTAACTTGAAATTTAATGACATCCACACAGGCTTTTTAATAATATGCAAAATATAATTTTCTTTCTAATGACACATTGAGTTGAATGCTAAACTATTATATGGTATGGTTCTGCTATGAATTACATAAATCAAAATTGTTCAAAACCATTACAAAATTTAATTCAAATCACCAATTTTTTGAAATGGGCTAATTTTAAGATTTTCTAAGAAAAACATTGTCCATACTTCTTTTTCTTTATTTTAACAGCAGCATTTTTCTTAACGATGATAATAAATATTTCCCCTTTGTTTTCTTAGGGAATACATTTTAGTAAAGTTTGATCAAATCATGAGAGCTGATATAATTAGTTTTGAAAAATATTTTTATTCTAAAACATATCAAGTCATTGTTAATGTTAATGTGTTCCCAAATTTGATAAAAGTCAAACACGAATTGTAGCCTTAAAACTAGTAGGCTGGGGCTGTAATTTAAAAATTGTTGTGTTAAATGAGTGGTTGCTATTTTGAAATTTTTATTTTGGTTTTTAGTTGAAAAATAACGTGTGAAATTTGTGAGCAGTTTTCCAAAATACATGAGAATATCGAGTTTGACAAAACACAAAATTAGTATCAAGAGAAATAAAATTTTAATTTATGGTTGACGTTTTTAATTTTTCTGTTATTGTATAATTTGAATTTATTTTTATCGCCTCATATCCAGAATATTGTCTGTCCCCCCCTCCACCAACGAAATTTGGAGGGGGTTGAGGGAAAATTATTCTATACAAATGTGTATCTAAAAATAGCTTCCTTTAATTTTATAGTTTTCCAAAAGCGATTGTTTTTTATTCAATTCTCTAAAATTTAGAGGGTGGGGGTGGGGGTTTACTACACCTAGACAGACCTTCAAATAGTTATTTTGGTTAGGATTTGTGCACATTTAATTATCCCAGTTCTAGATTGCACATGGTATGTCACCTAAATGATAATTAGTCTATAATTTAAAAAATCTAAGTTAATTTCTACCAACTATCTGCTGATTAGTAACATGTCCTTGCATGGTCGTTTCAATCAAATACAATTACATTAAATATTTTATTTTATTTTTATTCAGTAACAAGATGAATCTTATATGTGTTCTATTTTTATTTACTTTGAATGCATTATATTTATTTGGAATGTCTCATTAATAGAATAAGCTTTAATCGTGCTTTGTTTTTATAGTTAAATATTGATTCAAGAACATTTCGTTTTAATGACTCAACAGGATAGGAATTTTAAGGAATGATATGATTTTGGTCAGAATCGTAAGATGTGGGGTTAAAAATTGAGGTTATCCGAAAATGGTTGTCATTAATTTTTATTAAACATATATATCTTGCATTTTGGAGAGCTATATTCAAATTTGTCATTGATTGTAAAATAAACTCATTTTATTGAAAAAATGTTGCTATATTGATTGATTTTGATAAGACGCTGAACTTGAATTAGATGTCAGTTTGTATTTGGAAAGTCAGGTGCTGGGGATATTAGCTATTTTAAAAGAAAGTTTACCCATGGTTTTTATATATACAAAATTAAAGAAAATAGAATCACTTTATATAATAGGTACATGCCTCAATAAAATATTTCCTATAGTCTTAATGCATTTTACAGCTGTTTCACTTCTATTTCAGACATCATCAGATGTTTATTTAAACTTTGTATGTAATAAAATCATGTTCACATAATTATAATTGATCCATTTCTTATGATCCCTGAAAAAGATGTGAAATGTAATGTAAATTCAACTTTAGTAAAGGGATTGTTGAGACAAGTACCTATTATTATAAGTAAATATTTTAAGAACATCCGAAACCATAAAAGAGAAGAAATATAATGTTAATCTTTAAAAATATGTAAATGTTTAGGTTTCCCTTGACATTTGAGAGTAGTCTAGTATAACTAGCGAATTTCCTTTTGATGAATGTTTTTATACGTAGGCCTATGTAATTTTACATACTAAATTCAAATTCAACATAGTTTGTACGTACTTTGGCCTTGGTTTCTTCGAAAATCCAATTCACAATTTTTAAAATCATATTTATTATAGTCTTACTGAGTCTTTGTTCTAAATTTGGTAACATTTTTTATATTTATAATTATAAAATGATGTGGTAGTAATAGATAATATTTGATGAGCAACTAATAATTAGTTTATGTTAGTTTGCTTGTTTGTTACTGTGGGGTTCATTGCTAGACTAGACCCTGCTTGTGCATGTGTTTGTTGTAATAGCAAAGAACTGCACTTGGGTCTAGTTTTGGGCCGACAAATTGTCTTACAGGACTGTACCTAGTGTAGACTAGACTGTATTTAATTTTAGAATAATTCTGAACAAAACTTCAATCTTCTTTATATATTAATGAAATGTATTGTGAACAGTATTTAATTTTGTCAATAATAATGAAAAGACACAGACTTCAGACTATTGTTGCAGTGTTCGTCAAAAATATTAAAAGTGTATTTCTGGACTGTATGCTGCATCTTTTTTTCGCCATTTTAAATATATTTCAGTCTTTCTTGAGAAGTCTGATACGTTCATTCCTATCACTGAAACAAGACTCATGCAGTGTTCATATAGACATGCTCTGATGACTGTTCATGTTGGGTCAATCAACAGATCTATACTGAATTCCACGAATAAAGAAGTTTGTACTTATCTTTATATTATCAGGTTTTTTTATAATCTTGATTGCTTCACGTGTTTTTCTATGCCAATAACTGGAAAGCAACCAGCATTATAAAAAAAAAATCCTGATAATATAACAATAAATACTACAAGCTTTCAATTTTGTGAAAACCAACATTTATTTTTGAATGGCTTAACATGAGGCAAGTCTAAATAAATGCTGACAAGTAAACTATGTTAGAGGTGTTTTAATGTCCACAGTGAATGTATCGGAGTCATTGAGAAAGACCTTTGAAATATGATTGAAACATTGGAAAATAACGTAAAAAATAAAATAAATTGATACAGTATATGACCTAGAAATCCAATTCAATATATAACAAGATATGGATAAAAAAATTTAAATAAATGAAACTCAATTTAACATGACAATGTTTTCAACCAAGGCTGAATTTTTTCATATATCGTTCTTTGTACAACTATTATAGATGTCAAATATTAATTATGTTTTACAAAGAATATCATTGTCAGTCTCTCTTCACCATATACCATATTATATTATTTGTCTTTATTCAGTGAGAGCTTAATGAAAAGTGACAAAATATAAATATAAATTTCACAATCATATTTCTCTGCATTCTTTGTAGATTCTACATCTAAAAACACCATTTGCTTTATGGTAGTATTAATTCATTGGCCAATGAATTTTATTTTTATATACTTGGCTTTTAAATTAACTAAATAATAATAATAAATGGAAGAACTGAAGTTTTTACTCAGTATTATTAGTTTTAGAGCATGTTCCTTTTGCATGGTTGCATATTGTAACTTTAGATAGATATTTAACTAAAAATACAATAGTTCCATTATTGTTTCTGCAATTGTGGCTAGATGAATTATCACTTAATACAGTATAGGTATTAAATATAACACCCTAAATTTAATTTAAAATGATAATTTTTAACGAAGATTGGTATGAGCATTGTCTGTGTTGTTTCAACTCGCATTTTCAAACCATCAAGGTTATGTTGATAGCATAATTTTTCTTCTCTTCTTTACACTACTCTATTATCCTCATTAATCTTGCTGGCATAAAGGAAGGGTGTCTTAAAGCAAAGAAAAATAATATATGTCTGCACGCCACGTATGTGTATGTGTGGTGTGTGGGTGGGTGGGTGGATGTGTGTGAGCATATGTTCTAATGGTCACAATTTTTCTTTAATTTTATGTAAATTTAATATTTAACCTTTTTAAGCAGGAAAAATTAGATAGTGAGGTTTAAAATGTGGCTCCATTTAAATAGGTTTTTGGAATAATTTCACACCAATAATTTATTGTGTGAAGATTTATATTCCCAGATTCATTGTCTATAATAAAAATAAAAGAGATTCCCCTCTTATTAGCTAATCTCAATCTCAGTTAGAAAGAAAAAAAATAATTACCTTCTTGTACCCTCAAATATAGGTTTATTTTAATTTTGTTATGCAAACTATGTTTTACTATTCATTTTGGTACATGCATCTCAGCAAGAGGTGCACGCTATTGTTTTTTTTTTTTTTATTATTGCTTAGAACTCATCCGATACTTTTTAATAAAGTTACCAAAAATATTGTGTAAAAATTTCAACACACTGGTGTATATAGAAACAAAATGGTGGCAATACAAAAAAACAGCCATTGAAATAAAGTACTGCTTTTATTACGTTTGGAAAAACTTTATTACTACAAATGTAATCTGATACAAACACAATTTTCTTTTAGAACAAACTAAAAACTAATTATTTGTTTTAAAAAGCCTATAAAAGTAAGATTAAAATAATTATTAGTTAATTCAATCTGAAACCTATCCACAACGATACCACACTGATATCAACACCTAACAAATGACTTACTTCCTTGTAAAGTAAGTAAGATGTAGGATCTGAAGAAGTTCTTCGATAATGCTCATCAAATTCTTATCATTGTTGAAACTATGGGTGTACACTTGCTCCTTTAAATGCCCCATAAGAAAAAGGTCACACACAGTTAAAACATGAGACAGTGGTGGCCAATCTAAATACTGAGTCTCATGAGCAATCCAACGCCCTGAAGATTGTTATTTAGTAATTGTTAACTACATTTACATAGTGGGATGAACCACCAACTTGTTGAAAAAAAGCTTGGCCCATTTCTGGAACCGTAAAATGAAGCAGTACTTGTTGATTTAAAACTTGTTCATACTTACAGTAGAGTCTCTATTAACTGAGTTAATGTGGACCACAGCAACCTCAGATAAGCAAATTATCAGTTAACACAGATATACAGTACTCTAATAAGGGGATCAGGAGAATAGAATGAGAAAATATGATAAAATTCTTTTATCATATTAAACATCTTTTATTTCAATTAAACATCAGTGGTTCAATTTTGCAATTATATTTCTTTATTGTTATTAATACATGAGTTATCTCTCTTTGTTTTGTTAAATGGTTAAAACAAATGTTTTACTATTATTATTATTAAGAATCCAGAATGATTCTAATTATTGTGACTGATTAACATGATTCTACGATAACAATCTAATAATGTGGTTCTGAATAATTACAAGCATTTCTCTACATAACGTTTGCTCACCCTTATGACAACTCTCGTTTATCACTGTTGGAAGGTCCAATCCCCTAGGTTACCTTCTGCTCAAGGGTTTATATGCCCCCCCCCCCTTCATGACATCCACCTCACTTGCAAGATAAGTATTTCATCAGTTTTCCACATCTTTCACAATAATTGTTGTCATTCTGATTTCTTTAAAAGAACTTAAACTATTTTTCTAACAAATTATGTCCCTAATTCCTAATAACATCCATTCTGTGGTAATATAAATTGTATTATATGCTTATTGAGAATAAACATAGCACCTATAAGTGCAAGAACCATTTCCTGTTTATAATGCGAGTAAATAAATAAAGGAGTTGTTATTTATTTGAACATTTTGTACAAATTTATACTCTTATTCAAAGCTATAACTTCTTCTTTTATCATAACGTTTACCAAGTGCACTTTCTGTATAGGCTGACATGTTAGCTTCATCAATATTTGTTGTTCCAATCTCAACTTTATTTTGTTATACTAGTACCATTATGTCGCAATAAATAAGGATTTGAAATTATTAACATTCCGATTGTTTCAATATGGCTGTGTGAGACTATTAAATTATTACAGGTACTCGCTATAATCTTTATGTTAGTCATACTCACAATCAGTGTGAAATATTTATTATTTAAAAAATCAATTAATAATCTAAAGTGATTTTTTTAATGTAGGTAAATAAGTAAGTATATTTTTTACTCAGGTTTATTCCTATCATTCTTAGTTCATCTAAACATTTTGTTGTTCGATAAACCCCTGAACCAGCTTTTTTTTGGCGTCCAGTGTGTTCTGTTACCATCTTAGGGATTTAAAATTGACTTTGAGCAGAAAATCATTTTCGTGTTTTTAGTCAGCTAAACTATCACTGATTTTAAACTAGTATTTTAGAAAAGGTATATTTTATTGCCAATTGTTGCGTGTTTTATGTTATAAACAAAGATCTATTAGTTACCGAGGGACCAGAGTTTTATAGTGAACTCAAACTTTATAAGTTCCAACGAGTGGTTGAATGACAGTACAGAGTTTATGTTAATTAGACTTTCATACAATCTGTGTAAATAATAATTGAGTAACAATAAAGTTCATTACCTTGAATTGATGCAATGTCCAATTGTCCAACAGGGTAATTCAGGAAGCGATGTAGACATACGTAGCTCTACACTTAACACAGCTAGCTGGTTATCATAATTATTCTATTGTTTATATTTGTCACTCTTAAATCTACACAGATTGCACTTATAAAATAGGTTAATAATTAAAAAGCGTGGCAGAGCCGAATGGTAATAAATATCGCGTTGCGTTATGAAAACTATGCACTTGCATATAAAATTAAAGCGAGTTGAAAGGAATTAGCGTTTGCGTGATACACAGATGAGGTGTTCTTTACAACTAACTTTCTACCCTTCAAGAAGATGGGACGCGTCCCCAATCACGTGATATAGTCCGATCATTCTGGACCAATGGGAGGCTATGATGGTGTCATTTAGCCTTGAACATTTTTGCAATTGTAGGTAAAAACACCCCTCGTGTGACTGACATGGACTCTTCTGGATCGTATGATAGACTAATTATTGTGGTCTGATATTGTTAGACGGAGACAGAAAATCGTAAATGTAGAGAAACCAGTTTATTCGAAAAGGGCATATAAAAATACTGAACACCAATATAAGCTCACAATACAATTTGAACAAATCAGTCCGGATGGTTTAGTTGTAGTATATCACAGCTCAACACCTTAGTTTTATGGTATCTCAGGACTTCAAAAGAGATATCTTCTTAAAAGTCTAACATTGATTTTTTCTTGATAGTAGTTGCACTACATACTGTCTGTACACTTCATTTAGAAGATAAATTGTGTGGACAGAATGTTTACACAATGTGATACTCCTTTAAAAAAATCTCTCTAATCGAATTCCAAATAAAATCTATTTTGAAATATAAGAATTAGGTACCACAATATGTATTTCCTTGAAATAAGTTTTTAGTTTAACAGTTTCACACACAATCACAATGCAATTGAGAAAAGTGATTGATGGTGTGGAGTAAACAATTGAATAAATATTGTAATAAGAAGTTAATAATAGTTAGTGTTTGCCACAAAGTGTGGTGTTCTAAGCTGGGTCGATAGGTTGGCACATCACTGTCAGTACAGACAGTAATTTATAGTCAGGGGGGGCTACACACACAGGCAGCACAGATTGATAGATATTTAAAAATAAATTTTAACTTGGATAATACACTAAAGTATTTTATAATTGATGTAGATATAAAACGTACTATTGAAAAAAATATTTATATGAAAATACATTGTTTAAATTAACAAGATAATTTTTGATTTAGTTGTGCTTAGTGAAAACATTTCCGCTATAGAGTAAAATAAATGTATTTAAATTAAATATAAATATGATTAATGTTTTGCGTTATCGCCAGTTTTACTTGATTTAAAAAAATTTTATTGTCTGGACTTTAAATAATGGCGGAAGAACAGAGTATATATTGCCACCGGTACCGATGGAGTTATAAGAAATAATGTAACGCATAGTTATTTCCTTACAGTCCTTATGGTACCGACCCAGTGCACGCTTATCTTTATAAATGCACTATTCATACTAACTTCAGTATTTTCAGCAATTCATAATCGATAATTTGATTCTGTCATTATTTTTCATTTGATCCGATGTTATATTTTTAAAATCCAAATACGTATTTTCTACTTTCTCTGATTTGCTGAACATTCTGAAATTATAGATTTAGGTGGGAAAAGGCGGGAATTTCAGTAACCAGATTTAGTAGACACCCGGAATTTCCAAATGTTAGAAAAGATTAGATTGGTTTTGTATGGACAGGAGACAAGCTTACCTTGGAAAATGGTCCTTGGAATTACCTAATAGTACACAAGTAAAAAAACACACACAAAAAACACTAAAGTTCTGAAATATTTCGTAGCTAAAGTATACAAAATTTATCAGGCGGTAAAATTAGATTAAAAAATTGTGTTAAACTCCAACTATCATTTGATTCAAATATAGACAGACAGACTTTCTTAACACACATACATTCTATAACTCTATTAAACATTTCTTATTTTAATTTTTTATGGATCTATATATTCAAAACAGCAGCTTCGTTAGAATTTAACATTTAATTAAAAACTAAAACATTGTTAAATGTAATCAGCCGTTAACTAAAAAATATTTGTGTTTTAAAACTTGGAAACATTAAGATTAGGCCATCGTTTATCTGGTTTACAAGGCTTTCAAAAATTCTTTAACTGTATAATAGGCCTTATTGATGATTATCTTTTATTCTTTCTCTAAACTGTTTAATATTAATCTCTTATAGCAATAGGGTAACCTGTTATTCTGTTATGCAATTTCAAACCCGAATATTGAAAATCAAATAGAGTTAGATGGTCTTTGGGAAGTCGAAAATTTACAATATCTGGTACATAGTTTTTCGACTCAGTAGTGTTGATAATGGTGAAGCTGAACCACTCACTCTTAGGCGCAGGAGAAGGAGCAATGCAACACAACTACAGTATAGTTTTAACTACATTACCACGCATACAATGTTGAACTCAACTAGCAAAGTGTTATAGTTATTGTGTTTACTTATTGTTTTGTATGTGTTCTCGTGTTTAAAATTTTTTAACAATTTATGATCTCAGAAGAGTGGTGATGTTCTTAATAGAAGCCTGGCAATGAATGCCGTAAATCAATAGAGTCGCTATTGATCGTTCAGTGATGCTGTTCTATAATTACATGGTGGCATAGTTTACCAAGAAAATAAGGTATTTATTTTATTGGATATATTTGTTGAAAAGAAAACTGTTTTAAATTATGTGTAACTATCGGCAATTATAAAGATCCCCAAAACAACTATGATTAAAGTCAACAAAATATAATTATAGTCGTGAAAACTAGTGAATTTTTTGGCTCATTTTATAAAGCTGGAGATGTAAAATCACTTCTTTTGTTTCCTTACAGCAAAAAAACATTCTGAGTATTAAAAGCATTCCGCCAAACAACTCGATACGTTTTAGTGATTTTTGTAAAACTGGATTTTATTTTTATGTAAACTGTTCGAACACTGTGTATAAGAACGTTGGAAGACAGGGGTGTAAATATGGATTAAATATACATACTATTCAAGAACCCGTAATTAATAGTACTTTTCCCAAATATTTTCATTTTTACTCCCCGCCCAGACAACTCAAGAGGCTTGAGTTGATAAATTGTGGACACAGAACCATTCTTGTTCTTTTAGTTTCTATTTTCCAGGTATTATATAATCAATGTGGGGATGAGTAGATACATGGAAGAAGAAATTTTTTTTATTATTCACATTGCACATCTATGCCACAACTTCCAACCATCATACAGTCTAAACATTCTCAACCCAATATCCATGAATTTAAAATCATTTGCTCATTTGGATATTGTGTTTTCATAAATTTTTGCTTTATCAAATATAAGAAAATTATTTTAGTAGCTATAAGTCTGAAATTTTAATAATGATCCTAACTTTACAAGTAAGAAAAATAGAATTCTTTAACTAAATTCATGCAATTCCACTGAACTATCTATTTATAGCACTTTATCACAAAAAATGTTAGTACTAAATGAATTAATATTATAAAAAATGTCTTCAATTCTATACACTTATATCTGGTTATAGTTTTACAAATATTATTTTATCAGGTATTATTGCTCATATTGTAAATCTTGTTTTTCTCTGCTCTTCACTGCATAATCTCACTACTTATCATTTTAGATAAAGACATAATTAAAATCATTTATAATTTACAAGACATAAGCGTGACAAATTTTGTCATTTTTGTTGGTGGTAGAATTTTGGTAGATATCCCCCATATACCAGACAAAATTTAAAGACATTCACATAAAAGGGGAAAAAAAAATCCAGTAATTCCATTCTCTAATGATAATATCAATAAAACATCACGTGTAACTGTGACTTATCTTTTAGACTATTACTATGCAGAAATTAATACAGTAGACTCTCATAAATCCGGACTATTGTGGTGAACGGCCGGTCCGGATTCCAAAAAATCGGGATTTCCCAGAGTCGGAGATAAGTGGGCTGCAGGGCTGATACGAGCGGTGATAAGTCGCGCATGTAATCACTACCGGCCCATGCCGATACCCAATGACACTTGTTACACTCTGACACATTAACTAATGGTACTAATGGACTGCAATTAAGTAAAACACAGGGTGGTGCGTGTCAATTACCTCAGCCGTGCGGAAACTTCCACTGCCCGTGAATCATTACAAAATACGTCGTTCATGCAGTGCGAAATTTTACCGTCCGGTCCGGATTTTCATGATCCGAATTTATGAGAGTCTACTGTATTAACAATTTCTAAAAGAAATAGTAACAAATTTTCTTTCTACATTTTTATGTTTATACTGTAAACAAATAAATGGTGTATAATCATTGTACAAAATTTCTCACCCACCTATTGTCAAACAAAACCAAATTAAAAAGAAACCAAAACTAATCATCACAAAAAATGAACTTTAGTTATAGTCTATCAAAAAGTGAAAATAAACGCTGCACACTAACTTTGAAAAAAAATACATAAATATTTAAATAAGTGCCTGAAAGAAGTCCTGCAAGGTTCATGTTTTTTGTTTTTTTCCAATTATTCTCGAATCATAATATTTTTTTACTTGTTATTTTGCATACGAGTTTCGGTCATTAACCATCACATTTCACTAAATTTGAATGAAATTGGTAGAATTGAAACAGCCCATGGTCGATTTATTTTTTTATTTTTTTACCGATATCTCACGAATCTGTTTTTTTAGAAATAGTGAGTAATATGTTGTATTATATACATACTTGTGTCTCTTCTGAGATTACATAAACATAATAATATAACATTAGAATTCAATAACTTTATCCTCGAATATTTCAGAAGTTGTCGGGGGGGGGGGGGGGACTGTTTGGTTTGATTCACATAAGTGAATACTTGTTTTGCACTGTCTTTAAAATAAATTCTTATAATCTTTATATATCTTCTTTCATGAAACATGAAAATATTGACTCAAGTATTTTGGAAAAGTTGATTTATTCTTCTGAAACAGCCGACTTATATTAGAAAAATTCAATAATTTTGGGGTTTATTTGTATCTATTATTTCTATATACTATATGTTAATTGTGGATGTCCAATCCTGAAATTGTGATATTATCCATGTATATTAGAATTAGAAGGAAATTGTATTGTAATGCATTGCTAAATAAATGTTTACATATATTCAATTAGCTTGTGTAGGCCTTGTAGTTAAGTCTTGTTTCATACCCAATACTTTCGTACATTTAATAGTTTTTAATCCTGTTCTAAACACCCTCTTATTTGTTATCAGATCATTGGAGCTAAAGAGGTGTGTTTTGTGAAATTTGTGACTGCTTTTATATGTCAGAGTGACTGAATAAAGTTTCAAGGTAAAATTTAAAAGTATTTTGTTCTACAGGAAATTTTATAATTTTAATTTGATGGGATATTTACAAATAATTTTAGGGCAATGTTAATTTTTATATCCTAAACTTTATATTAAGTAATAGTTTGATATTTGAAAGTTTCATTGAATTATTTTTTGTAGTTTTTGGTCACTTTTTCATATTAACAATAACCCATTATTAACACATAGTGAACTGCTTATTTTCTTCAAATTGATTATCCATGTTATTATCCTATTCTACTATACAGGGTGTCACAAAAATGCTTAGCGTGCCATGCAGAACCAGATTCTACATACAAAAATAAGTCAAAAATGTCTAGTAACATTTTTTCGATTTCGGCTTAGTTTAGCCGTAATCCGCCATTTTGTATTTTTTGAAAATAGTTAATAATCCATCAACCCTTGGAGATATTTTTATGAATCTTGGTATAAACTTTAAGTTTTTTAACATTATAGAATATTAATAGACCTTCATGTGTAAGCATAATAATATGAGAAGACGTGGGAGGTCCTTATTGAAATGTTTGAATAATAAACAATGATTATGCTGTAAAGAACACTGTAGATCCTCATCTATAGATGTGTTCTAATCAGATAAATTAAAATTATAACTAAGAAATCTTCAAATATTTATTTAAATTTGAAGGTTAAAATTATGTTCTAAGCCATTATTTTTTGTCATAGTTGGTTATCTGAGGATTATTGTTTAAAAGACATAATTTTTCTCAGGAATATGCATAGAATTTATCTGTGTAATGAAAAAAATTGTATATGTAACAGTTTTGGAGTAAGTATCTTAGGAATCAAAAATTTAAGGTAACACTTTACAGATAAGCCTATATAAACCAAAATACATTTGTTAGCGCATTTTTTCAAGATATACAAAAAATTTGTAATGTAATTGTTAATAAATGTTGATGAAAAATCAAAAAAATATATTTAAAAATTTTTCAAATGAATTTTTTTTTAAAATTAGCTTAAAAGTTAAAAAATCACCAAAAATAATCTTATGGAAACCACGACTTCTTTATATCAGTTTACTTAGAAGGTACATAAAATGGCAAAACGCCCGGATTTGTGGCAAAACAATTCATGGCTTTTGCATCACGATAATGCATCTGCTCACACTTCATTTCTTGTTCGTGAATTTTTTGCCAAAAATAAGACTGTAATGATGCCTCAGCCTTTATATTCGCCAGATATGGTCCCGTGTGAGTTGTCTGTTCCCAAAAATAAGAAAACCTTGAAGGGCTGTCGTTTTGGAAGCATAGATGAGATTAAAAGCGCATCACTGAGAGAGTTAAACACTATCCCAAAGATCGCGTTTCAGAAGTGTTTCGGTGATTGGAAGAAGCGCTGGCATAATATTTAATGGAGACTACTTTGAAGGGGATAACATTGATGTAGACGAATAAATAAAATTCTTTCTAAAAAACCAAAAATTCCTGTTATTTTTTTAACACACCTCCTATGTAACTCAAAAGAGAAAGAAAAATACTATAAGATATGTTCAACTTGTATGTGGACAAGAATTACCATTTTGAAAAATTATATGATCCATGCGTTCAAATTTCCTATATAAGTCCGTCGCGTCAGGTGGATCACTCTTGCGGAAAATCAGTAAATTTTATAAGAATTCTTAAATATTTATCTTTCGTGAAAAGGATTTTGGGATACATGATTATGAAAGATTGAAACATTACTTTTACAATGATATATTATACATTTCCATAAAATAATATTTACTATGCTAAAAGTTGAATTGAAAAAATGTACTTTTTAGGGTGTAAAAATGTGTTTAAATTCTTGATTTTGTTTATTTTTTATAGATTAAAAACTAATAGAAAGATTTGGAAAGCACAGTTCGAAACAGGATAATGGTATATATAGAACATTGTTATGGTACATTTGTTTGAGAGAAATATGGATTTGTGAAAATTAGAGAAGGAATGATGTAATTTTTGTTTCACTACTGCGCAGTTATTTCTTTTCTCGTTTGCATCAAAATATTCAAACTTTATCAATTAACAATTAATTAAATATTATTTAAATTGTTTGTTTGTTTCATGATTATGCATCTACGAAACATTAGCTTTCCAATGGTATTTTGTTTATTGTGGTAGGATGATTCTAAGTGGGCGAAATGTTTAATTGAAAAAACTGTGTTTTTGGGTCGATAAATGAAACCAAAGGGCAGTTTGAGGGTTAAAGCTACTGTTAATTATTGATATAATATTAATTATTGAGGATTTCATTTTAATGTTGTGTTTCGTCTCACATGTACAAGAGGGGCTACTTAAATAAGTCTTAATCTTGAATAACTCCCACTTTGTGAGTGGCCAAAAACCCAAAATTAAGACTTATTGAAGTAGCCCCTCTTACCTGAGAAGATTTTTCAAATAACAATAAAGTTATGATGGTGATAAATTTCCTATTTAGCTATCATAATACATTTTTCTTGTTGTTTAAAGACGAAAAACCTCTTCCTCATTCATGGCCTTATAAATAAAAAGGCATCCAATTCACCCCTAGCCCTCGAATAGCATCAATGTCGGAAGAGAACAATATTTGGTCGAGAGAAGCCTAATAGAAAACGTGAAAGAGAGGAATATAACCCAAACGACATGAAAAAAGGTGTAAAGTAGATCCAACTAGAGTCCCTTGGGATCGCCATGCCTGTACTGTGAGCCATTTTAGTTACTCTATTAGAAAACAAATTATCATTTTTCTTGTCTCATAAAGTAATTTAAAATGATGTATCTAATGACTAATCTCCTATTTGAAATTTTTGACTTACCTTCTACTCTCCCATTTCCTGAAATCCCAAATTAGAAAATGTGGACTTTTTCAGAAGCAGCTCCTTGTATTTAGCCGTCTCAATTAATAACAAAGTTAAAAGAAGGATAAGTTTATTTTCAGCCATCCTGTATTTGATTGTGTACAGCATAAGTCACTTATAGAGGGTAAGGGTGTGCAGAGGTAGGCTAGCAGGACCTACATCTTTCTTAGAAAGTTAAATCCCTCGCTTTAAGGGTCGGAAAAGAACAAGAGTTGATCAAGATAGACTTGATAGAAAAGACGAGAGATGAAATCTACATAACCTAAGACTAAGTGAAAAAGATGTAGAGCCAGCTATGTGACTCGGGATACTCACTAAAGGGAAAGAAGAAGAAGAAGCAGAATAAAGGTGGTGTATAGAGGAGGTATATTATAGATGTCCCGCATATGTTTGATTTGGGTACAACAAGGAGGAGTCTAAATAAAATCCTATTTTTGTAATCATGATAACCCATATATGACTTAACCTATGTGACCTTTGCTCACTTTATTATTATATTTCCTAATTCATATACTTAAGATAACATATATATTTAAAGTAAACATCACTCGAAATATATATAAAAAACTTTATTATCTTAAAAAATTTAAATTTCGTGCATTTTTGTGTTATTAGTTACTGAGAACATAAGATGAGTTATTATGATCTAATCTAATAATTATTTCTCTGGACTCTCCATCATGAACACTATATTCTTCATCATTCTCAGTGAGTCACCACTCTATATCCTGTTCTTATGATACCGCTATTCCAATAATTTTGTTATTCCCTTCAGAAAATCATATTTACGCACTTACTAACCTAAACTATATACTAATACAGAATGTTTCAAATGTCTGGAAACGGCAATAATATAAATGAGCTACAATTTTAATTTTAAATAACTTATTTAAAAAAATAAATCGTCTTATTATTTGTAGGCTTGCAAGCTTGTTTTTCAGTTTGACGTTGCTTATTTTTTATAAGTTATTTCATTGCTCTATTCATGTTAATTAACTAAGTTTAGGGTGTTAATAACAATTAGTATTTTTTAATCACATTTTTAAAAGGAAACTTTTAAAGGTGTAAGAGAATTATAATAATATGCAATGCACTTTTTCTTTGATTATTTTGACTTAAGATTTTCCATTTTTGATATATATATATATATATATATATATATATATATATATTATACTGTATATTTACATTTATAAAACACAATAACATAAGGAATTACTTTTAGACACAGTGTATAAACAACCTAAATGAGAGCACGCATGTGAGCATGGCGCCATTCACTCACTGAATAAAATTGATTTAAGCAGCAGCCTTTTTTTGTTTGGGATGTTTAGAATTCTAAAATAGTGACTTTCTTGTTGGAAATGGGTTTTGTTCTGTGCAATTTATGAATGAGTTAATTTTAATCGGGGATTGTTGTATGATGAGACTGTTCTTTCAAGGTCTTATATCAATGACAATGGAAAGTGATATTGCTTGTGAGCAGACCTTCAACTTTTTACTTTTCGTTACAGTTTTTCATTAATTAATTGTAATGAAATAAACCTGTAATTACTTGGGTTGACAAAGCGATTATATAACCTCACATTTTGTCGTTTAATAGTTTTTTAGGAACCTCTAGTTACTAGTGCTTTCGTTTTTTGTGCCAGAGATTCTAGGTTCAATTCCTGTGTTGGTTAAAAATGATATAGCATTGACTCAGTATTTTGAGGAAAAGTGCTGATGTATGATTTTTAGCAAATTCTAGCTTAAATGCTACAATTAATTGAAATTAGGGATCTTGATATGCTGAGCTCACATCATATGATTAAAAGCCGTACTCAAGCTATCACAGGATTATTATTATTTGTTTTTTTAAAATGACAGGTCCTGAATCTGATATTTCATGAAGTGTGGTAAATATTAACTATTAGATTCTGTGCAATTGGTTATAAGATAGAGTTATTCTGAAGGGGACTTATTGATCAGACTCGTTTTACTTTTTAGAGTAGTTTGATAAATCCTTTGAATCTTATAAACATTCTCCAAATATTTATACAACATCTCTACAACCAATATTTCCCTGTTATAATATTTATTCATTATCCATAACTCAAAACAAGCTCAACTAACCTTTACCTAAACATGTTTTGATGTCTCTCCTAAAGTGATTATCGCACCATAGTAAATTTAAATACCATATATTTTTTTGCTGTGTTTATTAAAATTTTCTATCTCCTTTTCTCCATTGTCTTCTATTTTATTTACCAATTTCTTTAAATATTTTGCCCAATTGCTTTGTTTTATTTCTTCTTTTTTTAGATATTTTATTATTATATCCTTTACATTTTATAATTTAGATGGAATTAAATGAAGAGGATAAATGTATGTGAAAGGCAGACAAAGTAATAACTTGAAAAAAATTAATTTTTGTTTTTCTTGTTTTAGATACAATGGTGTGTACTGGATGCTGTGCAACATTAGACCATATTGTAACATATCTTTTCAAACAGCTGTCACAAAAAGGTATAACTGATAACCGAAATCTAAAAGATAAGCTTTAGTTTATTACTAATGTATTTATACATACTTCCAATATGGTGTTTGTACAGTTTATATATAGGTGAAATTGAGCACAACAGTGTTTCATACATCAGAATGACATGATAATATCTACTTGTATGCAAAATTGAATGTGGTTTTTCTCAAATAGGTCTTGAGTTTTAGTTATTTTGTGAAAAAACACATACAGACGGAAGCATTTTAGAGCAAAGTTTACTTTAAATGTTCCTTATCATTATTAACTTACAAATCATTTTTCTATCCTCCTGAAACATTGCGTTAAGTGAAAAATCCAACTATTAAAGGATATAAATTTACTTAAGACTAAAGTTTTGATTAAATGTCTTTAATTTGTGTTTTGTTCGTTAGCTTGACATTAATATTATAATAATAATTTGTTTTCATCATACTATCTGCTAGTCTGTTCAAATGTGTTACTGATATTTCCCGAAATGCAATTGTCACTGATGAATGCAATTGTCAAATACTACACACACAACATGTTTTAAAACACATATAAATGACGCACACATAGTCATTTTGTTTTAGTCACTAAGAACTGCATTACTATAAATGAACGTCTCTAGTTTAGTGACAAAGGACACAAAGATTTGCATTCAATTGTTTATGTATTAGTTTTTTCTCTGAGTAGTTCTAAATTATGTTGCTAGATGGTACAGGCATGGTCTATGATTTCATGTCAGCTTGTTTACGAATTTTATGTAGCAGACCTGTTATTGAAAGCCGATTTATTGTTTAGTTGTTATGCGAACGTCTTCTCTGTCCATGTTAACCATGTCGTATGCAATATGGAGTGAGATTTACGAAATTCTAAGTGAGATAAATTATTTTTAAATAGTTTGTACTTTCTAGATTTTTGCACTTTTCTGATGAATCAATTAAAAAACCATCCAAATAACAAGCTAAAAAAATAAGGCCTTTAACACTGTATCTTGAGGCCAAGTTTTTGAAAACCTACCAACCTAAACAAAATGTTTCGTTTGATGAAAATCTAATGAAAATGAGATCCCGCTTATCATAAATTCAGTTCAATCCTAAAGAGCAAGGTTTGGAATAAAAAATATATAAGGTGTCTGAGCTTTGCTCTGGATAATGTTCTATTTTTTAAATTTATGTATTAAAGGTTTGTGACGAATTTTTGGAAGTGAATCTTGTGTTAGACCTATTACAGCTTTTTTTGGTTTGGGGTATAAAGTTTTTATTGACAATTGGTACCCTCCCCCTTCCTTTTTGTTGAACTTCTAAAAGAAAATACCTACACTATTGGCACTGTAGTGGAAACCAAAGTTAATATACCTGAAAAATTCAACAACAACAAAAATTCAATAAGCATGAAGCCGTTTACAGGTCTTCCAACCGTGTTTTAGTAATTATGTGAGTGGCAAAAGAACAAAGATGACCTAGTCTTTATGTACATGCCATGTTGACTTATGTTTTGAAGATACACAGATACAGAAAGGACAATATGATATTGAAGAAGAGGTGATAAAATCTACTGTTATCACGGAATCAACAATAGCATATTGGGAGTAGATCTAATGGATCCAAAAACTGTCAAAGTTTTCCTCTAATGCTTATTTTCTATAAAGTAAAAGCTTATAAGAAAATTTTCTTTTATTTACTAGAACTGCCAATTTACATATACATATATATTTACAATAGACAACAAAGTGAATTAACTTAAATTCATGCAAAGTATGCGGTTCAGAGGAATCCAATCTGAGACGAGTTGGCTTTGTTGGTCGTTGCCAAGTACCTCTGCAAGTGGACAAAGTGTGCTTCAAAAGCCTACTACACCAAACTATATTACTAAGTGCAAAAAAAGTAAATACAAAAGTGGAAGTATGTAGACATAGGTGTAAATATGCTGCTTAGTTTAATTTAAGTTTAAATTTAGTGGCAAAACATAAAACAGTAGTAATAAAATAAAGTTTTATGTGTTGTTGGATTATTACTAACTTTGATCTGTGCCAAATAAATGTTAAGTTGAAATATTACTTTATAAATAATTTAATAGTATAATGTAGTTTTCTTACTGTTACAAAGCTTAAAACTTGAAAAATAAATTAACAGGCTATATTATCTTAATAAGGATACTACAGTGTAACATTGAGCGTGTAAGTATCACGTTTCGGTCAAAATAAATCGTATGGCAGGAGCTGCATGCACAGAATTAAATGGATCCACTATGGGTCAGTACATCAAGTCAAACATTTGCAGTGAGAATAAGAATTGTGTGTTTTGTATCGGAAAGTTACCTGAATATATTTCAGCTTGCCAATTCACCAATAAAATATATACATATATGGTGTGCAACAAAAAGGAGGACACCATTGAACACACCCTTTTAAATTATACTTGGACAGTGTGAAAAGAGACACCTTCTTTAAAAATTAGTGAAGGAACAAAGAAGTGGAAAGCTATCAATAATAATCATCAATCCACTTCACTGAGACTTGGCACATAGTATTTATAATAGATTTTGAGAGGTCAGCTCTTCAGAGGTGGAATCTCACTGACCAAGAAGAAGAGGAAGGTAAATAAATCATTCATGTGAATACAAATGTTATGGCCGTTTAATAAAATTAATTTTACAATACTATTTGTAAAGAGGTAAATGTAATATATACCAATTAAAATTTTTTTTAAATATATATTTATTTAGTCTACTTTAACTCTCCCCTGATCTATTTATAGGCCTAATAGTAGATTGTGAAACAGGTATGTAGGCTATTCAGGAAACAATTCATAGCATGAGTGTACTTACATGTTCTTATTGCACTCACATGTTTTAGAACTCCTCATAACAGACTATTAATTAAACTTGGAAATTATTGTGTCCTGCAGCGTCTGATCATTTGTAGTAATCAATACAAGTAAATGATATTAGTTATCATATTCTCTAAACACTAAAATAAATTATGGTTTCTGTTATATTATAATTTTCAAATTCTTCCTTTTAAAAATCAAAGCAAATTTTTCAGTGAAACCCCTTCCCCCTCCCCCATTTATATATTTAATATATGTGGAAAATGTAAAAATTCAAATAAGATTGTTTTTTGTAAATATAAATTCCTTTGAGTCCAAAATAGTGAATTTGGGAGTGATGACGGTGTTTTGTCCAAATGTGTTGACAGATTTTAAACAAATTTAGTGTGTGAGCATATTTTGGCCTTATATCAGGACTTTTATTTTCATTTTATTTTTTGATACGGTAACTAAAATTTTCAAAGTGCCTGAAATGTGTTTTCTTTCATATATATTTCTCAAAATCGCCCCTCATAATTTCTCTCATATTTTGCTCACGTATAGCCTCTAAGGACCCAAACAAAACATATTGGTTGCCAAATACAAAAATGGTGGTCCATGAGTTATCGATAAAACAAATCAGCCATAGAGCTGATATTAAATATATGTAATTTCTCAACGCTTCAACTTTTATTTTAAAATATGAAGATTAAAGGCCCAAATCCATGTGAAAAATCGAAAGTAAAAGGATATTACAGTTCAGGAAAATGTGGGGAAAACCACAATAAACCTATAAGCTTGATTTTAATCAATATAATTTATACTAAAAGACACATTTAAACAAGCAAGTTTAGGCACAATATAAATATTTTTCAAATACAGTGGATGGGTCATTTTCATCTTTAACTGATAACTACCAAACTGACATTTTTCGAGATATTAGTTTTTATTTGGTTTTCGGGATCGCTGAGTGAGAAAAAGTTTGCACCTTTATTGTTACTTGTTATTTATTTTCAATGTTGAAGCCCCGTTGTATTTATGAACGTTTATTAAGAGGACCAACCCTAAGGAAACACGTGTTTTATTGATTTATTTAAACACTCTAAAAAATAAAAGTGTTTTATTTACTTAAATGTTCTTTTACACTATGGCATCCCTTAACCGAGTTTATATTTTAAGAACCCTCCTTAACATTTTCTTCCCTTTACTAAGTTATCTTTTATAAAGTAGTGATTAAAGGAACTTTTCATAAATATAACTTATATCTACAGTAAGAATGAATGAAAGTTCAGTAATCACTACAGTTGATTGTTAACTGTCATCCACCATGTGTTAGTATATTTTTATTTGTTTGACGGATGAATTCACAATCACAAGGAGAAAGGAGGAAATGATGCTAGCATTTAGTAATCTAGAAAAATATTTAGTTAAAAATATGAAATATGGATTTCAAATACAAGCACAGGTAGTCCAATGTTGAAGAAAAAATGATGTGTGGTCAAATATCATTTACTATGGAAATAGTAAAGTATGTTTATAAAATCAAAGATCGTTAAGAAAGCAGTGTAGGAGCCTTTAAAACAAAGGAAATCCTATGTAACGTTCATAAATATAGGCCTAAATGTCTGTTCATTATATTACTTATGTTAATCAATATTATATTATAGATGTAATATGTACATTTTATGTTAATCAGGCAAAAAGACAAGACGAGGTGTACCTGTTAACAGCGACGTGTTTCTTCAAGTTTTAGAATTACATCCTGAAATCCTTCAACAAATCCTTAGTACTGTACTCAATGTAATCATGTTTGAAGATTGTCGCAATCAGTGGTCAATGTCAAGACCTTTGCTTGGTCTTATTTTACTCAATGAAGAGGTAAGGTCACTCAACAGGGTTAAATGCAATTTTTAGGTTTAGAACCTACATTTTTTAGTTACTGAATGTGTACAATATTTTAAGACAATTTTTTCTAAACGCTTTTAATGTACAATGGTTAAGTAGATAGGAACTCAGTATTTTTTTTCATATACAATTTTCAAACCATACCAAAAACTAAGCTTATAATATACAAAAATAAGTGTCATAGATTTCATTTTTAAATGTAAATAATTAATTTAGTTATATTTATCTTACTTTTCCGTATATTATTGAAATAATGACAATATTTGAACATCAGTAATATTCTGCCAGTTTTCAAACTTTTTGACTGAAAAGTTTGTTTTGCATTAAGTTTGTTAAGTTGAGTGTACTATTATAAACAAGGGGAATTTCAAAAGTACAGACCGATCGGTAACACTGATTAGTTTGCCTTACATGTAATATTTTACATTTTTGGTCTCTAAGTTGGGTTAGTACTTGGTTCAATATATGATGTGAGTGAGATAAAACGTCGGGAAACTTATATCATCTCTCGTATTGCGCATTAGTATATCCAAACCCTTCTATAGACGGACAGACAGTGTTCCAAAATTAGTTAATGTTATAGAGTTGCGAGCAAACGATTTGTTTGACTGGAAAATCCTATATATTAGAAAAATAAGATTAAATAAATAAACATTGTAAACTTTTTATAGTTATTAGGTAAATTTGAGAACTAATCATTTCTCCCAAAAAGGTTAAAACATATTAGATTCAGTGCTGTATGTGTTTTTTCCTTGGGGACATATTGCTGAAGCTCTAATTAGCCTCTGGCATTTCGGCTATGAGCCTATTGTGCTCCCCTTTCTTGTTCACCTTACACCAACCTCAGAGCCTCTAACAAGCTCCAGGATCTTGTGCAGGGTGTTCTTGTCAAAATTTATGTCTTGTTGTTGTGGGTTTTGGGCTCTAGGACATCACAATCAAACAAAATGTGTACTGAGACCTGCCACCCTTTCACCAGTGTTAACATACTCCCATAACATATTGTAACGTCGATAACTTCCTCTTACCTAATTCCTTAAAGTAGGCCTGTTACCAACATTTAATACATACAAATTATTAGATATAAGAAAGCAAAATAACGACTCACCTCTAAGGTTGGTATCACTACTCCCCCAGCACGTTTGAAGGTGTGAGTTGATGTCGCTGCCAATGAGTAGCCATATGGCGCCAACTGCACTATACTGTACGATCTGTTCGTTCCCTTGAAGGTTATCAGGGATGTAAATGGAGCTCATTAATAGGCCTTGTTTTTCACCCCTACGCTGCCAGCTAACTGGACTGTCGTTATGTCTGGAACAAAAATAATTAACCCTCCATCCGGTAATGTTAAGTTTCTTCGTTTGTTTAAAAATTAATTAAATATATTATTTGTATACAAAACCTAACTTATAAGATATCATTTTTCTCAGAAAGATGCATAGAATTCATTTATGTAATTAAAAAAAAAAAAAAAAAAAAAAAAAAAAAAAAAAAAAAAAATTGAAACGGTTTTGTAGTAAGTATGTTACATGTCAAAAACGAAGTTACCAATTTTCAGGAAAAACCTGTATATTCCAAAATCAATAGCTTACTACCTATTTCTAAGATATACACAATTTTTGTATATTATTTGTGAATATATTTAAGGGAAAAAAATAATAAATTGTTACATTTTTAAAATTTAAAAAAATATTTTACGAAAAAACTGAATTTTCTCTTTATTTTTTCCAAAAAACATTAAAAATAGTAAAATATATTTTATACAGAACTTCTATATATCATTATGTCCAGAAAGGTGCATAGAATGTAGGTGTGTAGTGGAAAAAAATGTTAGATATATCAAATTTGGAGTTTTTTGGTCAAATACCAAAAAATCGAAGAGTAACGAAGTAGAAATTTCACAGAAATGGTGATCAAAAACAAACTAATACATTTTTTGCAATTTTTTCAACCATAACTCAAGATTTCTAATATATTTGTGAATATATTTAGGGGAAAAAAATAATAATATGTTACATTTTATAAATAAAAACAACGATTTTGACAAAATAGTGATACTTTGACAGTTTGAGGTTAGGTTTGTAACCTCCACAATTTAGCCTCACTAGTAACAATCTGAAGATAGGCCAAAGACAAAATCAATAGTTTTACTAAGAAAATATATACTTTACAAAGAATAACACACATATTTACTTTTATAATCATATAAAACACTAAATATAAGAAAATAGGCATATAGGCTAGACTTACAATATTGGCCTAGGTTATCCCAAATATGAACCGTTCAAAAACTAAACTATCACTTAAAAACATAAACTTTAGATATAAAAACACATATATTGTAACTTGTATACACAATTTATTTACAATTTGTAAACCTTCAAAATAACAAATATCTAACCCCAAAACAATATGCGCTACGTCATTTGTTACAGTTTTTACGTTGCACAATTGCGTATGTTCCGAGATCAAAACAAAACCTTCTAAGTAGCCATAAATAAATCGAGTGGTACCAACTTATAGAATGGAAATTCCCCTACAACATACTGTAAAGAAAAATAATTTTAAAAAACAGAGAGATATGAATTTCATCTTTTTGTAAAGCGCATCGAATGCCAAATGATTTTCGTGTCGTCAGGTTTGTTCTATGTTCAAGTATGAATATCTCTGGATCTGTTAGAAGCAGAATAATTTGTAATCTACGGTTAGAAAGAGAAACATGTGATCTATAGTACAGTGTTTTAGTTGACTTAAATCACAGAAAAATAGAGTTGTAATGATATCGGGAAAATGGCTTCGTATTTTACGGAAAGACGAGAATTTAAATTTACGATTTTACGCTACAAAAATACGTGAACTTCACCAATTTTTGGAATATTATTTATAACAATTTGTGGTATTTTTTTTGCATGATTATGCATCTACGGAACATTAGCTTTCCAACGGTATTTTTTTTATGGCGATAGTAAGATTCTAAGTGGGCGAAATGTTGAATTGCAAAATATGTGTTTTAATTGAACTGTCTGTCGTTCATAGTACACGGCGTGGACACTTACCGGATCTAAGGTTAATGGCAAGCTATTCCCCCCTTACCTACTACTATACAAGTTCTTACATTAGGCAGGGAATTACAATAAATAAGTTTACCTTTTGCATCTCCAAGCTCAGCTACCCAACTTCGTTGTACCCATAGCTCCTGGATGAGGGCCATGTCGATACTATTCTTTATGAAGTGTTGACAGAAGGCTGTCGAGGTAGCCTTACTGTGCTGTAGGTTTATCTGTATTACTCTGACCATCTCTTGGTTTTCTATTCTCCTTCCCACCAGGAGTAATCAGAGAACCTCCATAAACAATATGAACTTCTATGTTCGGAAGCTCTGATGGCTTCCAGCATCGAGTCATTTACAGGCCTTTCTGAGCTTTCTTTGCTGACAAGAGCTTCCAATCACTCACATTTATAGCCAGATTTTACCAGTCGAGCATACTGGCTAAGGCTTCAGAGCCCATACTCGAATGCTGACTAGGTGGTCTAAAGGTCATCCTTAAGATCTCTGTCTGGTCACCAGCCTGCAAGCCCCCAACCCCATTCAGCTCCAAGCTCCCCAAAGGGGTTATCAGCCATTCCTTAATATATTCGTTGGAGCAAGCTATGAGAAGTGCGCCCCTCTTCATATAACAACTAGAAAACCTACGAAGTGCACTATCATCAAGCTTAAGGCTCTGGTCCTCATTCAACTGGTGGCGGGGATAGTTCCTTGGGACTACTGCTATTTGTTTTGATGACAAGGGTTCACTGAAAGTTTGGAGGTATGATCCCCCACTCGTCTTACCTTCTGATGCCTTGTATTTTGTCTACTGGTCGAAGTGGAGGTAAAGGATTCTTCCCTCACTCTTTTCTTCTCACCTTCATTACGTTTGTGCTGGTCAGAGGTTGAACCAGCTTCCGAAGGCCTAACAGTTTGGCACACGGAGCTGGTGCCAAGCCCAGTCCTGTACCTAGACTTATTCCACTTCCTGGGGGTCAAAGGACTCGCCTCTAGCTGCATGTTTGTCTTTAAGTGCCTTCTTATGCATAGATTTGGTCCTCTTCTTCTTATCTTTGATTGCCATGCCAACCGATAGTTAGGTAGCCTGAGGATCGATTTCTGGCTGAAGAATTTGCAAACTGTTGTCACTGATGGAGTTGAGTAGGAGATCCTTCTCCATATTAATAGGAAGAAGTGACCTCCTTGCACTCACGTCCATTGTTGTTACAGTAGACATCTCAGGACTAGTGTAGCCCTGGTTTCTACTGAAGAGCTGGAGCCCTCGGCGGACAGTGTGGTGACCTTAATCATCAGATTAACCCTAATTGGCCCAAAATGTCCACCGATTACAGCATTTGACACCAAGCTGGAACAGAATAGTTCTTAGAGACTCATTCACTCATTTTCTTTCGGCGAGATTGGTTCTGTTTGACTCTCTAGCCACCACAAGACCTCATTAGGCTGATAGCTTCACATTTCACTTCGCTTCCAGAGTGACACAATAAATGAGTAATATCATTGAAAGAAACAGTTTTTTTCTTTTTTTTAATTTTAGTAAAATCAGTAATTAGCATTTTGGTATAAACGCTTACGTTAAATTGTATTATACTATATTTCACTGAAATATATTTTCTTGAAAAATTACTAATATCTTGAAAAAAGTATAAGATATAAAGAACTTAATGTCTGTTAAATTCATTAACAGAAATAATAAGATAAAGGCTATATAAAAACTTTCTTTTTGAATAGTGTAACAAGTTAAAGTTATTATCAAAGCTAACTTTGTTTGCTTTACAAAAAAGAGATAATTTGAGATTTGAAGTAATGTTTTGTGAACTATAGATGTCATGAATGAATCAACCATTTTCATTTTGTAATATAACTTTTGGATACTAAAGACATTAAACAATTATAAATTTAAGAATTTGTTAGACATAAGAAATTTTAGGTTTAAGTATTTACACAAATGTATATATTTTCAAGAGGGCCTCCATAAATTCAACTTACCATAATTAATATAATTGATAATCAATATATGGGGTGGTTCAAAAATAATAGTGCAAAACTAAACAGTTGGTACTTCTGTTTGCATGAATTAAAACAGCTGATTATTGTAACAATGGAAAGGGCATGTTTATAAATTTGTTTTGATAAGGTTATGTTTTGTCTTGGTTGTTTGGTTGACTAACGCTAAACCGTTTATCAAATGGCTACCACAAAACAAGAAAAAGCATTTTGTGTTTTGGAGTTCGCTCGAACTCATGCCAAACAAAATTCAGAATTTATCCTCCTCATATCGAGCATTTGTACTGCATATTAAAATTTTTGCAATGTACACTAATACTTGTAGTGTAGAAGAGGAATTACCAATTCCTATTAAATCTGAGTGATTTATTTGTGGATTATAAGTACATTTTCCTAAAAGAATCCACGATCCCGAAGAAGTCATTAAGTGACTGTGCCTCCTCACAGAATGGCGCGCAGTAAGTTTCAATAATGGTTTTAAATTCAAATTCAGTAAATTCAATAATATTAAAAATAAAAAGATACAGTAAACACTCTCTGATCCGGATCTCTGATTTTCGGAAACTCCGATATCCGGCCGCCGTATGCCATCGTTTAAAAAATAATAATATTTTCAGGCCGAATAGTAGTGAACGATGTTTTTGAGCTGGGCACTGGGCAGTAGTATGGTTCTGATTCCAAGAATGTCGAAGAAAGCGGTAGGGGTGTGTGTAAACAAGGTCAGACGACAGGTGCATTGTCTGTCGTAGAGTCAGTTCTGTTGTGTTTGCGTGTAGCGTAACTTCGGCCGTCCTTTCGCTTTGTCTTAAGACTTGTTTTCTGTGTGTGATTAAGTGTATATTTTATTACTGTAATTCCTGTAAATATGTGTACAATCCTGTACGTATTTATTGAACTATTTTATTTTCTAATCTTCATTTTTCGTTTGATATTTTTAGTTAACACTGTAGACCTAATTAATGGTTGTTTGTGTACTTTATGCTGAGCCTCATTCAGCTTAAAATAAATAGAATTTTAAACATAGCTATTGTAATATTTATTTAATTAACCTACCTTTTGTTGTTTTTAGTACTTTTGTTACCAGTTACCGTACTGGCAAACTACGGCAAATTACATAATAGTATAGTTAAAACGTAACGTCTATATATTACAGTAATTTGAAAAACCATAGTTAACTTTTAGAATACTGTGGTAAAGCTACAATTTATCATAAGCACAACGCGTTTTAGCGCTAAAACCGTAAATTTGTTACGTTTTGTTCACATTTAAAACCACTTTAACTATATAAAAATAGCCACCCCGAGATCCGGATTTTTCAATATCCGGATCGGCCGGCGCCACATTAATCCGGACTAGAGAGTTTTTACTGTAGTTGATTTATTTTGTCAATTCTTTCAGAAACCTATTCTGTTATCAGTCTTGTTCAACTGTTTTTTAATGTTTTATTAAATGTATTGCTTTAAATATTGGTGAGTGTTGTGTGTTTGTTTTGTACAATGGTTGTGTTTTAACTGCACTAACAAAATATACTCTGTCTAAACATATTTAGGGGAAATAAAACATGAAGATTGCTATCGACCTACTATAAGATATTTATGAACCCATTATAATTTTATACTGTAGTGAAATAAAAGATATTAGTGCATGTTAGTATACCATTCATACTAATACTTCTTTTATGAATTGGAATATAAGATGCTAACAGTTTCAAAAGATGTTTGTTACATATAGCATCATTATAATTTGTTTTGTGTTTTTAGTACTTCAACCAACTCAGAGAAAACATTATAAGAAGTCAGCCGCCTGATAAACAAGCAGCCATGGCACAGTGGTTTGAAAACCTTATGGACAGTATAGAAAGAAATCTATTAACTAAAAATAGAGATAGGTAAGTGCAATCAAGTCTGGTTATACAAATTATTTGCCAAATCACTATGAGGTGTTTCCTTAAGTTCAGTAGAAATTTTTATATTATTTTTAACATTCTGAAAAAATCTATTTAAAATATATAAAAAGGAAATGAATTGATACTCTATATATTTTAACCATATAAAAAATAGTATTGTGTTGTAGGGGTTTCTCTGATCAACGACCAAACATATATCATTTTCTTTCGATTATAATAGTTTCCCATTTTCATTAGCTTCAGCTAATACAAAACCGAAGTCCCAGTAATTCGAGGTTCCGTTTAATTCGAGTCAATGAAACCCCCACCCCAAATAAAAATTTAAAAATTAATGAGAGTGAACTTGACGCCTCATGGTATAAGTTAAACACACATGGTTGATACTGTTTAGTTCACGAGACGATTTCTTAGTACCCTACTCATATTACTTAGAATTATAGTCGAGCCACCATTACATAAAATTATGTAAGTAAGAGTGAGGTTGACTGATATAGTTCATACGGAAGATATATGTGGAGAGACCTGTGTACCAGTGATAACTTGGATCGAAGATTTGACAGTGCTAGATGCAGCATTGTGTTATAATTTAGGTTAATGGGTATTGATTCATACTTTCGAAACATTGTGTAAAAGTTTTTATAAACACAAATAATAGCAAATGTCCAATTAAACTATTTTTCTTAGTATATTCGTTTTAGGTTAATGGGTGTTGATTCATACTTTCGAAACATTGTGTAATAGTTTTTATAAACACTAATGATAGCAAATGTCCAATTAAACTATATTTTTCTTAGTATATTCATTTTAGGTTAATGGGTGTTGATACTATTGAAACATTGTGTAAAAGTTTTTATAAACACTAATGATAGCAAATGTCCAATTAAACTATATTTTTCTTAGTATATTCGTTATAGGTTAATGAGTGTTGATTCATACTTTCGAAACATTGTGTAAAAGTTTTTATAAACACTAATGATAGCAAATGTCCAATTAAACTATATTTTTCTTAGTATATTCGTTTTAGGTTAATGGGTGTTGATTCATACTTTCGAAACATTGTGTAATAGTTTTTATAAACACTAATGATAGCAAATGTCCAATTAAACTATATTTTTCTTAGTATATTCATTTTAGGTTAATGGGTGTTGATACTATTGAAACATTGTGTAAAAGTTTTTATAAACACTAATGATAGCAAATGTCCAATTAAACTATATTTTTCTTAGTATATTCATTTTAGGTTAATGGGTGTTGATACTATTGAAACATTGTGTAAAAGTTTTTATAAACACTAATGATAGCAAATGTCCAATTAAACTATATTTTTCTTAGTATATTCGTTATAGGTTAATGAGTGTTGATTCATACTTTCGAAACATTGTGTAAAAGTTTTTATAAACACTAATGATAGCAAATGTCCAATTAAACTATATTTTTCTTAGTATATTCGTTATAGGTTAATGAGTGTTGATTCATACTTTCGAAACATTGTGTAAAAGTTTTTATAAACACTAATGATAGCAAATGTCCAATTAAACTATATTTTTCTTAGTATATTCGTTATAGGTTAATGAGTGTTGATTCATACTTTCGAAACATTGTGTAAAAGTTTTTATAAACACTAATGATAGCAAATGTCCAATTAAACTATATTTTTCTTAGTATATTCATTTTAGGTTAATGGGTGTTGATACTATTGAAACATTGTGTAAAAGTTTTTATAAACACTAATGATAGCAAATGTCCAATTAAACTATATTTTTCTTAGTATATTCATTTTAGGTTAATGGGTGTTGATTCATACTTTCGAAACATTGTGTAAAAGTTTTTATAAACACTAATGATAGCAAATGTCCAATTAAACTATATTTTTCTTAGTATATTCGTTATAGGTTAATGAGTGTTGATTCATACTTTCGAAACATTGTGTAAAAGTTTTTATAAACACTAATGATAGCAAATGTCCAATTAAACTATATTTTTCTTAGTATATTCATTTTAGGTTAATGGGTGTTGATACTATTGAAACATTGTGTAAAAGTTTTTATAAACACTAATGATAGCAAATGTCCAATTAAACTATATTTTTCTTAGTATATTCATTTTAGGTTAATGGGTGTTGATACTATTGAAACATTGTGTAAAAGTTTTTATAAACACTAATGATAGCAAATGTCCAATTAAACTATATTTTTCTTAGTATATTCGTTATAGGTTAATGAGTGTTGATTCATACTTTCGAAACATTGTGTAAAAGTTTTTATAAACACAAATAATAGCAAATGTCCAATTAAACTATTTTTCTTAGTATATTCGTTTTAGGTTAATGGGTGTTGATTCATACTTTCGAAACATTGTGTAATAGTTTTTATAAACACTAATGATAGCAAATGTCCATTTAAACTATATTTTTCTTAGTATATTCGTTTTAGGTTAATGGGTGTTGATTCATACTTTCGAAACATTGTGTAATAGTTTTTATAAACACTAATGATAGCAAATGTCCAATTAAACTATATTTTTCTTAGTATATTCGTTTTAGGTTAATGGGTGTTGATTCATACTTTCGAAACATTGTGTAAAAGTTTTTATAAACACTAATGATAGCAAATGTCCAATTAAACTATATTTTTCTTAGTATATTCATTTTAGGTTAATGGGTGTTGATACTATTGAAACATTGTGTAAAAGTTTTTATAAACACTAATGATAGCAAATGTCCAATTAAACTATATTTTTCTTAGTATATTCGTTATAGGTTAATGAGTGTTGATTCATACTTTCGAAACATTGTGTAAAAGTTTTTATAAACACTAATGATAGCAAATGTCCAATTAAACTATATTTTTCTTAGTATATTCATTTTAGGTTAATGGGTGTTGATACTATTGAAACATTGTGTAAAAGTTTTTATAAACACTAATGATAGCAAATGTCCAATTAAACTATATTTTTCTTAGTATATTCGTTATAGGTTAATGAGTGTTGATTCATACTTTCGAAACATTGTGTAAAAGTTTTTATAAACACTAATGATAGCAAATGTCCAATTAAACTATATTTTTCTTAGTATATTCATTTTAGGTTAATGGGTGTTGATACTATTGAAACATTGTGTAAAAGTTTTTATAAACACTAATGATAGCAAATGTCCAATTAAACTATATTTTTCTTAGTATATTCGTTATAGGTTAATGAGTGTTGATTCATACTTTCGAAACATTGTGTAATAGTTTTTATAAACACTAATGATAGCAAATGTCCAATTAAACTATATTTTTCTTAGTATATTCATTTTAGGTTAATGGGTGTTGATACTATTGAAACATTGTGTAAAAGTTTTTATAAACACTAATGATAGCAAATGTCCAATTAAACTATATTTTTCTTAGTATATTCATTTTAGGTTAATGGGTGTTGATACTATTGAAACATTGTGTAAAAGTTTTTATAAACACTAATGATAGCAAATGTCCAATTAAACTATATTTTTCTTAGTATATTCATTTTAGGTTAATGGGTGTTGATACTATTGAAACATTGTGTAAAAGTTTTTATAAACACTAATGATAGCAAATGTCCAATTAAACTATATTTTTCTTAGTATATTCATTTTAGGTTAATGGGTGTTGATACTATTGAAACATTGTGTAAAAGTTTTTATAAACACTAATGATAGCAAATGTCCAATTAAACTATATTTTTCTTAGTATATTCATTTTAGGTTAATGGGTGTTGATACTATTGAAACATTGTGTAAAAGTTTTTATAAACACTAATGATAGCAAATGTCCAATTAAACTATATTTTTTATTAGTATATTCGTTTTAGTTTAATGGGTGTTGATACTATTGAAACATCGTGTAATAGTTTTTATAAACACTAATCAAAGCAAATGTCCAATTAAACTATTGTTATGTTCGGGTTTATAAATTATTTAAATAAATGTATACATTACAATATTTAGAAGTACCAGTTTTATTATTAAGCGATCTACTTCAGTCGCTGTTCATTGTGAGACTGCTGGCTGCGCATCATAGCCAGGACATGTTGCTACAATGTTGACTTAATATTATTAATACAGATTACATAACAATTTCCTTCTTTTTTTTTTTAACTAAGAATAGATCAAATAATAGTAAAATATTTTTATAACCTTATAATTTTTTTTTAAAGAAATTAAAATTATATTCTAATACAAAACAATATTTTTTTTTTAAAAAGAAATTCAAAACTAGACGTTACAAATAATACTCAAATTAATAAATATGTTTTTTTTTTTTTTTTTTTTCAAATTAAAACTATCTACTAACCATTTACAAATCAAAATTTTTTTTTATTTTTTAATTTTAAGAACAACAACATTAATAACAATTACAATAATAATAACAATATTACTTTTTTTTAAATTTTTTTTTTTTTTTTTTTTTTAACCAACTTAAAATTTATCTTCTAATCGACAACTGCTTTTGACTACTCTACCATATCTGGTTTTGTAATTATCAAGATCTTTTAAAAAATCACTTTCTGGACTAACCTTTTGCCCTGAATTAACATTTTCACTTATTCTTCTATTAGATTGATTTAATGGGCTTATTTCATTCTTTTGACGAGACATGGAAGGACATTTTGGATGCGACATTCTTTCAACCGCAGGACTAATATGTATTCTATTACGTCTATATGATTTACCGTTTTGATCTATGACTATATATGATCGAGGTTCTTCTGTTTCTCGAATTATGTTACCGCTAGACCAATTGGAATTAGGTTTTTTCTGAAAGAGAACATCTTGACCATTACATAAACTCTGCAGTGGTTTAGAATGTCGGTCAAAATGTCCCTTCATTCTCTGTTTGTTAACATACAGTTGATTTCTGGTTCTATTATAATTAAGTTTAGGTTTAAGACATTTGTAATGCATTGGTACTAAGGTACGCAATTTCCTTGACATGAGAAGTTGAGCAGGTGATTCCACATTATTTTTATTAGTGTTTCTAAAACTTAAAAGTGCAAGATAAATATCTTCTCCTGCATCAGCTGTTTTTTTTAATAATGATTTCATCGTTTTTACAGCACTCTCAGCCATGCCATTTGATTGAGGAAAATGAGGGCTTGAAATCACATGCTCAATATCCCAATTTTTACAAAACATTCTAAATTCTTCACATTTAAAATAAGTCGCCCCATCAGAATAAACTTTTAGAGGTATCCCATGTCTTGAAAAAAAACTTTTTAATTTTGATATTATAGTTACACTTTTAGTATTTGAAATACTTGCTATTTCAATATAGTTTGAATAATAATCAACAGCAACAATATACAACATTTGTTCCCATTCAAACACGTCTATTCCCACTTCTGACCATGGTAATTTTGGTACTCTATGTGGCAATAGAGGCATTTTACTTTGATTTCTTTTAAATTTACTACAGGTTCGACAAGATTCAACATAATTCTTAATATCATTAGACATGTTAGGCCAATAAAGTGCTAGCCTAGCCCTTGATTTACATCTATTTATTCCCATATGACCTTGATGAACAATTTCCATCATTTGTGTTCTTAGATTTTTTGGTACAATAATTGTGTCACCTTTAAATATTAAATTTTTTATAATACTTAATTCATCTTTAAAATCAAAATAACATTTTAATTTATCATTTACATTACTTTTATATTTTGGCCAGCCATGATTAATATAGTCTTTTAATTTATTTAATTCTTCATCATTTTTAGATTCTTTCTCAAACAATAACCACTTAGCATGTGAAATTGGTAAATTATCAATTAATAAATTAACCTGTAATTCTATTTCGTCAAAAACCTCATCTTCAACCTTGTCATTTACATTAAAATGTCTTGACAAAGTGTCAGCAATAACTAACTCTTTACCCGGTTTGTACACTACATTAAGTTTATACTGTTGAAGGCGTAACAACATTCTTTGTAATCTACTTGAGATTTTTGATAAGGGTTTTTTAAATATTGCTATTAAAGGTTTATGATCAGTTTCAACAGTAACATTTTTTGAGAAAATATACTGATGGAACCTTGTACAACCAAAAACTATTCCTAAGAGCTCTTTTTCAATTTGAGCATAGTTAATTTGAGTTTCTGTTAAGGCTTTAGAAGCATAACATACAGGTTTATTATCTTGCAATAAACAAGCACCTAGCCCCGTCGAACTTGCATCGACAGACAACAATATTGGCTTAGATTGATGAAAATAGTTTAATACTGGGGCTTGTGTTATTATTTTTTTCAATTTGTTAAACACCTCATTAAGATATTTATTCCAAGTAAACTCTACATCTTTTTTTAGCAAAGCTCTAAGAGGTTGTGATATTTCCGAAAAATTTTCTATGAATTTTGAGACATAATTAAACATTCCTAAAATTCTTGCAAGTTCTTTTTTATCCTTAGGTATTGGTAAATCAATTATAGCTTTTATTTTGTTTTCATCTACCGAAATACCATCAGAACTAATTTTGTGCCCAAGAAAATTTATTTCTTTAACATTAAATTTACATTTGTTAATATTGAATTTAAATCCATTAGTTTGAGCTTTATCTAACACTGCATTAACTCTTTCAGTTAATTGTTTTTCTGTTTCACCCCAAATTAATATATCATCTTGAAATGACTGAACCCCATCGATTTTTTCAAAAATTTGAGACACTACTCTATGAAATATTTCTGGAGCACAACTCAATCCAAATGGTAATCTTTTAAAATAAAATCTGCCAAAAGGCGTTTGAAAAGTAGTTATTTTGGCACATTCCTCATCTAATGGAAGCATCCAAAACCCTGATTTTGCATCTAACACTGTGAATAACTTTGCACCTTTAATTTTATGAATAATTTCCTCAAAAGTAGGAAATTGATAGTGTGATCTCTTAATACATTCATTTAAAGGTTTTGGATCTAAACATAACCTTATATTACCATCTTTCTTTTGAACAATTACTAGCGAATTAACCCAATCAGTAGGCTCATTAATAGTTTCAATGATACCTAGCTTTAACATTCTATCCAATTCAGCTTTCAATTTATTTTCTAGTGCAAAAGGAATTTTTCTAGGAGCACTAATTACAGGACATGAATTTTCATTTAACTCTATCCTAACCTTAACTGGTACACACCCTATTTCATTATTAAACAAATCTTTGTACTTTTTATCTATTTGGTCTAACTTTAAGGTATTGATATGCTTAACAATTCCTAAATTAAGACATGTATCAAGTCCTATCAAATTTTCACAGTTTGATTTAACAATATAAAAAGTCAATGCATAGTTTGAGCCTTTAAACTTGCTTTGTAATGTACAAGTCCCTACAACAGGTAATCTGTTGTTTGTAAATGAAGTAATTTTAGCAAGTGTTTTATTAATTAAATTAACATTAATTCCTAATTTAAGAAAGGAATTATACGATAAAATGTTTACTTGGGCTCCCGTGTCTACTTTAAAAGATTGGTGCACTTTATTTATTATAATTGTCTCATACCATTGAGTTACGTTTACCTTATAATTTTGCAGGTTAGGTTTAGCTAAAGTGTTTATCACAAAGTTTTTATTTTCATTATCACATAATAAACTTTCATTACCTGTTTCTGTCAGTTGGTTAACTGAAAACCTACACATGTTTCTAAAATGGTTCAATTTACCACACTGTGAACATACTTGATTCCATGCTGGACACTTTCCAAAAAGATGAAATCGGCCACATCTACCGCACGGATTATTATGCATGTTTGCCTTTGCTTTGTGTGCCTGGAAGGATGATCTTGACCTTGTAGTTGACCCTTGATGCATAGCATTTGACATTGTATTTGATGTATTGCGCTTCACTTGGTTTCCTGTTGAATTCTGTCCACGATTACCGGTTCCAGCTTGAAACTTGTTTAAATTAAAGTTTAAAGTTTTGTTTCTTGGTTTACTATTTTTAAAAACTCTATCTACCGTAGAATCTAATAACTCTTTTTTTACATTTAGTTTATGAGCCCTATCATAAGCTAATTCTTTAGATTTACACATTTCTAAGGCTTGTTCTAAAGTCAAATTATGTGTTTTTAACAAAGAAACTTTAATATCGGAATCATGAATACCACTAACAAAAATGTCTCGAACTAAACTATCACGTAAACCACCGAAGTCACAAGAAGCACTTAGGTTTTTTAATATTGCCACATATTGTTCATAAGATTCATTAATTAATTGTTTACGATTAAAGAATATATGTCTCTCATATGTTACATTAGCCAAAGGAATAAAATAATTTTCAAAACTTTGAATTACAGTTTCTAACTTGTCTGAATCCACTGCACTAAGATTAAACGATTTTAAAATGTCTTGTCCTTCTTCACCCATGTAATGAAGTAATAAAGCTATTTTTCTTTTGTCTTTTGTAGACTCTGGTACAAATGCTTCAATAAAAATTTCATACCTGTTTTTAAATTTTCTCCAGTTAGTTGCCAAATCACCTTGAAATTCCATCGGAGAGACGCCATTTCCTGTGTTTCTAAAATCCATTTTTCCGTAGTAAAAATAGTAACTATTTTTTGTTTTGCAAACTAGTTAACACTTTATCTGAATTCTTATTAAATCTGGTTTACACCGCTGCCACCATGTTATGTTCGGGTTTATAAATTATTTAAATAAATGTATACATTACAATATTTAGAAGTACCAGTTTTATTATTAAGCGATCTACTTCAGTCGCTGTTCATTGTGAGACTGCTGGCTGCGCATCATAGCCAGGACATGTTGCTACAATGTTGACTTAATATTATTAATACAGATTACATAACAACTATATTATCTAAAATCTTTCAAACAAATATAGACATAAATTTAATTGAATTATCGGTGTTTAATTCAACCTTATAAACTTATAGTAGCTACTTTATTAAAGGCTGGAGTGTTTACTTGGGTATTTTGTTCAATTTACAAAAACATAATTTTTTCCTACTCTACAATTTCTAAGCACTGGAATGTTTTTCTGTTTCAGGTTTACTCAGAATCTATCAATGTTTAGGAGAGATATCAATGATTCCCTTAAAGGCCCTAATATGACCAATAGTCCAGGTTCAGCTAACGATATGATGACATCTTAGTGGTGTGTAAAGACTGAGTGTGCATGCGGTGCCGTGGGGACAATAAACAGTTCTTTACTGCCCATGTGTTTACCATGAGCGAGTGTGTATATACAAGAAGAGCAATGCAATCACCAGAATGAGTGAATTATTCTTTATTTGGAAATTATTAATTTCTTTCTGAAATAATGTGTTTTTATTTCAGATAATTCTTTCTTTTTTTTGTCTGAACTAGGAAGGTAAAACATAAATCAGGATAATTTTTTAGAGTTTTTAATATTAGTAACGGTCAAAAATGTTTGAAATCAATATATATATATATATATATATATAAATTGTCAAGTCTCTAAAGACAGATTGGCAGTTAGTCATTGAACGATTATATACTGACAGTTGGAAAGACTTAGTTATAATTGATTTGCATTTATAGAAGTTGAAGAGCTGATATACTAGGATGAATAGGTAAAGATTTGGAAATATCAAGTATGAAGCTAATTACTATCTTTTTTTAAAAACAAATCTTGATACAAAATCAAAGTTTTAATAGATTATTACACTTTTTTTTCCCTCTTTTCAAGTTATCAAAAAAATATATTACAGTTCTAAAAGGTGGTAACAAAATAGCTTTTTTTTATCATTGCAACCAAATCTATTGCTATTGTTCATTAAATCTATAGTATATTTATTTTGTATTGAAACTTGTGCTAATTTTGGCACGTCTTTGTGAACATTTTTATATTTGTTCACCATTCTCGGTTAAATATATTGAATCCTTATATTATTAGATTGCTCTGTTATAATTTATTGTAACATCATTCAGTTAAGTAGGATGGAAGAGGTGTTACTGCCAATGGTAGATTAATTCTATTTTCTGCTACTATATTTATCTGATAAAGTGGTACAAGTATTGTACTCAGAAGTAGAAAATAATTTTAGTAACAAACTGAATTAATCATAGCTGTAGTAATATTTTCAACCTATTTATTTTCTTACTTACTTCTTACTTCTTCTTTCAAGCTTCCGGCTTCAGGTAATGCCGACGACTCGGTGTCCGTGGTAAACCGCAGCTGCCAATGCCCAGTACTCTTTCTTTTGCAATATAATTTTCATGGGGTTTGGAATGTCTTTTAGTGCTGCCAGAAGGGCCGTCCTGGCTGTGTTTTCGTTTGAGCACTCGAGTAGTATATGCTTCAGCGTTTCCTCCTCCATTCTACAGTTATTGCAGGTTTCGGAGTCGACTAGTCGGAATCTTTTCAGATAGCTGTTCGTAATGATATGGCCGACTCTAGCTCTCGTAATGAAGGTCGCAATGTGGCGACTGACACCTCTGTACCAGTTTGCAGGCGTCGGAGCTTTTTGAATTTCGAATAACGATCTTCCGACAGTGTCGGTGCTCCATCTCTGTGTCCATTCATCTGTTATTAATTTGCAGATTATATTTTTGCATTTGTTTAGCGATAGTTTTGGTGGCATGACGGGGCCCATTTTTGTGGCACGTTTTGCTATTTTGTCTGCCTGCTCGTTGCCACTTATTCCGCAATGAGATGGAACCCACTGGAAGACGATATTTTTTCCTTTTTTCTTCAGAGCATGGTATATAGTTTTCATTTCAGATATTCGGAAGTAATAGTCACTGGGTGAATTCATTTGTAAGCTTTCAACCTATTTATTTTCAACTTTGTTGTTTTATAAACGTTAGGATATTTTTATGATCGATGAAAAATTTAAATATATTGATAAAACGTACAGTTACTTAAGTTATTTTATATGAATAAGAAACCAGTAACCTCTGTTTCTAATTACTTAGAATGGGCAATACTTGTGAAACATATAATCACAAAATGAAAGAAACCTGCAAACTTCTATTACAAACGTTTATATTCAATAAGACTTTTCTATGACTTGGGTCATTATCTTTAGTTGTGTTGGATTAAACTTATCTTTATTTATAGCAACCAGGAATTGTATCCAAATTTAATATATACACAGAAAAGGTGGTTTTCTGCTGCCCTTGAAGAAAAAAAAAGTTATCAACTTTAATTAATCTATTTTTTATGCTTTTCCTTTTTTAAATTATTTGAAACAGCACTAATATGAAACTTAATCCTGATAATGTTTACCAGTTTATGCTATAAAATCCTAAAAAAAGTTTGTATTACAATGTAAATAGACGTAATATATTAGAGAAAGGAGAAAAAATTCGAGTCCCATGATCTAGCTTTCAACTGTCCAAGTTTCATTGTTCTGATTGTACATCATTATACTTATATTTGTAGGAAAGCAAATTTTTGTGTAAGTATATTCCCCTTTCCCTTCTTTGTTTGTTGGCTTATTATATATGTGAGAATTTCAGGATGTGCAGAAAATCTATAGGAATTGGCTGGATACCCTGGTAATACGTTTAGGGTGTCGGATAAGGAAATTGCTCAAAAATTTTTGTCGATCATTATTGCCATTTGATTTTTAATATTTTTAATAAACCATCCTGAAAAAATCAGCTGAGAGAATAAATTTTTGTGTGTCAGGGGGTGTTGGATGCGTCAAATGACCGAATATATTTTTCAGACACGGTGTTTTTCTATTTTTATTAAGATAAAAAACTATGAGTATTTAAGTTTGAAACTTAAGTAATGAGTATTTTTCTTGCACCAAATCCATGAGTTGGAAGGGCTCCTACGAAAAAAGCCCTGTTACTGAATTTTTTCTTAAAGGAACAAGTTGTCTGATTGTGCAAGAAGAGCACATACACAAAGTTTCAACAGTGAGGTAATCAGAAATTATTTTAAGGCCTTGGCCCGAACACTCAGCATGATAAATTAGTTGAAAATTGAGTGTTTGTTTTTTTAAATATGTTTCTTTCATTTAGTGATAAGTAATTTTCTCACATGGAAATACCAACTCCTTTTGATGAATATAATTATATGTGTTGGTTAATTATCTGGATTTTTGTATGATTTTATTCAATTTAGGGGTGCAGGCTAATACAAAATTTGATTAAATTAATACATTTTAAAATGGTGAATTTATCGTATAACCTTCAACTAGTCCTACAGTGTCCCAACAATAGTTCATTTAGTGATTGATAATTTTCCCACATGGAAATGCCGACACCTATTGGTATATACAATTATATATGTTGGTAAATAGAATTTTTTAATAATTAAATCAAATTTATAATATGCAACTGTTGTTAATTTTTTGTTTTCACCAAACCCAAGCTATTTAATTTAAATCTGTGTTGTAAGAAACGGGTCTTACTCTTTATATATAATCTAAATGAAGTTTGTAAAATAAAAGTGGTTGGTGGACTAGGTTCTGTTAAAAAACTAATAAAAAATATACTTTTAATGTAATTGAAGTAAGATTTTTAATGATTTTATTCTTTAACATTTTTAATTAATATTAATTTTGAAATGGATTAAAAATTTTACGAGTTCTCTTATCTGTTGCATATTTTTTTTAGAAAATGTGTTACGAATGAAATTATTAAAAAACCTCTTTTTTATCCGCATTCAGAATATTAATGTATATTTGAAAAAAACATTGACGAACTCATCTCCTTGTGGATAAAGGTTTTGCCATGACATACCAGGAAGGTATAGAGTTATGAGGCACCCTTTCCTAGATTATTATATCGTTAAATTGAATTTGTCAATCTGGATATTTGTTTTGAAGTGTGATCATTTAAAATGAAATGTTTGGTGTTAACCAGAAAAATCAATATTCATTAGCAATAGAATTTATTTTGATTGTGTTAAAATTTTACACAGTTATAAAACAAAATATTTGTTGAATTTTTTGTTTATAATTTGTTTAGTCGTTTTCTATTTATGATGATAATTCGTCTTAAATGTAAATCTTCAGTGTTTAGTAAACAGTCAACAGATCCATTAATATGAAGATTTATCAGTGAATAGTATGGTTTTATCATTAAAGAACAGATTTATAAATCAGTGTTCAAGCCAAATAAGATATGTTTTTATATGTAGTAATTTATATTTTTACTGATTTTATTTTGTGGATCCCGATTTTATCAGATTATGTAAACGATAAGGTCGAGTTCACACGACAGTTTATGACCCGGCTATAATGTGAGTTGTGTAGCATGCTATTTAACGAGGTCTGTGTACCTATGTCTTGGCTTTTGTACAGCTTCAATATTATTCAGTATGATTTAATCTCATATACAAACGTGAAGAATAAATTAAAGTAGTATTCCTTTTATTGATTAATCTTATTATGCACTAAATGGAGAATCCTTTTGTTATAACAATAGTAACAAAAATTCTGTACTATTTATCAAAACCCACCTCCATTACTAATGATTGTATTGTAGTATGTTACTACATCTTGTTGTGATATAAAAAATAGTCGTTCAGTTAATAGTACAGGTATTATTGTGTGTACATTATTTGTAAACCTATTTTAATTATTACAATAAAGCACAGTTGTAATTAACTACAATATTGTTCTGTTGGCGCCGATTCATCGCATTTGTTAATCTACAATGCTTTTACTTTATAAACAGTTATTTGAAGAAGTTGCATCAAAAATTATTTTATACGAAATACAACATTGGTCTGTGTTTAAAACAAATAGCTGTGTTGTAAATATGAGCTGCTCCTGTCTGAATACAGTAGAACCTCTGTTAACCGACCTCGGATCAACCAGTCCTCGGATTAACCGGCCTATTTCGTAGTGTACTGGTTCGATGAGAGTTTCCGAAAATAAATTGTAATTGAAACACCAAAGCCACGGCGAGTCAAACGAATTTGTCGATAACAGTATCCTATTGTGTGCGGTGTAAAAACACCGCGGCACCAAAGCGGCGGCGAGTCAAACGACTTTGTCGATAGCGGTATCCTATTGTTGGCGGTGTATAAACACCACGGCACCAAAGCGGCGGTGAGTCAAACGACTTCGTCGATAGCAGTATCCCATTGTCGGCGGCGTAAAAACACCGCGGCATTGGCACCCGTCTGTATAGCAGACATACACCGGCAAAAACGTTTGATGGACCGCTTTTTTCCACGAATCAATTTAGTATACATTATGGAAAATATAACTTTCTCTTTCAGTTTTCTTCTTGTCTTTGACTGGTTATGATCTACATACAGTAAATAAAAATGAGCGAGTTAAGAAAACGGAAGCGTGTGTTGGTTTCGTTTGAGACGTGGTTAAATGTGTTGAAAAGACTTGACAGAGGGGAATCTGTAAAAAATATGTGTGATGAGTTTAACGGGAACCTCAGATTAACAGGCAACCGGCCCGGGTGTCAGTGCCGACTAGACCGGTTAAGAGGGGGTTCTACTGTATGTTAAACACATTTTTAATTTATCCACTCCACAACTGGCTCTTAATCTCTTATGTGAATTCAGTCTAGTAATTTTTGCAATTTAAAAAAAAATCAATTAGTAAATTTAATACTCATCTACTTTTTACATGATTATTGCTTTAGTGGGAGTTGTCTTAGCCTAATAAATAAATCTCATTTCATTGGGAAGATGAGTAGATATATATTTTATTAGATACAAGTAAGTATGAAGTTTAAAAATCCTAACAACACAATTATAACAAAGTTTATATTTATGTATGTTATTTCCTATAAATATTTTAATGATATAAAATTGATGTACCAAAATTGTATTGGTTTTGAGTTGAGTTTAATATTAAGATTAATTAAATTGTTTAAAAACACATTATTTCACATTTTATTAATATTTCAGAAAATATTAAAAGTTCATATTTTAAACAGCATGGCAACAAAATATTTCTTCAAGGAACAATTTTTCATGTCACATTCCCTTTTCATTCCTTCTAGAATAGGACATTTATGTTTAATTTCATCTCATTTTTTATTTCTTATCTGGTTACAAGATTCAGCTTTTTCTTTTCTGAATAATATTTTGTTCTTTTTTATTAAGAAAGTAGTTTCATAACATGAAGCATCGTTATAAAATCCGGGCTAAGAGCCAAAATCAAAAGTTTTGAGAAAAAAGCAAAAAACCTTCCAAATTTTTAAAAAAATTAAGTTTTTCCATGTTTTTTTATTTTAGTGGCTTTGTAATATTGTTCTGACCATATATACTAGAATAAGTAAATAATACAATTTTATCATAGAATAAATTGTGATTTCAACAGAACAAATTTATAACCGGGCTATGTGCCCATGCCTGTATTATTAAAACCGAGCTAAGTCCAAAAGTATTGAAAGTAAAAAGAGGGCTAAGTGACATTCTCAGTCATGATGTACCCATGTATTAGTGCATGTTTTAATGAAAGTGCAATCAGTGTATGTTGTTATTGTTTAAAAGTGCAATCAGAAAAACAGGTTAAGGTAAAAAGAGCAATAAAAACAATGAATGCTAACTTTTTTCATTTTTTATTACAACACAAGATCTAAATTCAAAATACAGCTATCATTTAGAAAGAACAAAGTCTTTCAAAAAAGTCTACAAAGTTTAGAAGTTTAAAAATTTAGTCCTTAAAAGTAAAAAAAAAGTTTTACAAGGGATGCAAAATTTAAAGGCTTTTATAGAAGAAAAACTTTTATGTGTGGGTTGTCTTATGGGATTACTGAACTAACTGTTCATAAAAAAACTTATTTTCATCTTTAAGGTAAGGAATGAACTTTTTTAAATCTTCCTTTTTCTCAGTTTTCAACCTTCCTTCCATTTCCAACCGAGGTAGTTTCCAACCCTTTCAGTCTTTCAGTTGTCATCCCTTTCTTAACCTGTTGAAAAGTACAGGGAAATACCGATTAACGAGTACGGCCGTTCTTGAACGTCCTCTGTGCTGTTTGCGTAAATGAGTATGGACGTTCCGGAACATTTTAGGTTACGTCTGAGCAATAAAAGTATTTATCATAAAACAAATTAGTCATGGCTTATTGTGTTGTCACAATTCAACAAGAAATAGTACTAAGAACACATGAAATCGGGTTTTTCACAATTGTAAGGCAGGACAACTCCAGGGGGCGTGGTTTCAGGAGAATTCACCATGCGTATTGATTGACGCGTAAATGTAGGCGATGGTATCGTCTTCTCCGCGGTTGTTTCCCCCCTACACACACCTGTGCCTATGTTCCTTGTCTAGTATAAGTGATTTGTATCATTATATTATGTTACATATATTATACATCAAACATGAAAAATTAAACACTACAAAGCTTTTTTACAGATTCCCCTCTGTCTAGTCTTTTGACACATTTAGCCGCGTCTCAAACGAAACCAACACACGCTTCCAAGAAAATTGAAAAGAAATGTTATATTTTCCATAATGTAGGCTATACTAAATTGATTCGTGGAAAAAAAGCGGCCCATCAAACGTTTTTGTCTGTGTATGTCTGCTATACCGACGGGTGACAATGCCACGGTGTTTTTATGCCGCCGACAATGGGATACCGCTATCAGCAAATGAAACCAACACACGCTTCCAAGAAAACTGAAAAGAAATGTTATATTTTCCATAATGTAGGCTATACTAAATTGATTCGTGGAAAAAAAGCGGCCCATCAAACGTTTTTGTCTGTGTATGTCTGCTATACCGACGGGTGACAATGATTTTTCAGTGCAAATTTTTTTTAAAGTACATTTATCAGTGTAAATTTTTATTCTTACAAGTTTTTAACACAATATTATTATATTATTATACATTTGTAACTAATAAAACAACTATTTTCAAATTTTTTTTTCTTACTCCTTGACAACAATTTTCTTGTAAATACTTACTAACCAGCTGTTGGCTATTTGGGACGTTCAGGAACGGCCGCACTCGTCAACAGGTTAATCACTGTAGTTTGTTCCCAAGATTCAAATTCACTGAAGATTTTTTTCGTAAAAATTATCCCAGGTTTGGCCTTTGTGATTTTTACCCAAGAAACCTTTGAAATTTCTAATTTAGTTGTGTTGAGGTAGTCTTTTGCTGCCTTCGCGAAGTCAAAAAAAATCTTCTTCCCCCATCAATGTTGTTAGGAAGGGTCTTTTACGGTTAGCAGAACAAAGAACTCTTACAAGGTCCAAGGGGACCTCACACCTTTCCACCCTTTTTCTTTTTTCAATAATACCAGTCGCGATCGCAGCTTAAATAAGAATGACCTGAGACTACATACTTGTGATTAATTTCATCGAAATAGTCATTGCAGACTAAGTAGATCCACAAGAACAAAATCATCTTATTTTTGTTCTGCCCGCAGCAGTTATCTGTCCAAATTATCAATTTCCTTTTGGAAGTTATTTTGCTCTTGACACCTCTTAAAATGCAACTGGCTATTTCATTCCCACCCCTGCTACTCATGCCTTTGTGCCAAACAAACATAAAACCTTGGTCATTATTACCTACATGCAAGCCTAAGTTATAACATGACAGCTGCCGTAGATAGTACACTTGGCTGTGTGTCAACGTGGGTAATGAAAAAACTTGTTGCAAGTCTACGGATATAGTACAAGTGTCACTTGTCACAGCCGTTGACTCCTCGTGATCAGTCTTCATGTTTTCCCTTACTCTCTCAGCTTTCCTATGGTGAAATTCTAACTTATTCTTATGATCTATTTTATTTCTGGGATCATTCATTATTTTACTTTTCAGTAAATCACACGTGTTACACGTGTCTTTCCTAGGCCGTTGAAATCTCATATTGGCAAATTTCTCCTTTATTATCTTTTTGTAATAGTTGAAATCAACTTTGTTCTCTGGATGAAGTTCAATAAATGCATCATACATTCTCCTATAATTCAAATCTTGGCTCAGATACATGAGTGAACTTTTGGACCGAGTGTAGTGGCTTTCCTCTTTGGGAAACCTTTCAATGTGGCTTACAATACGACCAATATCATCTGAATTATATTTCCTTTCTTTAATTTTATTTCCTCTACGTTCAATATAAGTAACGTCGCCATTTTTTTTTGCTTTGACTAATGTCTCCACTCTGCGCCTAGTGATCCCATGGATTTATTTGAATGTTTCCTTGCAAACTTGAAGGTGATTTCCCTTGCCATCAGGAACTGTAAAAAATACAGTTGTTTGCCTTCGACTCTGTGCCGGGTCATCGTAAGATCCATGACGTCTACGTTTAACATTACAGATACTTAAGTTTCCCATTAGATATGAATTTTGCTTAACATTATCTCCAAGCTCATAAAACTGATTAAAAATGCTAGTTTTTTGTTCAAAGGTAATGTCCTTGTATTGATATCGGCATCGGCATGAAACCTACAACAAAAACATGTCATTAGAGGCTTCATCGTAGCTTCTAATAACCTGTTTTTACTTTTTGCACTAACGACAACAACATCACTTTAACAATAATATGAAATAATATATTTAAATTAGACTAATATCAACAATAATATTACTAATATCAACATTGGCGAAGGTGCCAGAGTGTTAATAATCTATGCCTACTACTAACCTCAACAGGTGGAGGTTGTTTTTCAGGTACAATCCTGCCTCGATTATTCTCATAGGATTTTCCTTCAGCTCTAAGTTTCTTCTTTAGATTAGAAACGGTTCCTTCACCTCTTTTACGGCGTTTCTTTACCACATCCATTACAGAAAGTTATATTACACAGCACAAAATATACCACTGCTTTCAAAAGATTGCAACATAACCTCAAAGAAACACACAAACCACATGTAACAGCTCAAAACTGCTTTTGGCACATAGCCCGGATTTTGTTACAGAACAGGTGGCACTTAGACCAGCGCGCTATCTTACAGCGGTCGTTTGACCTACTTCCACAATGAAAGGAACATAGCCCAGTTTATACTAAGCAATGCTTGTCACATAGAACTTGTCACATAGATTTTGCTATTGAAACTAAAATTCTCGATTTTGGCACTTAGCCCGGATTTTATAACGAGGCTTCACATTGTTTTCCTGCATGGTATAGGGAAATGTAACTGTAAGGTTGTCTTGAAAATTAAATTCCCTTGTGTTAATAAATATATATATATGAAGAAGTTGCCCATGTTTTTAGACTATTAACTTAATTCTAGATTGTTTTGAGAGTAAAACAAAACAGATAAAAATATTGACTAGTGTTTGCAAAATTCATTTGATATAAATCTTATTTTGAAAAGGTAAACTAATATTTTGCACGTCATAAGAGGAATAATAGCTTTATTATGTTAATATAATATACTTACCTTATCTAACTTGTGTTTAACGAGAAAGACTAAGTTAGGTAAGGTTATATTATTTTATATTTATTTCACATGTCATCAATTACAGCCATTATAGTATTCCTATTTCACAGCAAACTACAATTCTTGTCAAATGTTATATTGTGTATGTAAAATTACTCCAATTTAAAATTCCCTAAACTTGATTAACCTATTTGTAAGTGTATTTTGGTAGTTTTCCTTTTCAAAGTAAGGTTTGTACTAAATAAATTTCACAAGATTTTGTATTTCCTTTTAAACATAATAAATTATTAAATGAATACAAACTCTAATATATATTTTATTATTATGCATTTTTCGGACATTTGCCATCATTTGTGGTAAACACGACGTTTCGGGAATAAGAATCAATTCCCATTATCAAGTGACTAAAAACTAAAGAAACATGAAACTATAAATTAAGCCTATGTAAGAAATTAAATTAAATATGGATACCACCAACCTTAATATCTAAGCATGCATCCCAGAGCTAAAACTGAGAAATCAAAAAAACACACAATCACGGTAACACACAACTAACGTCAAATACGTGTTGTTGTATCAAAGACATGTTGTATCATGTCCGAAAAATGCATAATAATAAAATTGAACTTCCATCATTAACAAATAATTTCTAACCTATATATTCATGTTGTTAAAATCAAAAATTTCTGTGCCTCGCCGAATTGTAGCATAAAAATTATTATTCTATATAAATATGTTTATATAATCACTTATATATATATTTTGAGAAAAAACTTATGTAAAAATCACAATCAATAATTATCAGAAATACTTATTTCTAGTTAGAAAAAAACATCAACAAGACAATGTATCAACTACATATGAGTATATATATATATATATATATATATATATACAGTAGAGTCCCGCAAACTCAGCGTAATGTGGACCGGAAGTGTGCCGAGTTTGTGAAATGCCGGGTTATCGGGAATAAGGGCAAAAAATAAATTGTAATTTAAACCCAAAGCGGCGGCGATATCAAACAACTTTTTCGATAACAGTATCCCATTGTCGGCAGTGTAAAAACACCGCGGCACCAAAGCGGCCGCGATATCAAACGACTTTGTCGATAGCAGTATCCCATTGTCGGCGGCATAATAACACTGCGGCATTGGCACCCGTCGATATAGCATACATACAAAAACGTTTGATGGGCCGCTTTTTTTTCCACGAATCAATTTAGTATACATTATAGAAAATATAACATTTCTTTTCAGTTTTCTTTGACAGGTACGCACAGTATATATACAGTAAATAAAAATGAGCGAGTTATGAAAACGGAACCGTTTGTTGGCTTTGTTTGAGACGCGGTTAAATGTGTTAAAAGACTTGACAGAGGGGAATCTGTAAAAAAAGCTTTGTGACGAGTTTAACGTGGGAAAAGTACCATCAACGATTCGAGCGATTGAAGTTAATGCCCGCTTTGGGATCTGCCGAACTTTTACGAACATCGCTGTTTTTAGAAATATATATTTTTTCCCGTCGGGGTCGCCGAGTAATCCGGACTGCCGGTTTATCGAGTGCCGAGTTTGCGAGACTCTACTGTGTATGTATATATATATATATAGAGAGAGAGAGAGAGAGAGCGCTTGACTTGTCAGGTGGTATACTAGATAGAATAAAACTTAACACGAATTCTCATAAATAGTATGTTTATACACTTTTCAATGGCAAAGTTGTCATCTTTATTGATTAGCAGGCTTCAATAACTGAAATGTAACTAATTTCTACAGACAGAAAACAAGACAACACATCTACTACATACATACATACATACATACATACAAATATATATATATATATATATATATGTGTGTAGACCCTGACTTGTGAGATGGTATACTTGATAGAATAAAACACATTCTTACAAATAGTCCCTTTATTTATTCAAACGTGTTTCAATGACAAATTTGCCATCTTCAGTGATGCACAAGCTACAATAACTAAAATATAACAAGACATATTATAGTTAAGTTATTATAGCTTATGTATCACTGAAGATGGTGACTTTGTCGTGAAATACGTTTGAATAAATAAATGTACTATTTGTGTTAAAGTTTCATGACTACATATAGTTGTTGAAACCTATATAGTATTTGAATATAAATATATTATTTTACCAAAACAAAAAAAAAACCTTTGTCAGATGTCCAGATAAATTCTATAGCCGGGTTTAGCTTATAACATTAAGAGGAATTGAATACTTAGATGTTTCTACCTTGATAACACAGGTGTTGTTAAAAAATCAGTTTTTGATATTTACATGAATTTTGAGATACTTAATAAATGGATTTTGGAATAATGTCAGACTATCTGTGAAATACTATAGACCCATAAGAGTGGACCAAATTTGATATATGGATATATTTTTAACTTATCTAAAGCCTTTTTCTTTTGTTACTTTTTCGATAATTAAAAATTTACTTGTAGTTACCTACCATAAGATGATAATGTAAAATTTTGAGTTACTCAAAATAGTCTTTAATCATGTTTATCAATGTTTGCAATTTTAGCTTCTAAGAATCCAAACAAAACACATTGGTTGTCATTTCTCCACATCTGCTAACTCAGAGTTAAACAGACTTAAACAAAGAAATTAAATCAAATATTTTATTTCTCTTAATCTTTCTTCTTTAATTAAATGTTTAATTATGTTACAATGTCTTGTGAAGTTATTATTATGGCATGACATAACAGGGTAAAATCATAGCTTTTAATGTTTTTATATTGTGTTTTGTTTATTTTATTTTAAGATGAGAATACTTTTTGACAGATAATATTGATATAGACTTACTGTATTTATATGTTTCAAATTGCATTGTTTTACTTCCAATAGACTTCTATATATTTACTTTTTTATATATTGTTAAGAGACCAACATTTTGCTTTGCTATTATTATAATGTTATTTAAATTTCCTCAACTGATGATTGAATGTTACTTATTATTAAATTTCAGTTTGGAGAGTCTTAAAGACTACCAAAGCATTTATAATATGGAGTACTGGAAAGGTTTTGGTAACATCTGATGATTAGACGTTTAAATTGTTGTAATTGAGTTACTGTAGCAATTAATATTAAATTACTTTAAACTGTTTTGTTCATTTAAGTTAATGTCATGGTCTTATCAATTTTGTTTTAAACGTCTAAATTAAAGGTTGTAAAAATTTCCTTTTTACCTGGAAACCTTTTGGTTTTTAAAATTTCTATTTATTCATAAAATTTTAAGGTTGTTGCTGAACTTCTGACATACCGTATTTGAAACTATGTCAGATGCCATGAAGATATAAAAATGTTAAATATTGAAAAATATGTATGTTGCATAAAAAGTGTTGAAGGTTATTTCAGTATGTTTTCTATAATTTTTAAATGTTATTGATATTTATTATTTTAATTTATGACAGTTTTTATGATGAAAATAAATTAATGAATTTTCTTTGAAATGAAATGCTTGCAACGTTCCTGTCATCCTTATCTGGAAATGTTATGTATATTTTTAGCTTTGTAGATAGTGTGGTCTAAATTTGCTTTTGGCATTTCAGGCAAAGATCACTGTGACTTAATAAATAATGAATACAACTCAGACTTGCACCTTAGTATAAAAGTGTTTTCTTCCCCCTGAATTCCTGATTTAAAAAAAAAAAAAAAGTGTACATTTTAATATTTTTTTATTTATTTATAATTATTTGATTAGAACTCTTTACAGTCATGTCCATGACAGAAATATGTAACCACTACGCTATATATATACATTTCCCCCTATTTTTTAAAGTTACTTTATGACTGTTAGATTAATGAAGACTGGAGTAGGTAACACCAAAAAGATTGCAACACCATTACCAGGCTCGAACCCGTGATAATCTACTAGTTCAAAGGTGCTAGTAAGAGTATTTAAAAAAGATATAAGGCAATGGTTTTGAAAGTTCTTTATTTTAAATAAACAATTTTCAATATAAGACCAGTTTATACATTAAAAAATTAACAGAACTATACTTATTACATTTATTTTATAATGTTAGAGCAATTTTATTCTTTGAAAATGTTCAATTAGGTGGAGGGGCTGGCAGGCCCGATTCTATAACTGGGCAACATGGGCACTTGCCCAGGGGCGCAAGGGTTTTGGTTCTTAAATTTTTTTTTAATTGAAAAAATTTCAACCTTATTAAAGGTAGTATATGTCGATAAAAGTTTATAAATTAAAAAAACTATTAAAAATTATAGAGCTGAAAAATCAAAATTTTAAGGTAGCACAACTATTCTTAAGATCTTTCTGAACAATTTGGTAACATTTCCATGCTTATCAGTTAGAAAATAGCGTCTGAAACAGAAAATTGGCTTTGCCCCCTCTTCACCCGTAGTAGTAAGTGTAGGGCCTCTTAATTATTGTACTTATACTTCAACGTATATGTTTTATCATTAGCGAGAGAGTATTGTTTCTCCCCTCAATAAATAGTCTACATTCTCAGGCTCAGCCTGCATGACAATTTCTAGGAAACCTAGACCGTCGAGAGTTTGATATTCTCACGCACTCACGGTTGGACTAAACAAATATGGAAATATGATCCGACTGGACAGCAGTTCTCTGAAAAACTTGAGTGAATTGGCAATTATTGTTAAGAACTATATTTTAGGGTGGGTGGGTGGTCCGTGATACTGTAAAATACAACGTTGTTATGTTGTGATGTCAATCATAACACCTACGCCTGTAACTGCAGTAATAATACTTGCAAGTTTTTACAGTCGGTTGCCAGTCTGGGACACGGCGGGTCCATAGGTGGTGGATAATGGAAAGTCTTACCGTCTCACCAACTAAAATGAGTTCAGTGGAGTTAAGTTAGAAATTCCTCTCGAACCAAAACTGGCAAAGATGAATTAATCGGGGGGGGGGCGCATCTTTTTAATTTGCCCAGGGGCGCTACAAAAGTTAAAAACGGGCCTGGGGGCTGGTCTAAACAAGTATAATATCTGTCCTTATATTTATACACTAATGTGGGTGAAAAGTTCCAGAGGTTGACCACACTAATTTTTAAAAACAACTGATTGTTGAAGTAAAAAAAAAGATGTTTTCTTTCTTTAGGAGTAAATATTTTTTTCCAGTTTTGATGATTTCTGTTATATATTTTCATGCATATAAAAGGTAAGATATCTCACATTAGAGTGAAAATATAAGAAATATAAAAAATATTTTTTCACTAATATCCTTTATAAGTACACTATTTTATCTAAAAGATATGGTTGTAATCTTTTGATGAGAAGGATTAAGCCCAGGGGTGTATGTGTATGTCCATACTAACATCGATAAAGTTTTTTTAAATTTCTTTTAATAGTATAGGCCTAATTAATGATATATTTCAAAGTCGAAATTTTTAACAAGATTGAAAGAAAAACAATTTCAATTTTATAACCTTTGAATTTTGAAATATAACATATTTTACACCAAATAAATTACAATTAGTTTGAGTATATAAAAAATGGATGTTAAATGACATGTAATGGTTTTAATACAACTAAAATAATACTACGATACTGTATAAATAGTATGCTTACTCATTTTACATAATATAAGCCTATACACATGCCATTTCTAAAATATAACTAGAACAATTATTGGATCTTATTACAGATAGTATGGGTATATCAAAGAAAGATTTCTCTCTCTAATATTCCAAAAGATAATGTAATGAAACCTTTAGATGAAGTTTTAAAAGAAAAAAAGGTCAATTAGAGCTACTACGGAAAAATATGGGCTAATAAAATCTATGCTTTTCATGAAACTTGCGAAATCACAGTGGGTCTCTGGTTCGGGTAACACCTCTTATGACATTCTTGCGTTAAGCGTTAGAGTGAAAGGAAAGAATAAATACCATGTTCATCAGGTGTTTTTGGATGATCAAGAACCGGCTTTTAATAGACTATTTAACTAAAGTTTTTGCTATGCATTACGGGATTGTTTGCTGTAAAACTTAAAATTAAGTATCCACCAAGCTGGGAAAGAAATAACAGTGCAGGTATTGACTGAATTAAGTGTTTCATGAAACACCATCCTGACCTTATTTTGCATAAGCCTGAGAAATTTTAATTTTAGTCATATTTTATGGTTTCAGAATATAGTAGAAAAAATTCAAGAGAAGAGGGATTTGTATTGTGGACAAGGAGGGTTTACATTGCTCATCTCTGATCGAGGAGAGGTTCTGTTGTGAGAAGTATTGTGAAGTATCAAGTTGCAAGAGTCCAACATAAAAGTCTTCTCGGTGTATCGATCCCCTTCATGGAAAATTTATGAATTTTTAAAAACCTTGAAGCAGCTGGAACAAATTAACCATTAGGATAAATTTATATTATGTGGGGACCTCAATATAGATTCCCTGGAAGAAAAAACTGTACTCACAAGCTTGTATAATAGTATAAAATAATAAAACTGTGAAAACATAAGTATTTAATACGGCTTTATTGGACCATTGTAGAATAAATGTTTTGATTTGTGGCACAGTTCCAACACCTATAAAGTGAATAATAATAATATGTATAAGATATATTCAATGTGTTTTGGACAATAGACATGTGACTTCTTTGTCAGACATGTGACACTGTTATCAGAAACAGACTGGTCTCAAATTTATTGTACTAGGTACTGATATTAATATGAAGTATAACAAATTTATAGATCTTGTAAACATATATTTTAATAGAACCTTTTCTGTAATAATAAGGAAATGAAAAAGTTTTACAATGTATGGTAAAGTTTTTCTACTCAATAAAAAATGTTTCAAATATTATAGTTCAATATACAAAAAGATATCAACAGTATAATAGTTAAAAAAATATATGGATTACTATATTAAAAAAGCAGAAAACAAAGTTAAGGCTACATGGAAATGGATTAATGGGAATAAACAAAGTGAAAAATATGATTTTTTTTTTTTTTTAATATAACAAAGGTATACTAATAAAGCATATAGAAAATGTAGCTAATATTTTTAATTCTTTCTTTGTTTCAGCAGTTACAAAATTAAGAACCTAAAAAATAAATATCCTTAGGATATGATTCTATTTCCCTATATATTTAAATTAGTTTAATTAGACCATTGACATATGCTATAAACTATTTTCTGTTTTGTGGTGTTTTCCTGACCAACTTAAATTAACAAAAGTGAAACCAATATATAAAACAGGTGGTCCCTTGAATCCAGGAAATTACCACACAATAGCTCTTCTATCAGTTTTTCCAATTTTTTGAAAGAATACCTGGACAGATTAATTGATTTTCTAATTAGGTTTAAAATCCTTTCACGGATCCAACATGGTTTTATCAGGAATAGAAGTTCAAGCTCAGCTAATGTTGACTTTGTAAATAAGGTGTACTATTTACTTAATAACAAAAAGCTTGTGACTTGTGTATTCTTGGACTTATCTAAGGCTTTTGACAATGTAAATTTTAATATTCTTTTGTCCAAACTCAATCCTTATGGAATTAAAGGACCAGCTCTCAAGTGGATAAGCTTTTAATTTTTATAAATAACTGTGAACAGTTAGTTGAAATTGAGTATTTTAATGTAGGCGGTGGTAGTAAATCACTGGTCACCTCCAAAATATTAAATACGACTACTAGTGTGTCTCAAGATCTGTTTTGGGTGCAATTTTGTTCTTTTTGTAACTAGTTAAACTGTATAGCGCAGAGTATTATGTTTGCTGATGACCACTGTTTAGTTGGACAGTGAAACCCCAGTTGGTTAAGGCATACACGGAACTTATCTGCGCCTTGCAATGGTTTCAAAGCAAGAGACTTCTTCTTAATTACCGAAAAACAAATTCCATTGGATGTACTCCTGGTAGAAGTTTTAAGCATCCCTATTCAGTTTATAGGGGACATGAAGAAATTGTAGAAACTTACTCTACCAAGTTCTTGGTTTAGTGGTTAACCAATGTTGTGTTTGTTTTTGAGAAATTGATGGAAAAGTCTCTAGTAAAATATTTGGAGGAGAACAATTTCTTTAGTGCTAGGCAGTTCGGGGGCAATTGATACTGTAGATCATGATGTCCTAATGGAAAGATTATGGTCTGCAGGTGTAAGGGGTCTGTCTCATGAGTGGTTTGTGAGCTACCTCAGTGGTAGAACTCAATGGACCAGAGTGAATGGTATATTAGGAAGTACTAAAGAGTCAAAATATAACGTACCTCATGGGTCGCTGCTTGGTGATATCCTATATGTTATATATATATATATATGACTTGTGTAAAAGTAAATTTAATGGGGAAATAATAGCATTTGCGAATGATACTGTGTTCCTGTATAGAGGAAAAAATACTTCAGAATTATTAACATTAATGAAAAAAGACCTTGATTATTAAGGGTTGTGGTTTTCAAAAAATTGTATGGTTTTAAATGAAGAGAAATTTAACTTATTTTTTTCTTTAAAAGAAAAGATGAATTTGTCATTCTTGGAAGCTAATTAATATATATCCATGTCCAATAATAAAAAATATAGATGAAGTGAAATATATTATTTAGGATTGTACTAGATCAAAATTGACTTAGAGAAGTCACATTGATAACTTGCAAACAATAATGCACTCAATTATTAGAAAATTGTACTCTATCCAATCAATGTATCCATCTGAATTGCTAAAGCAAATTTATTTTGCACTTGTACAATCTCACATTCAATATGGCCTGTTATGTGGGGGGGGGGTTGACTTTGAGGCTATTATCAAGCCACTTGTGAAAATTCAGAAATATCTTATAAGAGTTATGTCCTTTAAAAATAAAATGGAGCATTCACACCCATTATTTAGATCATTTGGTGACTCCCACTTAGATATTTATATGTGCACAAGGTACTTGCAGACTTCTACTGGGCAAGTGGAGCAATAAACAGTGATTGCAAATTCCAAAGATAGGTACTATAAACATAAAATTGTTAATATTCTGTCAAAAATTGAACTAATAGCGTTTAAAATTTGGGTACTTACGTATTAACGCCACCGCAGCAGAAGTTGCGCTAATGCGCATGCGCCAATAAAGAGCATTAACTTCAATAAACTTACGAAAGGTTTGGCCAGGTGATTATATATATATATATATATATATATATATATAGCTACCTGGCCAAACCTGTCGTGATATATAATTATATCGCAAAGTAAGCAAATATTGGCGCATGCGCATTAGCAACTTCTGCTGCGGTAGCGTTAATACGTAAGTACCAAAATTTGTTACCTATTTAGAGGGGCTAAATTGTTCAACCTTTTACCAAAAGAAATCCAGTTGTGTGGTACATGTGTTCAGTTCTCAAAATCGTTAAAAGAATGGCTATTTCAGATAAATGATATTGATTATTATTTTTTTTTTTTTATAAATTGTTGCTGTCGTTTTATTGATGTATTGAAATTACATACTGACTGACTGTTTCTACTCCAGAAAAAAGCAATAAGAATAATTGTTTTAAATCTAAAACATACTTATTCATGTAGAGAGATTTTTAAGAATAACAAAATTCTAACTTTTCTATCAATTTATTTGCTGGAAACTATTTTATTAGTTTTTTCAGGTAGTTTCTAAACAAAACAAAGACATTCATAGTTACAATACTACAATAGAAGGTCGAGAAATGACTTTCATGTAGCCCTTTTTAAAGTTCGAGATGAAGATAAATGAAGCCTCTTCTTTGTATATAACAAAACATATCAGTCTGGGCTCATTCTTCCTCAGTTATGTGCACTACATTATCGATGCATCAATCTATAACAGATAAGTACAAGTACTGAACATATTAAGTCAATATAAATTGAATAATTTGAAATTTGTAAATAGAAATTCTCTGGATTTCGAAAAAAGAAATCTAAATATGTTACTTTTTTGATATGGTCCTTTCCTTTTCAGCGACTAGTTTTGATCCTACTGAATCTTTTTTAAGTTGTTTTCCTAATGGTTGTGAAGACACTTTTTACAAAAATAAGGAACATAGACACTGTAATTATGTACCAGATGGTTGAAAAGAAACTAGCAACTTCTCTTTAACTTTTAACTAGATGACTAAACATGGTTTGTAGTGAGGGGTTGCTTCTATCAGTCCATGTAGAAGGTAGGCGGTTAAGTCATACATTTCACATGGAATATTTGGTCTTATGATACATTATTTTAAAAGGTTCAATGAGACAAGAAAAATGACACAAAGAAAATTTGTTTGGACTAATCTAGATAAAATTACAACCATTAATGTGATTGTATTAAGACAGCTAAATGGAAATTTTATATGCATACCTTAATTTACTGTTATTTTATAATCTTCTCAGGATAGAAGGGATATCTCAATATGGGCTTTTGGCCTCATCAGGGCTTGGAGTATATCATGTAATACCGGTACTTCATTTAAAGGTCTTGTTGAGACAAGTTGAATGACATATTTTCCGAATTAATGCCCATAAACATTTTATTAACAACGAGACACTTTGTATTTTTAGTTTTATTTGTATACACTAAATTATTGTTCGATGATGTTTTCTTGTTTCCAAAATAACATATCAAGTTTGACAGATACAGTTTAGGAAAATTAAATTATATTATTTAAAATACAATGGCAGAATATCACAAATAAATGTCTTTTAATCAATTCAGTGAAACCTTGGTCCATCATTCGCGATTTCATCATTTTCCTTTATTTATCATTCAGATTCTGCGTTCAAGATAGGAAACATTTAAACGATATACTCCTACATTTTTAATGCAATCAATAAATTATTTTGGTATGTTCAGATTTCTTGTAATTGGCAACAAATCATTTTCTGTTTTTCGTAGTCATTTTAATGTATGTTAATATAAATTATGAAATACATTACTGTACTGTTATTATAGAGTTGTAGTGTTACAAAGAAACCTGTCACGGTCAAGATTGAGAATCTGTCATGTTATTCAATTTGGTTAAATAATTACATTAAGAAAGTAAATTAAAAGTCAAAACATTTATAGTTAAATATTTAAACATTTAATATTTAGTTGAAATTTATTTTTAAGTAGCCTATATTTGTAACATTGGTAATTAAATCTTGATTTTTGACTAAACCATACATGTATACTGTCAAGGGCTGTTAAATAAATAAATAAATTTCCTTTCCAGTTTGACAACCCTTAATTAACTATTTCTGATTGCAAGAAAACCAAATTACCATTTTCTCCAGTTAAATAGTTTTGTGTTTGTATAAAGTATTAACTAAGAAACAGTTATAGTAGTACTATAAAGGTCTACACAGTATTTCATGAATACTACTAATTTATAAGATAGAAATATATGTAAGTGTAAATTAGAAGTGTTTGTGGGAGGATTTGTCTTGGATAAAATTTGTATATTTATGTAATATAGTAATTTATGTTTTAGATGTTTGAAAAGCTGCTACCTGCCACAAGTACAATGATTTAGTATAATAAAATTGTTAATTCAAATTATTAAATCAAGAGTATTAATCATGGTTGTTAAAAAAATATATGTAACTTACAAAATGAGCTTTAATTAACTATTACACGTACAATTTTTGTTAATGTACATTTGGAAATTTGATTACAAGTGAATAATAGTTATTTATGTCCCTAGAGTAGTATGAGCTTCATTATAGTTTGAGTGTTGCTATAATGAAAACTGTAATGAAGCAATACTACTCTAGGGGGTATGCTATTTATTTACCCCCACCATTGTTATTTATAATATGAAAAAGGTAATCTCAAAACCACAAATAAAACAATAACACAATTAATGTTAGAAAGTTCAATAAACCCTTATGTACATTTCAGTAACATAGCTACCATCCATGTAAAATATATTTATTTAAAATTAAATTTAAGTTTTTCTATGAATATTATTTTATTTCATAAATATTTTATGTATCCAGTTTTTCTTCCTCAGGTGTAAACATTTTATTTGATTTTCAGGCAATGACACAAAAAGGCAAACAAACAAATTTATGTAATTTAAAGTGCAACTGAGAGTATTTAACGTAAGAAAGCAAAGGTTTGTTTTTGGTAATAATTAATTTAATTAAAATGTGTACCTGTAAAATTGTATTTTAATATATTTATAATTATATTTTAGGTGACGCAAGTGAGGACATTAAAGTTGCACAAAGTGGATTTAACAAAATGGTTAAGTTAATTAAAATAACATTGAATAGTATTATTGCTACATTAATAAAGGACATTTTAGAAAACAAGGAACAAAATGAGTTGAATATGTTACTTTACAGCCAATAAATACTACAAACTTTTATTGTGTGTAAATAAAATGTATTTATTTTAATAAAATTTGATAGTTTCCAGTTGTTTAATATTTAGTTCCGATGTATGCAATAGTAATCTACATTCAGAATATCTGAAGATAAAAGGAATCAAGATTTAGGTTTGGCCAATCATTTGCTATGTTGATGCAGATCTCTTACATAAATATTACATTTACGAACTTGTTACTTAGAGGATTGATATTCTTTTACTTAGATGTTTAGAGTTTAGTTAGTGAATCACACTGTTGTGGAGGTGTATGGTGATGTCATCACACTCCCTTTATAAGAAGGTTTGGCTCTGATTTCAGATGATTGAGGCAGTGTGTGTGTTTTAAAAAAACTAATTATTTTTAATAATCTCCTTTGACAATACAATTTGTATCATATATCTCAGGGAACTTAACTCATCCTAACATAAAAAAAAAAAAAAAATTATATTATTATCTTTAAAAATTAATTGTCATATTATAAATTAAATGAATTTATTAAGGCAACACATCAAATACATGATCAACAACAAACAAAACATTTATATTCAATTTATTATACTGGAACTTGCATCTAATACTAAAAATATGGTCTTAAAATAAATTCATCTACTGAGTAAATGTCACCCCTTCCCCGAAAGAATATACGTTAATTTTGATTTTAATATCTTAGGTCTGTATTTTCAATTAGAGTTTAAACCTAATCCAGATTATATTTAATCAATCTTATATTAAATTAATCTTAGATTAAACTATAATTGAAAATATGGTCCTATGGTTTATGCATATATCTCAATGACTTTTGGAGTTCAATAAATAATCCAATTCTGGCTTGAGTAGAGAGCTCTTCAGATGTTCAATCTGTGCACATTACACCAAAACTCTCCCCTATTGGTTGTGTTATAATTGTGATGCTCTCCAGTATAATATGCCATTAAATAGCTAGGAATTATAACATGGCTACCAATGTGTTGTCAGCTGTTATAACCTAAAACCATCTGCATAAAATATCCTTTGTATATAGATATATTAATCCATAAACATTTAAGGAATTAGTTTGTATAAATTAATAATAGAATGTAGCTGAAAATAAGTCATTCATTACACATAGTATTAAAAAAAAAACTTTAGTGTAACTATTGTATATTCATAAAGAAATGAAACTGTTAATTTAATAAAGTATTATTTACTCACCTAAGATTGATTGTACCTGAAAGCTTCAAATAAAATCATCTGATCGACATATGTTAAATTTTATACTGTAATATACAACAATATGTTAAACAAAGTTTGAACTATTTTTTATTACTTATAGGTTAGAGATTATAAGAGCTATTAAACAACATGTCTTATATCGATAAATTATATAGCACATGAAGAAAATGTAGTCTGTTGTATTAATAGAAAAATATAGAAATTAAATTTTGTTGGAAAAGTACAAAAAATAAAAGACTACAACAATGAATGTATGCCTACAAGCTCATGGGGAAAAACTGGTCTATCCAGTCCCATCTGGTCTTCATGAATTAATGAGTGATATTTCAAGAGAAGTGTTAAGAGATCAGCCATCAGACATAAACCGTTTTATAGCAAACTATTTAAAATCTATGCACAAATTACGCGAGACTTCAAAAAGGGCAAATGCGTTTGTTGAAGAGTTAATTGGTCGTTCAACAGAAATCATAAGTTACATAAATAGTTTAGATGTAACTTGGGCTGTTGCTAACAATGCTGCTTTAAAAATACAAAATTGTTTCAAAGGTTACAAGGAAAGGAAGTTATTGAAAGAGAAAATGAAAGAAATGGGAGTAGAAAAAGGTGTACAAGTAACTAAAAGTATACTTGAATATTTGGAGGCAAAAAATCTTCACTATCTAGTTGCTGAAAATGCATGTAGAATCATACAGAGAGCCTATCGGAAACACAGGGAAGCAAATAGAGATTCAGAACTTACCGAATTGCCAGAACCAATGACTAGTGAAGATTTAAGAGATCAGACTGCTTTTATCAAAAACTTAAATGTTCCTAAACATAAACATGATCCTAACAAACTTGTGTATGAGCAAAGTCCAGATAGTTCTATAGTAAGTTCATGGTCAAACATGCGGCTTCCTACAGAGGGACAAATGATGTATCAGTTGGTTTTGGATAAGCCTATGAAATGTCCAATTCATAAACAATCCATTAAATCAAAAGTTTTCAGGAAGAATGATAAACTTGACATGCCTTACTTTACTCCAAGTGGTCATATATTATCTAGATCATCTGACACAGTATTCTTAGCGAATGAAAATGAACAGTTAGAGGAAACTACTAAAACTCTACTGTATCCGCCTATTCCTGAAGAGTTTTTTGATGTAGATTTCACGCAAGATGATGTTGGCACTGGTGAGGAGGATGCTGATTATTTAGAAATTGAAATTCCATTAGCTGCTGGTGAAAATGAGTCAGTTGTTTCTGAAAAATTAAAAGTAACTGAAACGTCTTCAAAAGCATCTGCAGTTCCTGGCAGAGAATCAAGACCATCAGAGGTTTCTAAAAGAGCTTCAGAAATATCAGGAGTTCTTAGAGAAGAGTCAAAAACATCAGATTTTTCGAAAAGAGATTTAGAAACGTCTGAAGTTTCTAGAAGAGAGTCACAAACAACAGGAGGCTTGGAAAAAGTTTCAGAAAAAGGTGAACTTCCTAGACAAGAATCAAAAATATCAGCAAGTTCTAAAAGAGGTTCAAAAACATCTGAAGAGGTAATCAGAAGAGCATCAAAATCATCTGTTCACGAAGAAACAAGAAGTGTAACAAATGTTTCTGCTTCTGACGTACTACATAGAGTATCAAAATCATCTCTTTCAGAACTGCCTAGAAAAGCATCAAACATTTCCGCTTCTGATTTACTAAAACGTGTATCAAAATCGTCTATTACAAAGAGTACAAAATCTCCTTCTGAAGGATCCAAAGAAGAAAAACATTTAATAAACGATACAATAAATGAAGACATAGAAAAATCTTCTGGGGATCGAATAAGTACTGGGAGTAAAAACAAATCATTACCTTTGGAGGATATTCCAGAAGAAGTGGTTACAGAAAATTAAATTTTCAGACTAGATTATGTTTCTATAATATACTAAAATAATTAAATTCGTAATGAAAAATAAATATTATAATGTTAAATTCATAATGAAAAATAAATTATTAATTTTTTTAGATATTCTAAAGATTACTATTCTACTTGCATGTAAAGACATTAAGAAGATTTAACAGAATTGAAAGTGCATATTGTGTTATACAGCAGGGTTTCTTAGAGATTGCTTTTTGTTGTTGATAAATAAACTTAACTCATTGCTTTATCATTTTTATATGAATAAGGTGTCCAATACTTCACAAAGGTAGGTCATATATCAAATATTAAATGTGTTTGGTTACTTGACCTACACTAGAACAATTTAATCAAAGCCCTTGTATCCTCTTAATCAGTAGTTCAGCTTTAGAGGGCCTTTTATATATGTTTCCTTAATATGTCCTTGAATATTTTCAATTGACCTCTTGAATCAACTCTAACTTCTCTCACCAACTATGTTCATGATTTTATTTCCCAAGGTATGGAATCTAAAAAATTGTATTTTGTTTTTATTCTGTCAAAAACTGATGAACAATGAATACAGTAGAGTAAGCATGTACATATTGGCAAATCTTAAAGGCTGGGTACAGTCTTTCGTGTGTGTGTGTGTGTGTGTGTTTGTGATAATGAGTGAGGGATATCTCAAATACAGTTTACACACTTCAGGTCCCCTGCCTGAATGTAATCAGTAACCATTTCTGCACTGACTAGGCCTATACAAAGATTTGATAACTTAGAGTTTAGAGAATAGAGTAAACATTAGGTAGTAATAATAATTTATTTCACCTTTTATGTATAATAAATTACAATAACAGAATATCTAGCCATCTATTTCAGTAACGATGACTAACACAACTTGTATTCTTTTTGAATTTGTAATAAAAATGAAAATACAGTCTTTAAATATTATGTACTGTGGATTTAGTGGCTCCCTGCAGTGTGTGGCAGTTTAATACATTTTTTACATATTTATTCCTATATAAATATACAGGGTGTTTCATAAGTAAGCTGCCAAAATTCAGGAAATAATTCTGTGGGTCAGGATAATGAAAAAATTAAGAATACATACTTTTCCAAAAGCACTTAATTTTCCATATATTTGGCATTTTATTTTTTTATGAAAAAATTATAACTTTGAAAGTAGAAAAAATAATCAGTTCAGATTTGTTGTACACATTTTGTATGTTACGTTTTATAAATGTAGCGAATATAAAGACTATTTTGTATATTTTCAAAATAGCGGCCGTTTAAAATATTGAATATCTCGAAAACCATTAACTTTACAAAAAATTCACAAAATATAAAAAAGTTTCCTTTTTTTATTACAACCAAAAAGGATTTTTTCCTGGAGGTCAAAGGATAACAGAGTTATTGACAAAAACAGGAAAGATAATTGATGGTAGTTGCCAACAACACCCAAGATTGACCTAAATATTTTTGAATTATAATTCCATACATAAATATACAAATATACTGAATTTCATAAAAAATTCAAATCTGGTCCTTATCTATTTCAAGATGGCGCCTAATTAATTTGTTCCTTGTAAATATCTCAAAACATATACAGAAATAAAACAGAGTAAATTGTATTTATTCAACCAATTATGAGACTTCCAACTTTATTATATGTTTATTTGATAGGTAAGGGAAATTATGAACGATAAAATATGGACAGAGTCCACCATGACATTGGTTAATTAAATAAAAATAGTAATTTCTTTCAATGCTTACAATGGCCTGTCTGAAATGCTAGAAAACTACGCCTATAAGAAGTGTTACATGGTTTATCCACTACTTGAGCATATATTTTTAATTTTTCGGGATTTGTTTCAAAACTATTTTAAAGTTATTGGGGAATATTATGGTGAGTTTGTCCATTAATATGTGTTGTAGGTTTTTTAAAGGGAGAAAATTATTTATATATTGAGTAGAAGTATTATATTTGAAGTTTCGATGAAGTCATAAAATTAACAAAATACCTAATTGTGTGTTTAAAAAGATGCTATATTCCCATTAGCCCTAAAAGAATATCAGCATATAATAAAAAATTCTTAAAAAATATTTTGTGAATTGAGAAATTTGTAAATTTGTAAAAGGACTAGAAGTGCTCATATGTAAACTTCTATTAATTGAAAAACAAACCAACCTTTTACAATAAAATAATTTTAATGTGTTCAGTATGAATTTTGTTTTTAATCTGAAAATTTTCATAATAAGAAAACTTTTCATACACGAAGATTGATCAACCACATTTCAATGACACAGTTGCCATCTTCAGTCTTACAATTATATCTCCCTTGGGACGTGTCCTAACTTTAAAGCATCCATAGGATTAAGAGAAATTGCATAATGAAATAATTAAAAATAGAATACGATTACAATGAATTAGTATTGAAAGTAATAATTATAAAGTATAAGTCAATAAATAAAACCATAATTTAACAAAGGAATATAATTTCGATATAAATTTATAACATGTAAAATGCATTTTTTAAAATAAAAAAGAACAGAGTTTGATTAATAAAATTAATTGTAATATTATCTGACTGAACAATAATTACAGATGAAATTAGCCTGATGGTTGTGAGACATGTTTACAGTTAAATAAAAAATTTATAATAATTCGTAATATACTGTATAACACGGCAGTATAGTTTAGTATAAACTAGGAACAATATTCCATCGACAAGACTCATAGCCAATGACTGCTATGTAGCCTATATACATATTATTATTATTATTATTATTACGGTATTATAAAGTAAATTTATTTACATTAGTTCTTCCTTTTTCATAAGGCTATGATGGCCGACACGTTTATATGCCAACGAGAAAAGAATTATAAGAAAATTTGTACATCATTGCTTTATGTACGTTAGGTTTACACCCCATTGTAAACTTTCAGTATTCGACACAATAAGCTGTTATTAAATTTAACGCCCTTATTAAAACAATAAATAATAAACTATAATTATTGTTTTAGAATATTAACAAGGAAGCCGACTTTGTACGCTGGAGGTCAGAACTGATCCGGTTGCTATGACGCCCCTCCCCCATTCGGATGCTGTCTTTCTGGACCAATTGAGTCATTTTAACAGCAATTATAGGAACAGTAAGAAATTAATATTAACTGGTGCTATTAAAAAGAAATATTGTAGTTTCGTAAAGCAACTTGGAGTAATGTCTGTGTGTCTATAGCCTATAATATCATATTTCATTTCCTAAACTTTTTTTCAACTGTGAAGGAAACTTACAAGCATTTCTAATCTCTACATTTTCCCGCGAGGTTGGGAAAAAAAATATACTTTTTTTTCTCTTAAATTGACTAGAAAGGATATATACATCATTAAAAAAATTCTTTTAAAATAGAACAGAAAATTCAACCATTAATACCTAAAGCTAATATATTAATACCTATATCAATATAACAAAAACTAACAGGTGTCTGACTTAATAAAAAACAAATTTAACCCTGCACTGCACAATTTTTTATAATCAATAAGTAAACTTTTTTTTTATGTAGTATTAGTCAATCTAAGAGAAGGAATTTATTTTTTTTCAATATTAAGTTATGAAAACTATGGGAAAATCAATTTTCATTATGTATCATATATGATAAAAACTGTGTAGGGGCCTAGATGAAACTTGAAAATAATTTGTCTTATGAAATATAATGGACATTCAAGGTAACTGCCTTAATTTAATTATTTAATAACATTTTGCCTAATTATATTAAAAAGAAAAGAAATCATAGGAAATATTTGTTTATAAAAAGTTTAAAATATAAAATTACACGATGTTGACACCTAAAAGAAGATAATAAATGCAAGGTATATACATGACTTTTTTGGATTTAATTTTGTGTGTAGAATTCAACAATTACTGTATTTATTTAAACATAAGAAAAGTCCTCATTTTTCACACTTTACATATGTTAATTTTTTACACATTGGTTTCTTAAAATGTGTTCGTGTGGTTGAACAGGCCAGTTATTTGTTCCATCAGTTCGAACATCTACTGGTGGCACATCATCTTCTTTTTTTCCTTCAATTTATTTCTCCAAACTGGTTGATAATCTTTCATGTTTTACTGGTTGTTGATTATCTATTTTACATAAACACTCTGCCAGTTCCATTCTGTACTCTGCCAATGTAAGGTGTTTTTCATTTTCATCTTTCTTAAATGGTAAAATATTCTCATATACCATATTTTAGTTTTTGTTATAATTTTATACCTTCCGATCAAACTGTCCAAAAAGTCCACTCCACCCATATGCTTGTTCTATTTCTTGACATCTTTAGGACAAGGAATTGTAACTAAAGATTTAATTCCCTTATCAAACCATCGAGACTCTTGTATTGGTTGTTCGCCTGAAAAATAGATGTTAAAGTAACAACTTTGTTATATTTCTAGATAACAGTAAAAACATCAACAGCAAGTATTCACAAGAGTTGCATATTATGTGAATTATTTAAAATATTACAATTTTGCATCTCGACATTACACAAAACGGTAGGGTCAAATTTGAGAAATTGCGTCTTTTATAGCAGATCAATAACTGATGTTTTTTTGCCGACAAATCATAAACCTGTATTTTGGGAGAGATGTCAACCAATGAATTTTAGTTCTACATTTTAGTAAAAAATTATCTGTCGTTAGAGCTTATTTTGAGACTCGCGAATTTTTTTGGAAGGTGTCCGCAAATTATTGGTCAAAATATGTCTAACCACCAAATTTAATTGAAATAGGTCCACTCATTTGGATTGTAGTCGATAGACAGACTCGAAAGACCTCAAAACAGATGTTTCTACACACAAAAACTCGACACTGTTGTTTAGACCATCAGTTTGACAAAGTTTTGATCAACGTTACTTATTTGAACAGTTGATTTCAACTTATTAATGTTATTGTGAAGGTATCTAGGTCTAGGTTGATGGGCTAGTGGTCCACATTGTCTGGCAAGGCCGTACGTCTAAGCACGTACATTGGGCAGACATACGAATGTAACTCTCAGTGTGGGTGTCCAAATAACAAGAACACTGTCACTTAACACGAATTGAAAGTTGCCTTATAAGAAAAACGGTTTCGTTGGTCATGCTCTCAATTATAAATCTTCTCTAGTCTAACAGAAAGGAAGCATTGCAATAAGAATAAATAGTTTTGTGAATACATATAGACTATACTTCAAAATGTCATTAAAATATCAAAATTGGTAGAACAGACTATTTAGTTTAATTGCTTTTATTTATTTATTTTTTATTGATAACTTCCAATTCGTCCTTTTTTAAACGAAAATTCATTTGGTACCATAAGCAATGCATTTGATTATAAGTGGTGAAAATTGATAGGGCCGATTCCGAGAAAATTCAATTTTTGTGTTTTTTCTCTTATGAAAAGTATTTCTCCGAATTTTGAAAACCAATTATACTTTATATGTTTAACTTAAAAATAGTGTTGCACTGGTAATGTAATTAATTTTCACTTGTATCACCGTCGACTACCTGCGTGCACCAACATCAATGGGTTACGCTACGTAACATGTATTACGCAGTATGAGCGAAAATTAAACACAGATGTTTTCCCCTCTCCCACAGCTTTTACCAAAGTATATTATTAAGATATTCTAAGATAGAATATTTATTTGTAAAGAAACAAGTGCCACCTAAGGGGCTAGACAGCGATGGAACCAATTTACATTATTCCTAGTCAAAGTAGCTTCAAATATTTGATGGAGAAGATGAAAAAGGAACTTCCGATGACGATCAGTTGGGCCTTTTTTTTTTACATTTACTAGTCAACTTTAAAACAAAAGCTCCAGGACACTGCGTTTTGTAAAACCTTAGATGTCTCTTTTGATCTTTTCTGGGCTATCTTCGGCGGCTTAATCTTAAGCAACGTTGAGGCGAGAAAGACTAGCGATAATTTTGAGGTTACGTGCATTAGAGTGTCTCCAAGAAATAAAAGGGGTGGTAGAAACGTAAGCTCATTTACGTAATTGAAGTAAGGCTCTACAAGCCCGCGCGAAGAAATTTTTAAACCGACATGACACGTTGAAAAGAGTAAATTACTTTTATCAAAAGGATTTAGTGGAAATTATTTAGTATAGAATGGAAAATCAAAACTTCATATATATATATTGACTATGATAAATAGTCTGACGAAACTAGCGATTGCACTGCCACTCTTATAGACCAAATCAGTGCTAGATGTATTAGAGGAATTCCACTTCGGTGCTTAAAATATTTTCTTTATAACATAACACAGTGTGTTAATGTTGCAGGGAGGCTGTCAAAACTAACCTTTCTGATATATGGGGTCCCTCAAGGATCAGATCTCGGTCAAGGTCTGTGTGTGTATACGTGTGTATGACGGTCACTGGCGTGGAGTTAGGATTTCCGTAAACCAATTATGATATTGACACTTTAGGTATAGAAGCAAAAACACAATTATATAAAATTCAAAAATATAAATTTAAAAATAATTTGGGGACCACGATTTTGTAATGGAGTGGTGGTCACAGGGAATAGCGATGGAATGGAGCTATTCTCACAAGGGGTAAGCCTTCTGTTTGCCCTGGCTTGTAATGTGAGCACGAGGAACGTCTTCACCTCTGTACCACGTGATGGTCCCAACTCCGTGAAAACACAAAGGACAAGCAATTAATTAGAGAATGACAAAAGCACACCAAAAATTTCTCACTTTCAATGTTCAATTTTTTTAAACTGAATGATGAATACGTGCATTTCATAGGAATAATTATTGTTAGTAAATGTTAAATATTACACAAAAATAAATAAAATCTCCGACATATTGTACTATGTCGGACAATAGTACATATTGTACTATTGTACTAAATTTTCAGTTTGGGTATTCTAAACAATTACTGGACATCCATTTCACTCCAATAAGAAAATTCGCTTTCAGTGAGACGATATATTTTACGGTATTTCCAAACAGGAAAAATACACTTTGAAAAGAACTCTGACCTTACTAAAATAGAAATCAAAAAAAGTTTTAAAGTGAAGTGGGTCATGGGAAGATTAGCCCTTGTTTGAATAAATTATTTTTGTTTTGTTCTGTTGTGACATTGCTATTTTAAAACAAACTATCTGGAGAACAATGGTGATCCATGTTGTAAGAGCAAAATGTATTTATTTTGCATATGTAATAATGTCATTGTATATCATGAAACAATGATCGCTAAAACTATCTTACACAACCTTAGGTAACTCAACATCAAAAACTATTCGTTACAAGTCCGGATTCCATCCAATAAGGGTCGATTTCCATCAGTTCAATAGGAAAGTTATCCAATAAACAGATTACAGTTTCAAATGGCAAGTTTTCAACCTATGCCGTTTCCTATGGAACTCAAACATCCTACGGGTATTATGTGTTACAACGGAAATTCGTTGTATGGGATTATATTTTGGCCAACAATTAAAGAGTCAACTGATTTTCCTGGGATATAAATTTAAAATGATTAATTAAAAATTGTATAGGTTAAGATAATACTTGTGTGTGGATATTTCTCTTTTTTATTGTGCTAAAATGTTGATAGAATAATCCTGAACCACTAATTAAAATTAAAAGCTTAGAAATTAGTGTTCACGGATTAACAAGAGGAAATTTTTTAGTGACATAATAGTATTGAGTATAAGATTCTCCTCTGAGTAAAAATTGCCTATCTGCTACCTAAATATAGAAAATAATAAAATCATAAGTTGTATATAAAACATTTTCTTTTTTGTATAATTTAAAGATGTAAAGAATATTGTAAAGTTTTGTTTGTTTTAAATAACTCTGTTTTTTAATCGTAATAAAATTGATTTCTAGTTTATTAAAAGCAGATTAAATAAATAAGTTTCATTTGTCAAAATCAACAATAAAGTGTCGTTACATTTAATTATCCACACAGCTTATTATGCTTACAAATTATATTGGGAATTAAGGAAAAATATATTGTATTAAAGAGGTATTCTCAAGAACACGCTCCTTAGGGAATAATAAAAAGACAGAAAAAATAAAATCGTGTTCTCCCTGAGCAAAAGGGTAATTTAAATACAGAACTGGAAGTAGTTAAATAAACTTGGGGGTACCCGCAGTTTGGGGCAACCTAAACTGTTGAAGGAGTTATTCAATCCAGGCCAGATAAGATACTGAAGCCTAAACTTCCAGGGGATTGAATATATTCATTATTTGTTGCGCGGGAACGAATCCTGGACAAAAAAATTCAGGATTTGAAACTAGTGCGCTTATTAAATAAGTTAGGGGAAGCGTACGGTCTAGCTCAAATAAAAAGTGGAGTTTTTTCGTTGTAGTGTATAGCAACATAAATATTAAGAACTGAAGAATTCTTACAACTTGATAAATAAAACCACACAGAGTTGAGTCTTGTTAGTAGTTACCCATATAATACAATTACTGTAGGCTACATAATTTAATGTGGTGAAAACGTATTGTTATTTTTAAATTGATTCAGTTCAGAAGTGAGCTTACATTAATGTCTGTACTGTTGGGTCATCCAACACTGTTAGCCTGATTTGTTTAATTTAGCTTTTATATTACAAATTGAAGGGACCATCATGGTACAAACTCAGCCCATCATATAATGTAATACAAGTGATCCTCTAAATTTAATGTCCAAAACTTCCTTTCTATGGACGTGAAGGAAATGTTAAATCGTGTTGCATCGAGAAGTTTTATCCAGTAGAGTAAGTTTGCGGTGATGGCTGTTTGTAGAAAAATATCCACTCTCTTCGTGTGTGTGTGTGTGTGTGTGTCAGTGTCTTAAACCTGGTGGGCCACGAAGCTGTACATGTGCTATGGAGCTACCACAATGAAGCCCTGATGGTTTTCATAACTATACGGACAAATTTTCTTAGATGATTACGGTTGGAAATTACAATTTTGGCAATAACTTCGCTATTTTTCATTTTTGAGATCTGGGGTTCATAAGTGAAGAGTTGAAATTTTAAAATTTGTAACTAATTTAGTGCGTAATAACGCACGAAATACGAACACAAAACTGTTTTAAATGGTTGAAAAATTGACATTTTCTATACTATTCTGAATTTTAATAAATTCCTATATGACCAAACTATAGATTCCTATCATAATTTTGTGGCTATCATGGTTAGGTACAGACAACGACGTACGGACGTCGGACGGCATGTTGAAAATCTTCTTTTTTTTTAAATTCCTGAGGCCATGAAACGTTAACCTTTGTCAAATAATGGAGGTCAATTTTTTGATTATCAAAAGTAAAAATAAATAAATTAGAACATAAATATAGTAGTGTTAAATAAATATCAAACAATAAATAAATATTTTGCTTGACTGTGAGATAATATTAGATAGAATAAAACTCAAACAAAAGATTTTTCTAAAATTACGTTTACTTAAACGCGTTTCAACAACAAAGTCGCCTTCCTCAGTGATACATGAGCTACAATAACTAAACTATAACTAACCGCTTATAAACGTGTTTCAACGACAAAGTCGCCTTCCTCAGTGATAATTGAGCTACAATAACTAAACTATAACTAACTGCTTATAAACGTGTTTCAACGACAAAGTCGCCATCCTCAGGGATACATGAGCTATAATAACTAAACTATAACTAACTGCTTATAAACGCGTTTCAACGACAAAGTCGTCATCCTCAGTGATACATGAGGTACAATAACTAAACTATAACTAACCGCTTATAAACGTGTTTCAACGACAAAGTCGCCATCCTCAGTGATACATGAGCTACAATAACTAAACTATAACTAACCGCTTATAAACGTGTTTCAACGACAAAGTCGCCATCCTCAGTGATACATGAGCTACAATAACTAAACTATAACTAACCGCTTATAAACGTGTTTCAACGACAAAGTCGCCTTCCTCAGTGATAATTGAGCTACAATAACTAAACTATAACTAACTGCTTATAAACGCGTTTCAACGACAAAGTCGTCATCCTCAGTGATACATGAGCTACAATAACTAAACTATAACTAACCGCTTATAAACGTGTTTCAACGACAAAGTCGTCATCCTCAGTGATACATGAGCTACAATAACTAAACTATAACTAACCGCTTATAAACGTGTTTCAACGACAAAGTCGCCATCCTCAGTGTTACACGAGCTACAATAATAAGTTAGTTAAAGTTTAGTTATAGTGATACACCTCATGTATCACTGAAGATGGCGACTTTGTCGTTGAAACGCGTTTGATTGAGTAAACGTAATTTCTGTGAGAACTTGTGTTCGAGTTTTATTCTATCTAATAAATATACATACATCAAAATATGACTAATAGGCCAATAAAAACTTAAACCCCGAAACAATGAACGATGAATTATTTTAAAACAGTAAATTAAGTTAAGTTCTCTAAAATACCCAATATTTAATGTATTCCCCTACTGAGTAAAAATTCAGCAAAAGTCGTATAAGACTGGTTTAACCCTACAGCACATACGTGGTAAAAAATCACGGCAGAACATACGTGGGGTTCTACTAGCACCCCATTCTATTTTAAGAGTTTCTCTTACGTATATGACTTGATATCACTTATTACTTTCGTATATGACTATAACTATTTATTTCTACTCTTTTAAAAATGTAATGGGTTAATAATTAAAATATATATATGTTTATAGAATAAGTACATTTAATAATTACTTTTACTAAGTTCAAAAGACATATCAAAAATTTCAAAAACTGTTTGAAAAAAAATATTTTAACATATAAGTCCTCTAAAAAAAGATGTATTCAATAAAAGTAATTCTAAAACTAATTAAAAAGTTTAAATAACTTTTTCAAAAACAATAAAGGTTTTGGTTTTAGCAAATATGAATCTTCTTCGCTTGAGGAGACTTGAGGATTTCTATTTTGTAAATAATCTTCACACTTCACAAATGTTTTTCATGTGATTTAGGCACATAAATTGTTCACAAACAGAACAAGAAAATTTTGTTTTCTTGTCTGACTTTCTTGGACATACCGTACATCGTCCAGGTTGCAGCACGAAGGTTGCAGCACGAGGTTGAACTGGTTCAAGTTTGGCCACTTTAGCTGCTTTATTTCTTATTTCTTTTGGCAGTCTCTTCATAACTGCTCTTTCCCTGATTTGGGCCTCCATCAAAGAATTAGCTATATTTCGAAGGAATTTTAATCTATTGCATGTATTCTCTGCATTGTTAGCTTTGTATATGACAAATGAATTGATCCCGGCAATGTCTAGTACCCTAAAAAAGACAACCATAGGCTACTTGGAATTTACGCCACTTGGTGGTATTATCTTTACCAAGCATGTGCTCACGATTTTCTTCATCATTACCCATTGAAGCTGGTTGATCTGCATTGTCATCATTGTCCTACTGTTCCGTTTCACTATCATGCAGAGATTCATTCTGATTTTCATCTTCCTCCCCTCCTGAAGAACCATCTATTTCATTATCACTGTCGTCTTCAATAGGTTCCATTAATAACCTATATATTTTCTGTTGTTGTTGGTTAAAACTGTAAACATCCATTGTCTTTGTATTAAATAAAAACACTATTTTCAAACACTAAACACTATTAACTCACTAAAAACAAACAAAAATACAAAAAACTTTACTATTAAAAAACTTACGTCAGAACATACGTGGGGTGTTCACAGCACCCCAGAGTACAAAATAAATAATTTCTACACGACATGACTCCTAGAAATGCTGAATGCAACTGAACACAAAGAAGGTAATTGAGTGGAAAGGTACTGAGAAGCTCAGCTGTGCTGCCAACCTCTAAACGTAAATTTCCCTCATTTAAAACTACTGGGGTGCTGTGAACACCCCACGTATGTGCGTTAGGGTTAAATGCATAAACATTGTTGATAGATTTTAAACGTTCAGGAGTTACACGAGTTTAAGATGGTAGATTCCAGTGTTTGTTGGTTTAATCCCCAAAAAAATTTCGAATCGGGTACATCTTTCAAAAGTTGTAGGGGGTATAAAATATTAGAAATAAACGTACTCTATAATGGTATTTTGCATGGGTCAGGTTTGTCTAAGCCAGATTTCTTTCCCAAAAAGGTAAATTAGCGAATAATGTTAAAGTTATGGGTTTCTAGGTTATAGGGCCAAGCAAGTCGAGAAAGTTATTCTAAAAGTACAATAACCATGTAACGTTGCAACATATGTGCACATTAATTGTTCCATCTTTAGCAACGCGGAAGAAAACATGTTCGGCTTTCTTTTATTGTTGTAGATTATTTACGGGTCGTTACTTTTAGCTTGGAAATAGAAAAACGTTCATTTAATGGTTTGGTTGTGAATGCATAGTCGACTGGTATTGTATATTTTACTAACTTTGTTTGTGTTCGCTGTAAAACGATCTTTTTATCTAGAGATGTAGAACCGATTTCAGTGACGTTGTATAAATTGGTTTACAATTTTAAATAAACGATGAAAAGTCCAAAAAAAGCTTCACTTGTGCATAAGTTCTTAGGATAAAAAATCTCTATTAAATCAGTCTTTAAATGGTTAAGGATTTGATTTTTGCCACAAACCGTACAAGTTTACGTAAGAGTTTGCTCCTAGGGTAAGAGCTTATTCCTGTACCCTAATAGTTTTTATTTACCCCGGATTTGGGTAATTAATTTTCAAATTTCATCAAAATTTTATTAAAATTAGTAATACCGTTCTCGAGAAATTACGTCTTTTGGTATATTTTTTAGTTTTTTACAGATAACTCATGAGCCATTATTTTCGGGCAGAAAGGAACCCAAAAGTTTTGTTTGTGTCCTTTAAGGCGACACTTTAGCAAAATTTGGTCAAAATCGGTATAACCGTTATTTATAAAATCGTAGTTTTGTGGTTTTTTGTAAGTCTATGTACACAATTTGTTTAAGATCGGTCAACTGCACAGACAACAAGACGCTTTCGGACTTAAAACGGATATCCCCATAAAACCCGACTATTTTTTTTGACCCTTCATATAACTTTCTTTATTCTAAAAACACGACGTTTCAAGAGTATAAATCAACTACCGTCATAAAATTATAAACCTAAAAGTTCTAAAATTCTTTCTTAGATTACTTATTTTAGATTTCATTTCTAACAGCGTTAGGTTATTTTGGATTCTGTTCACTTTTATTTTGTTCTAACTTTATCACGTGATCACGGAAGCTGATTTATACGCACGAAACGTCGTGTATTAGTTTTTATAAACACAGATAATGACAAATGTCCGCGTAAACTATATTAATAATATGAACAATCTATTATTGCTAAATAACGTTAAAATCAGAACAACTCCAATCTTGCTGCTGAATATGGCTTGTAGTACAACCTAAGCAACTGTGTCATTTTCAAAGAAACTGTGTTTAATTATAACCGTAGTTTATTATAGAAAAACCCATCATAGTACTTACCCAACCTCACCATACAAACAATACAACCATCTTCTAAATGTAATTTTCAAAAGATTTTTTTGGGAATTGTTAATCGTGTTGATAGATCAAGGGCAAGTTTGATTAAAAACAGTTGCTACGCAGGTTTCTGAATCTCGTAATTGTGTATATCATTACTCTCTTGAGGTCGGCTAGGCGCTTGTGTCGGGGACTCCGCTCTGCCGGATTCCGTAACTACACGAGTAACACATTTTATTAAGAAATCAGGGTTCCAAATTAAATTTTGGAAAATAACTTCACCATTTATCATAGTAAAAGAAGTGGAATTGGTAATAATGTACGGAGAAATGAAATATATGAAGAAAAAACTGTTTAAAATGCCGGCTATTTTGATATTTATAATTAGATTTTATAAATTTCAATGAGGATTCTGTAGTCCCCTATAGACAATATCATGTCCCTATTCCAATTTTGGTGGGCGCTAACAAACCTTGATATGTAGGCCTATATATTAAAAAGTCTTCACTCACTTCGCTCGTTTCAATGTCTATGCTTTGGCGGTGCCCGAGGCTGTACACGTATAAAGGGATAGTGTTGTCTCAAGGAGCGCAAAGAAAACATTACCATAATTTCGCGTTTGTTATCGGTGAAATTCCAAAACATCGGCCATAGGGCTGTTTTATAAAAAGATGTAATTTCTCAAAATCTACTTTATTGCGTTATTAAAAATTTAGTGAAATGTGAAAACGAATGACCCAAATGAATGTGTAAAAATCCCAAGTAAAAAAATATAACGGTCTACAAAAAACAAAAACAAACATGTGTCATTAAGTCACGATTTTTATTATATACGATTTAACTTACGTGTTTATGGCCAAGCGAGGTAAGTTTAGGAATTATTTAAGTATATAAATTTATTCAAAGATTTCGTTTAAGATTAATTTTCACTTTTTGACTGAAAACAACCGAACTTTTTGGTGAGCTTTGATTTTGTAAATGGGTTGTTGTTTTTTAACCGTTTGTTAGGATTTGTAGTACACACTTAAGTTATTCAAGAAAAACTGGGTATTTTTTCGTCGCGAACATTTTAAAACAAGATACAATCTTGTTGAGCACTGTGGTGAAATTCACAATAATGATTCGAATTTACCCCTAACCACAATCACTAGAAACTATAAAATAAAAACACAATTATCTGATTAATTGTTCTTTAATTATTTCCACTAAATGCCCTCAAGTGGAAAATTTAGTTTAGAAAAATACAAAAAAAGTTTCTAGTGATTGTGGTTAGGGGCAAATTCGAATCATTATTTTAAAACAATTATATTTTTTGAATGTGGGTTTTAATTAATCAACCGAATTCGATTACAGCGACTATAAAATAGTTCGGAAATACAATCTTCTAATTTACATTCTTTAACGAAATGACAGTTTCAATTTTGAACTATTTAGGACTCATGAATCCGTATGGGAAAACCTTTTATATAATTTCGAACGCACGCCGCAACTTTGATATTCGTTTATAGGTTGCCTAAACCAAAATTAAAATTAGTAAATCGTACAGAATATGACCTCAAAATAAGAGTAAAATACCCTTCCAGTAATTTTTGAAAACATACTTCTCTTGTTACGTGTTTTTGTTACTAAATAATCTAGATAAACATAGTCTACTCTTTAAATTGTTTGTTAATAGCTTTTATGTTAAATAGTTAAATAGTGTTAAGTCCGAGTTAGTTTTGATATATTTAAATTTACCCTCAAATAGAAAATTACACGCGACTTGTCGCAATGAAACCTTTTCGTTTCCTTGAAATATACTTAATAGTTAGTTTCCATTATTCATTTATTTTTTAAACCTGTAGTTTCGAAAGTTGGCAATCAGAACATTACATAAATCAACATTGATACATCCGGTTTTTAGTAAAAAAGACATTTTGTTTTGAAGTCTCATTTAACCACTATAAATTTGTTTCAACCTTAAAAAATACGAGCGGATCAAAAGGAGTATTTTTCGAGTGTGCCACCGCCCGATCCGACGTATATTGACTTGTAATTTGATAAGTTTGAACGATAAAATGAGAAGAAATATTTATAATATATACGTTATTGCAAGTCGTAAAGTGATGGCAGTAGGCCGATATCTATAACGACTCGGGTTTGTCATGATTGATGCTATTTATATATCTTAATTCTATCATTATAATAATAGAAAGACAAAGTATCGCCTTAAACAATACACACGATTATTCCCCCCCCCCTCTAAAGTTTTAAACAGATAATCACATAGGTAAGTTATTTCTTTATCCTCACTTATTTCGGTACTTGAACGCGGATATACATCCGTGATGCTTACCAAAGACATTCATTATGCGCCTTCTTTTCGAGCGTAAAATTAACGTTTGAGGAGAAATTTTCAAAGCCGGAACCTGTGTTGATTAGCGCGAGTAAAAAACGCCATTGTTGCAAATTAGTTCTCTTGAAAGTGAAGCTTTTACCAGAGTTTGTCTTTAGGATTATCGATTCATGCGTGACAAGGTGGTTGTTAATATATGTTAAAAGAAATAAAATATCTGGAGAAAGTTACGGTAGACAATAATAGGTGAATGAATAATTGAAGATCGTGTGAAAAGCAACCTAAGCGTGAAGATACGTCAAGGATTTCTGTAAAAGAGAACAAAATAATAACCCAAACTTGGTAATTGACTACTGTGCTACAACAGTATGATTTATTATTATTGTCAATTATCGAGAATAATTTTGTTATCAACATTTTGGTTATTATTCTTTGAATTATAACAAAAATATCTATGAGCAACATTAAAAATATAAATAAATGTTATCTCGTAATTGTGTTTTAAAACCAACGGTTAACGAGTTATTCCTGTGAATCTGCCCAGGAAAGCTATCAATAGGTGGATTCCGCGACAACAAAACATACGGGACTGCCATGGATACTATTCTCTATACTATTAATATAATCAAGGGAGTTGATAATGTATTCAAAGTTATTTATCTAGTTTAGTATGTTATAAATTTTAAATAACACACGAGATATGAACAAAAAATGTTCTAAATAGCTGCCATTTTGTTATTGTGGATTCAATTTGGCTGAATAATTATAGACTGCTATATAGTCCCTTACACCTAATTTCATCTTCTTATCCTAATTTTTGTAGGCGCTATTTTGCTTACGTACAGACGACATCGGACTTACGGCGTCGAAAATATTTTTTTCGTTTTACTGAGGCCATACAATAATGAAAATCAGTCCAAAAAGCGAAGGTCGAAAGTATAAGTCGCAAGTAGCACTGGTTGTTATGCTGCAGCACTGTTACATTATAAACTGGCTGTAGAGACACCATGGAAGGTTAGGTTAAAATAACTGACTACAACATGACTACAACAAAACTGTTTACTTGAATATAAAACCAAAGCTAGCAATTTAACCTTTTACTACAATAACACAGTGGACAGGTTAAGTTGCGGTTGGTTTCAACAGTAGGCCTACTAGCTATAATTGATTCCAACATCTCAATATAAAACCTAACCTAACCTAAGGCCATAAAATAATGAAAATCAGTCCAAAAAGCGAAGGTCGAAAGTATAAGTCGCAAGTAGCACTGGTTGTTATGCTGCAGCACTATTACATTATAAACTCGCTGTAGAGACACCATGGAAATGTTAGGTTAAAATAACTGACTACAACAAAACTGTTTACTTGAATATAAAACCAAAGCTAGCAATTAAAGGCGTAACCTTTTACTACAATAACACCGTGAACAGGTTAAGTTCACGTTGGCTTCAACAGTACTAGCTACAATTTATTCTATCATCTCAATATAAAACCTAACCTAACCTAAGGCCATACAATAATGAAAATCAGTCCAAAAAGCGAAGGTCGAAAGTATAAGTCGCAAGTAGCACTGATTGTTATGCTGCAACACTATTACATTATAAACTGACTGTAGAGACACCAGGGAAAGGTTAGGTTAAAATAACTGACTACAACAAAACTGTTTACTTGAATATAAAACCAAAGCTAGCAACTTAACCTTTTACTACAATAACACAGTGGACAGGTTAAGTAGCGGTTAGTTTCAACAGTAGTCCTACTAGCTATAATTTATTCCATCATCTCAATATAAAACCTAACCTAACCTAAGGCCATAAAATAATGAAAATCAGTCCAAAAAGCGAAGGTCGAAAGTATAAGTCGCAAGTAGCACTGGTTGTTATGTTGCAGCACTGTTACATTATAAACTGGCTGTAGAGACACCATGGAAAGGTTAGGTTAAAATAACTGACTTCAACAAAACTGTTTACTTGAATATAAAACCAAAGCTAGCAACATAACCTTTTACTACATTAACACCGTGGACAGGTTAAGTTGCGGTTGGTTTCAACAGTACTAGGTATAATTTATTCCATCATCTCAATATAAAACCTAACCTAAACTAAGGCAATAAAATAATGAAAATCAGTCCAAAAAGTGAAGGTCGAAATTTTTACACTACTAAACCTTTTATAACATATAATTACTTCCTATACTGAACAAGTATAAGGTTTTATTAGGGATAAGTTTATTAATGCCGTCCTGTATGTGAATTCAGGTCTAATTGTATTTCTGGTCATGGGATCTTGCACAAACTTTCTACTGCCAATTTGTATCTCGTTATCTGTAGAACAGCAGTGTAATTATAAATTACCTTCAATTAATGCAAGCCTACTGAGACGGATATTAGTGTAATTACAGTCATTACTATAATGCGATATTAGGTGTGAATAAAGGATATCTGCTCCAGATAACTGATATCTGTTTACATTCTGTATTTGGATACTGTTATATTAAATATGTGTAATCATTAAGCGAAAATAAACGTTTTAAAAAACACGTCTTCTGATCTTAGTACACTGTCACAGTGAAAATATGGTTTTCGTGAGTTACAGCATTGCTAGGTTAGGTTAGGTTTTATATTGAGATGATGGAATAAATTATAGCTAGTACTGTTGAAGCCAACGTGAACTTAACCTGTTCACAGTGTTATTGTAGTAAAAGGTTACGCCTTTAATTGCTAGCTTTGGTTTTATATTCAAGTAAACAGTTTTGTTGTAGTCAGTTATTTTAAAACCTAACCTAACCTTTCCATGGTGTCTCTACAGCCAGTTTATAATGTAATAGTGCGACTTACTAGTTGGGTAATGTGTGTTTTACCGTCACCGTATTTATTTTACAGTTAAGGAAACATTTAAAACAAAACAAAAAAATAACCTTGATCGTTGTCATTTTAAACTTCAATTCGCTTTATAATATTTATGGTCAAGTTTAACTCAAATGAAGCAAGTATAAGTATTATTTAAATAGGTAACGATAAGTTGCGGTTTTTTATTTGGTTTTGGGGAAGTGTACGTAAGAAAGTTTGTGCGTCGTTTATTTTATTTACCACATTTACGTAAACCATATAATTTTTTGCACCATTTTTAGACTTTTATAACTGAAACAAAGAATTGAAGAGGTGAGTGGATGATAATGTTTTAAAAATCGGTTTTGACTTTGGTTAAAAGGATAAATGATTTATAGTATTTTGTTGGATTCACAGTTATTTCTATAACTTGTAAAATACCCAAGTTACTTCTGGATAAAGGAAATACGTACAAGTTCCTGTTTGAATAAATAATTGGATAAAAGTTCAAAGCTCCTTCATCCATCAGCTGACGGTTGAAAAACAGTTAACATAGCACTTTTATTATGTTTGTTCTTTTAATCATATCTTTATGTTTGTAAACATTACATAAATTACAAAATGATTTCGCTTTTGAATGTTCTGGTTAGTTTATACGAAACCAAATATTTGTACAAAATTTTGAAAATACAAGTGCACCGAATATTTACCTGAGACAGGATGATGAAATTAATGATAATTTTAATATACCAGTCAATTTCAGAATAATAAAGAAGGCTAATCGTACAACATAGTTCATTATTATTAATAAAATTATTTATTTATTTTCTTATATGATATTACTTGTTTCACCCTATTTTTATAATTGTGTACGACAAACTTAGCTTTTCGTATTTATAAAAATATTATATGCTTAGGCAAATCTGGCCTATTGTTTCAACATCAAAGTTCTATTATATACAGATATCCTACAGTCTCCTAACGGTTTATTCTAATAATTTCTAGTACATAACAATACTGATTTCAAAAATATGTTGATTCTAGACTAATCTTGGCTGTCAAGACATTATCAAGAAATTATATTTGAGGTTTTTTTTCGGTAACTCGGCCAATTTTGATTTTTTTTTCAGAAAAAACAACAACATTATATTGTCATTAAAAGAGTTAAACAATTTTTGTCTTGTACATTCTTTTAAATTTAATGATTTTACAATTTAATTAACAATTTCAAACTGACGTTCTTTTAGAAATACGACGTAAACTTTGATTATTGTTATAAAAAAAAAAGTGTAAACTTAACTTCTACTTGAGATTTATTTACTTTCTAAATTTATAATTACGTTTCGAAAAACAAAAAATGGCCGACAGATATGTAAGCGCATTCGGACATCCCTATGTTCGTGGGATCATTTTTCTTTATTTTGATGACCTGAATCACTTCTCAAAGTTGAGGGACATATTATTGAAACATCTTGTACAATAACACCACCTTAACAGTTTAAAAAATATATAATTGCATGTTTTGTTTCAGATTCAAATTAAATAATGGTAAATAAGACAATGTTTAAATCCAATCCTCCGAACAAAGTAGTTTTGAAACATTATTTTCTGGCCTATTTATTAGTGATAATAATTGAGAATGGTCCAGATTTAAACGACTTATCTAGTTCAGAAGAAGAAATTCTTGACAATCGGGTTGAACCCATTGATTTACAAAGTAAGGTTTATAGGTGTCAAACTCGATTGATAAAATTTCTATCTCTTCCAGAGACGAAATGTAGATTCATGGTAATCATATTAATAAAAAACAAAAAAAAAAAAGATTATACGTAACCAGAATGAGTGGAAGAGAAAATAGCTGCAAACTTGATAGAAGGGAAAGAACTATATAATTATCTCAAAAATAGAAAATGTGTTAACAAGTTTAATGACAAAGAAAGACTAGTCAATGACTTAAACAGGAAAAGTAGACTTAAACAGTGTTCGCTGTCAAAAGGTTCCTCAGAACCTGAGACGGTGTCTGGGGCTGAATCTGCTGCGGAGGAAAGCTGAAACTTGTAGTCAGCCTAGTTCTACACCACAAGGATAGGGCGGCTGTCGCTGTATCAAAGGTCAAAGCTCCCTCCAAAGTGAGGAGGCTTATTACAGCCTTGGATGATATGTCTAAGGAGTAGGGCTGGTGGAGATGGAATTCCTTCTTTCAAAACGAACAAAATCCTAAGGGCAATCAACAGCCACAAAGTTCTAGCAAAAGACCTCGTCAGAAGGAGGCCACAGGAGTTGAACACAGGAGTTAATACAGACCACACTGAAGTTGAACACTCCCACATCAAGGACAAACCAACTCCCTGATATGAACAAGTAAAATCTCTTCAACAAATCTGAATGTCATTCTGATAAACTTCAACCTTGGTACGAGACTTACTGAACGTACTGAAGATATAACTCTAATCCAAGAGCCAAGGGTCAATAGAGGAATCATCAGAGGACTCCCAACCCAAAAATGTAAGTTAACATGCGAAAGTTAACATTCGTGCCGCTTCTACCTGACACATAAAGAGACACCCGAGCATTGGTTGTGCGAGTGTGATTCTCTAACCTACGAAAGGCTACTTTACCTCAGCACTCCATTCCCCACCGATGTAGAGTAATGATAATGTCACCCAGAACCATTTTAAAATTCTTAGAAAGCTTAAATCTTGGCTGGGTCTAAACATAATTAGTAGGGTAGTCACAAAATCCATTTGGGTCGCAGTGACAAGAGGCTGTATAGCCTCGGACCCCAATTTCACTAACAAATCTAAGACTATTTTTAAATGTTTAACAATTTTGAGTAGTTTTTAAACGTTCAGGAAATTTATGCCATCTTGAGCCTGTAGCTTCTACCAGTTTTGACCCATCACATAACTTTTTATGTTTATTAAAATAAATCCGAGATGGTTGCTTATTATTCTAAAGATCACAAAACATAGTACGAGGGGGAGGACACCCAATGTTTCAAGGGGAAGTTTGTTTGGATACCTGTTGGAGAGATTTATAGTGGTAATATTCAAATAATCAACGTTCTACATCATATCAGTAAAATATATAATTTGCATTACACGATTACAAATTGGCGTACAATAATAATTGTAAAGTTTTACATAAAATAACGGAAAAAAACGTTAATCGTAAATATTATTTCCTCACAATATATAGATATTTGTACAGATCTCAACAGACCAAATAAATTAACTGATTTTAAACTGAATTAGTTCGGGTCATTAATCTTCTAATATTAATAAAATTTGATGGAAATCGCTTGGCAGATTTTGAGAAATTAAAACTCTTATAACAACTGGATGGGCGGTTTTGTGTTTTTTACTGCTAAGCTACAAACCAACATTTTCAGAGAGGCAGAAACCATTATGTTTTGTTTGTGTTCTTAGAGGCTGCACGTAAACTAATTTTTAATATCGTATTTTTTTTTTTTTTTACGACAGAAACTTCCAAATTTTGATCTATCGAATAAATAGAATAACGTCCAGAGGTATGCCCCACGTGTTTAGGCTGTAGACACACGATAGACTCCAGACAAACAACAGACATCCTTAAAGGAAACACTCTTTTGGACTAATGGGACCTTATTAAATAATTTTCTAACATGGAGTTCTATAAAGTATCTTCACTCATTAGTATAAATAGTATCATGTAAGTGTGAGAAAGTAAAAATTACTACCGGCTGCCATTTTGTAACGCGCAACTTACTGATTTTGGTTTGAGTTTGGATAGTTATTTGGAATTTTTCTTATTACTAAGTTTATATTTTTCACAAATACGTTGAAAAGATAAAGTTAGTAAGGATAAAAATTGATATAGAGTTGTTTGAGCATACTGTTCGTTTTTAAAGTTTTGAGTGCACAAAAATGGTTTTTGAAATGATGTCCGTCTTTCTGTCAGTGTTCTCGAGTACAATCGCGTTAACAGATTTCAATAAAATTTGATATTCTGTTGGTAATTATTATTATTTGTAGGTTAACTACACACGGCAAACACGATATTTTGACTGATTTGCGATGATTATCGTTGGATTAGTGTAGTTAAAACCACTGATCAGTAAACATGGAGTGTGTAATTTCAATGATTTAGAAATTCAAGACTATTATGTTCGTCACAATATTTAATTTAATAATTTATAAAGAAAAATTCAGATAGCCACCTGGCCAGACCTGTCAGATCACCGAAGTCAAGGAAAATTGGGTGTGGTTAATACTTGAATGGAACACCACGTGCTTTTGGCACAATTTCTTTATTCAAAATTATCGTAAGTAGGTTTATTTACGCGTAGGTCAGGTAAGGTAAAAACAATTTGCATACAAATATATTTTAACGCGTATTTCACTTAATGGACCTTAACCTAGAAAAGTTAAAATTATGTTGTTTTTTCCCTTGAAAAACTTTGATTCTCACAAAAAATGTTATTATTCTTATGGAGACAATTATTTAGTACAAAAATAACGAAAAAAAAAAAAAATCTAAATTGGGGTTCTACAGTAAATAATTACTACTCTGTTTTATTTTCGCCATATTTAGGGTCGTTCTTCCTCCGTTCCCCCATAACTGAAAATTTTAAGGTGAAAAAAAAAATCATCAAAATTTGTTTACACGATTGTGTAACTTCTAAGTAAGGAAGGGTTTATGCTTATAAGCAAAGTCTTTTGGCTAATAACAAGGCCTATTAAAGCATAGGAAGCATTAACACAATTTCTAAAGACCTAAACAAAACGTAGTGGTCCCAACGTTGAAAAATACCAGTTCGTGAGTAAAAAAAAAGATCAGATATCAGCTGTTTATAAAATACGTAATATCTCAAAACTAGCTTTATCCATTTTCTTTTTTTAAATTAAAATATGCGGAATCATGATCCAACTTATGTCCATAATCTCAAGTAACAAATATCACGGTTTTTAGAATAATTGACAGAAAAAACATAAATGAATCTTGACCACTGTCATTAAAAGCTCGATATAATTAAGGTAAACAGAGTGTTAGTAGTCTTCTCTTGTGCCATAAATGTACGATTCACCTTGAAATTATTATGATTTAGCTACATAGACTGTAAGTATATTTCGATTGTGCCGTAAACCCATTATTCCCTTTTTAATGTCATTGATATATCTAAATAGATTGTAAGTATACTTCCCTTGTGCAGTATAACCATTAATTCCTCTATTAATATTATTGCTATATCTAAATAGAGTGTTAGTATTCTTATTTTGTGCCGTAGTATACCCGTACAAACAGTAAATCGATTTTGTTTGAAATTTATTTTATAATGATGGTGGTTAAGATCAATTTTCTTTTCTGCACAATATTCCACAACTGTAATAACGGGTTTATTACGTGATATGGCACACTGGTATGGTCAATAATCTTCAAATACAATAAAATTTTATCTAAATAGGTACAGTAAATTGAGGAATTAATATTTTTTATACCAGCTCTTTAGACGATATTTTCATCAACAATTAATTAGATTTTATAGGGAGATTGCGATTTTTAGTTATTTTTCCAAAAAAACCTCACATACTAAATTCGATACAAATTGGTTCACTCATTTGGTTTGTTGACTCACTGACAGATAAACAAAATAATTTAAAAGACAGTTTTTGTCTCACTGCAAGGGACCTAGAATACTATCCTTCCTATGAGATAGTGAAATTATTATTATTTAAAAAAAAATATTTGTTGAGAGGTGCGTACACAGTGTTTTGATTGGTGAATGGGTTTTACCGTTATAACTTACGGCAGTTCCGTCTACTCCTACACATGTTTACTGTGGACAATGTCCATACTATGGTCTGATACGATCCAGTACTCTGGGCAACGGGTACACAAGCTTTCTATCAGAGTCTTCTAACATTCAACAGAGTTAACCATTTAATCTCCAATATGGTAGAAACTTTCTTATTGACACATCTTTAAAAAATAAAAACAATGACAATTAGCTAATTGTGAAAATAAACTATGGTCGCTTTCTTTGGGGGAAAAAAAATCTTATTTTAGTTATATTATGAACGAGCGTTCAGTGTAAATTGTATTTGATTAAAATCAAACGGTTCATGAACCGTAATATATTTAATTTTTCATTTGGCACGCCGGTCATTAATCTTAAAATTTCAAGTTTATTTTGAGAAATTACATCTTATAGCTACAACATTTACGTTATTGATTTTTGGTATTTTTACCATTAACTCACTAATCGGCCATTTTTGAGGGATGACGAACAATAAATTTTGTTTAGATTCTTAAATACTATACTTGATCAAATTTGTTATAGCCGAACACTGTAATTTTGTATTTTTTGTCTTATGGCAGGTACACCAAAATTTAAATTATCGATAAAATTAAAGAGGAAATATATATTCCGAGATGTGGTCAAAATATGCCCACATATCAAATTTGAATATCGAATTGTTTCTGTTCAAAACTCAGCATAACTATCAGTATATAAATTCCATAATGCCTTATCAATGCTTTACATTAAGTCTATTACTAAATTACTTACGTCTAGTAGCAATCTTGTGCTTAGTATTTATTAATACTTCATTACAGCTGTTTCGATATAACATATAACATCATCAGATGAAATAACACATTCACACAACACACTGATACACATTGCACAAAAATTAATAAACATAAAATATTTGGTTGGTACAGGTCGAAAATAATATAAAATAAAGTTAAGGTAGGCCTAATATGGCCACATCTTACTAATGTAGTGGTCAACTGTTCACTCTACTCCTTTGAACATAAAATCGATTGTTTCTGCTCAAAACTCAGTATAACTTTAAGTATACTACATAGAGAATTATTTCATTTCTCTAAATTGAAAATTACAATATTAAACAAATATATAATTTTAGTACGATTGACTATGCAAATTAAGAAATTTATTTGGTTCAGTTAAATTTCATTTTGTTGTATAAGTCTTTTGTCGGGCAGTTTTTCTCTTAAATTCTGTAATATCTGACGCAATATCTTAAAATCATTTTCTTTTTCATTAATTTTGGAGACAGTATTTATAAGAATACTATATCGTATATGTCTTGAATCTGTCTTTTTCTTATTAAAGAAAGACTTATTGTTTTCAAACCATAAGCTATCACAAACAAAACGAATGTAACTTTATTCATTAATACATCGGCTCACTGCCATCTCTATACTATTGTCATTGTCATCGTAATGTTTCTGAATTATCAGTTTTCCAGTCCATATCCATCGGTTCAAGCGACGCCGACGGCGAACTCGAGTCGGCGCCCTCGGCTTGGTCAGTTTCGACATTTTAAATTCCTTTGAAACTTTTCTTTCCGATAGATTTTCTGTTTGATATATCATTTGCAATGTTTTCAAGATTGTAGAAATTTTCTTCAACTCAGCACACATATCGGCATTTAACTTTACAAATTTTATTTCATCAGTTATTATTGTTAAATAATATTGTAGGTTCTGTTTTTCTTAACAAATCGACATCAATTTTAACGCTGTATCTCTTCGTAAATGGAAGTTATACTACCCTAACGACACGTGGTGTCGACATTTTCAGTGTTCACGCGCCCCTTGCAGCTGTAACTACACCCACTAACCACCATTGATCCTCTTCGAGAAATTTTAAATCATTTATAGCTTACGGATTTGCCTAAATGTCGCTATTGTTTTCGTAGAGACCCCTCTTTCCCGTACTGAATTTATAGGACCGTATTCACGTCAAAATATTAATTTAATAAATAGTATTAGACCATTATAATAACCGTGGACAAAGTATTTGACTTCTTGATTGCGCGGATGGACATTCAGGACACGTGACTCATCCGCGCGGTGACACAAGGTTGGATATATTTGGTTTAGTTATTGGGAAGACAAGTGAAAGTGGGTGAAACTGAGAGTGAGACAATAGGCGGCAATTTGCATATTAAGTCATCCTTTGTTGTGATAACAGCTGTGAGGTCACGACCTTGAAAACAGTTCTCACAAATGTATGAAGAATTTGCATAGTATACGACGAAAAGTAAAGTTTATTTGGCGAAACAATCTATGAATGAAATTTGTACATTTGTACACTTCATGGATGATCAACGTATTGAACCATGGATATGAAGTGTTTAGCGACTTCAAAAAAGGAAGAGGTTCTGTATTCGATCTGAATTGTTTTTATGTATGTCCGCGTATATTTCCGGAACGGCTTAACCGATTTCATTGCGGGTGGTCTCATTTGAAAGGGTTTGCCGCCGAGATGGTTTCATTTCATTACTGACTTGATTGAGCCAGTACTTGGCCAGTAGTTGCAAAAAAACCAAAATAGCGCCTGATTGACACAGGCTAGTTAGAAATATTTTTATTTAATATTGATCAAATTACATTTGAATAAAATGTAAGCATATATTATGCGTTTATATTAACTAGTCAGTACGACATTTTTTCCAGTATTGGGAATTTTTTTTAAAAAACAAGACTGACTGGGCATGCGGTATAAAGAGCTCATTGCTTGAACGATCATGGCGTCGACTTTAAAAAAGCAAGATATAAATACTTATTTATATTTTTGTTACTACTAGTAGTTTACATTTTAAGAGTATAATTATAATGAATCATAACTGTTATTGTAAAAAATTATTATTTATAATTTTTTTAGTTAGTTTTTATGAAGTCTGTCTTCATTTTTTTTTTCAAGTTCCTATACGAAACGGTTTAAATCTTAAAATGCGAGATATTTAAATGTAATACAGGCTAAACAAAACAAGTGCATAGGAGAATACATCTCCTGGCAAAACAAGATGGAAGTCACTCGCATCAGCCGTGTTTGTTTGTGTTCTGATATGGCTTATCTTAATGGAACAATAACCCATGCGTACAGCAGAGCACGTTTATGATTGTACAACAAACGATAATAAAGGGACATGTTGAGTGGTTGTAGTGGTAGTCCTGTTTACACGCTTTATCAAGTGTTACTATGACCAATATATTTATTTATACACTTGTTCCTCTGGATTTTCTGGACGTCGTTCATAAAATTGGAAATGTATTTTATCTTGGATTGCGATTTAAGTTCTGAGCTATAGTTTTGAGAATATTTATGTAAACTTCACCTCAACATAAACTAACCTTTAATTCACACAAACCTTAAATTCTGCAAATATCATCATAAAACCTTTCACACTCAGCCATTCCTAAAACAAAAACAAAAACTATTCAGTAGTTTTTCAAAAAACGCCAATTCGGAAGTTATCAAAGTTGTCTTTGAAAGATATTTATAAATATAAACTTACTTTGCTTGTACCAACGTGCTGCCGTTAAAATCGAGCTTTAAAGGTTCATTTTTATTTGTGCATTTATTCCAGAACCGTAATATTCTTCTTCGGAAATAACCGAAGCGGTAGAACCGAGTTTAAGCGAAGTCGACATTGAAGCTTATGAAGACTTATGAAAACCTAAACCTCACTGATGTTTGTATAATCAACGTGGTGATTAAGTTGACATATAACAGCCCTAGGGTCGATTTTTGTTTTCAACTACAACTTACGAACTTCTGAAATATTTGAAGAGATTTTGGGTCATTGCTCGGTTAACTTTTGTTTGAAAATTTAAGGCTATAGTTGAAAACAATCCACTTAAACTCTTGATGGTTACAGCTAATTTTGAGAATATTGCAATTTTATTCTCTTTATAGGACCTACTCCAAAATTTTGACTTATACCCTGAGATTAGGTCAAAATAGCCATAAAGAATGTTCGACTGATATCGGTTCACGCAGTTGTAGAACACTGCAAAGATTACAGCCAAACGCAAGACATGTTCCCAAAACCACTATTTTGGAGACTGAAAACGGATTTGATTTTTTAACCGATTACATAAACTTCTCTACACTACGTAATATATGTGAAAAAAAAATCAATATCAATGATAATGTGCTTTACACCTAGATCCGGTTTCTTTTAAACCCAGTCGGAGACAAATTAATATTTAATGATAATCTGCTTTACACCTAGATCCGGTTTCTTTTAAACCCAGTCGGAGACAAATTAATATTTAATGATAATCTGCTTTACACCTAGATCCGGTTTCTTTTAAACCCAGTCGGAGACAAATTAATATTTAATGATAATCTGCTTTACACCTAGATCCGGTTTTTTTTAAACCCAGTCTGAGATAAATTAATATTTAATGATAATCTGCTTTACACCTAGATCCGGTTTCTTTTAAACCCAGTCTGAGATAAATTAATTATTTAATGATAATCTGCTTTACACCTAGATCCGGTTTCTTTTAAACCCAGTCGGAGACAAATTAATATTTAATGATAATCTGCTTTACACCTAGATCCGGTTTCTTTTAAACCCAGTCGGAGACAAATTAATATTTAATGATAATCTGCTTTACACCTAGATCCAGTTTCTTTTAAACCCAGTCTGAGATAAATTAATATTTAATGATAATCTGCTTTACACCTAGATCCGGTTTCTTTTAAACCCAGTCTGAGATAAATTAATATTTAATGATAATCTGCTTTACACCTAGATCCGGTTTCTTTTAAACCCAGTCTGAGACAAATTAATATTTAATGATAATCTGCTTTACACCTAGATCCTGTATCTTTTAAACCCAGTCTGAGACAAAGTAATATTTAATGATAATCTGGTTTACACCTAGATCCTGTATCTTTTAAACCCAGTTCATTTAGGTAGGTTTGTTTAAAACATTTATTACAGTGACTGATGAAACTTTTAATTGTGTAGTTTAATGAAATATTTTATTGAGTTTGGCTAGGGTTTGACGGGCTTCATAGATGTATATACAAAGTTTATCTGATTAGATAGCAGCTGTGTGGGATGTATAAGATTCAGTTAGACACTTAATTTGAACTGAAATCTCACTATATTGCTCCAGAAAATCAAGAGAAAATATCTATTTTAAAAAAGACACATTTTCCTAGGTGGGGTGGTTTTTAAAAAAAATCAAATGTAAACATAGGTCAAAGTGATACATGAAATTAAAAGTCTTTTTAAAAGAAAACATTTATAAAAAAAGTTTGACTTACTTTGTTTCGTGTCAAGATGGCGGCCATAAACGTAACTTTTTTGTTTTTGAAATTTAATTTACAACCACTAAACCACGCCATTCTTAAAGCAAATATTGTTGATGATATGGCCTTTCAAACATTGGGCAATTTGTGCACTTTTTTACAAGTTATCTATAATTTAAAACAATTAGAATTTAGGATAATTGAAAAAACCCATATCTAAAATAATTTACTTAGAAATATAGGTCATATGGTATGTCGAATTAAAGAGCACTCACAGTTGAATATTTTTTCGTTATTGACAATGGCGGTAAAAAAAATGAATTATATAGTTTTAGGTCTCTTTTTTGTTAATAAAAGGAAACCGTAATTAAAAAAAAATAGTAAATTGACAGTAACAGTAATTATAATCCGTGAAAAATTTACAATTTGTAAATAAAAATGGCTATATTGATTTGTTGACATATTGCCTTCAAAGCTGTGTACTCTATGATTCATGGGCATGGGTGATAAAGGATTTAGACCTCAAAATGGGCAAGGGTAATATGTAATATCGCTTTTCAAAAACGTAGCCTGGGTTGAGTTGTGACCGATTTGTGTCATCCCTCACAAACTGGTACTGGACGTTAAAGGTTAGGTTTGGGATCGTCAGGCGTCCCACGCTAATGTTTTCGGAATGCTAAGGTTTCGGAATGGGAATTTTGTCATTTTTAGCTTAAAACTATGATTACATCCAAGATCTCTTTACTTTTCACAAGGTTTACCCTTGTAAAACATCGGCACTTGTAATAGTGCAATCTCACTACATTATCAACTTATTGTAATTTAATTATAGACTATTAATGAATGTTCTGTAATTTTTGCGTTTAAAATTTAAATTTAGATTAAAAAATTTCTTCATTATTATTGTAGAAAATAAATCCATAAATTATTATAGGTGTACAGAATGATCTTAATGAATTTGTCCGATAGTTATTAAAGTAATCTACCAAAGAACTTAAAATATTGTTGAGACTTTCTGAATTGAAATACTAATTAAAAACAAATACAATCAAGGGCTACAGGGGGAACCTAGTTGTAGTCTTGGCTCTCTACCACGTCTCTCTTGATCATCTCTTGTTCATTTCCGACTCTGACACTATGAAAGGGCTAAGAGTCTCTATTTTATATTCGTTTCTTTTTCTTTTTTAAGGTGATGATGACTAAGAGGGTTTTCGCATTTAAACAACAAGGGGAGGGGAGAGCACAATGATTGCCAAAAATGTCAGTTTGATAGTTGTAAGTATAAAAAGTGAAAATCAACTACGAATGACGTCTTAGATTTTGTAGATTATATAAAACAATATTTAAATAACTTCAACAGGTTTAAACAACAACGGACAAATTTCGTATTCGTTTTTTGGAAACAATTTATTAACAGTAATTTTATAATATTTCCAAATTTTACATTATAAGTATAGGCAGCATTCTTGTAACACTTCAAAGATAAATTATGTTTATCACAAAGTTGCCATATTTAAAGATGGAATTAAATAGTATGTCTCTAATGTTGTCAAACTTGTTTTGGTCTATTCATAGTCTCGTTACAATGGGAAGTCCTTATACAACACGACTGCCATCGAAGAATACTTTTAACATTTTAAAAATAATTATATACTTCATAAAAGTGCCATCTTCAAAACGTATTTAAATAGTGTTTCTCTAATGTTGTCAAATTGTTTCTAACTCCGCTACACCGGTCACAAGCCCGGGGCCACATTACTAAGTGATGTTGGAAGGAGGAGTGATAAAGGAGTAACACCTCTCTAAAAAACCTTGGTCCATCTGGCTCCGGATGGTAGTACCATGTGTGGGCCCCTTGCCAGGGTTACGGTGAAGTCCTCAAGGTGAAGATGCTCTTCGATACAGCGGAGAAGACGGAAGAGGACACCCAATTCCGCTCGATGTTAATAAAGCAGGAAAATAGTAATTGATATAGTAAAGTGTACTGAGCAGGGGAGGGATACTCCAGTTCAGGTCGGTAGTGTGAGTTATACTGCAGGCTAGCGATGTTGATACTCGGGTGAAATAGATACTCGCAATACTCGGCTTCGAATTATTTCAATACTCGTATTATTAATTCGACATCGAGTATCTGCGCAGAATGATTATGCGCATCGAACTCAGTTTTACCAATCAGAATAATCAGATCGTTTTAGATAAACCTTCACTTATGCGTTTAATATAACCGAATGTTTTTTGAAACTATAGTAGAATAACCAAGGTCAAAGATTTATTATGATACAATGTTTACAACCTGTCAATAATATGTTTGTCTCTGTTTACAGACTACAACATTAATAATTTAGTTATTATTTAAAATAAGTTAATTTACTATATTTTTTATAAAGATAGTAACCTAATAATATTTATTTAAATATAAGTACAGTAATAACAATTAAATAATAATTTAATTTACCGGTACTTTTTGTTAATGTGGAAATAAATTAATATTATTGTTATTTTAAATTGAACTTGTTACCGAATCTAAATCATTATAGCTCAAAATCGTAATGTTTAATTAATGTGTAGTGAAAAATCAGCTTAGAAACAAATGTAACCAAAGTAGAAACACCGAGTATTTTGTTTGGAATTGACACAACACTAACGAATACAGTTGACCGAGGATACTCGCTATGACTCGCACATTACTTCCTCCTTGTTCCTAGTTACGAGGATTTTGACCGAGTATTTTAATTCGAAACCGAGGATTTTAATACTCGGACTCTTCCGAGGATTTTGATACTCGGAATCACCGAGTATTTTAATTCGAACTCGCACATCACTACTGCAGGCTCTGATCGACCGTCAACCAACGACTGTAAATTATAAAATGTTATCAACACCATCTCAGAAACTATTGTTTGTTAAGGACCCTTTTTCCAGAAGTTCTACGATATCAAGATCCAAAATTAAAAGCGGGAGTTTACGCACAGAGAAAAGAAATCGCCAGTTAATTAGAGAAAATGAGGAACTACATCGGAGACTGGAGGAGACAGAGATTGGCAATAATGAACTAGGACAAGAACTGAAAACAAGGAACTTAAAAAGGCCTAAAGTATTGAACTTAAAAGCGTAAATGATGATTACTTAAGAAAAGAAAATGATGAACTCAGATATGCACTTGTAGAGACTAGGGGTTTAATTGCTCAAATGAGAGAAGAAATGATAGAGCTAAGAAATGAGAAAAGAAGCTTGGGAAAGTACGGAATCTAAACATAAACGATTTGTCTGATGGCTATGTCGATCATACTGAAAGTCAGGAATACCACACTAACGAAGAAGAATAAATAAAGAAACTGAATGGATTACTAAAAAGAGAAGATCGTTTAAAGAAAGGAAAGTTGATTTCTCACTTGAGTTGCAAGCATTACCAAAAAATAAAACTACGGAGACTCCACAACTAGCAAAAGAAACAACAACAAAATCGAGAGGGGAAAACCCTCCACATTTCATCGTTGTTGGTGTGACAGAGTACAGTACTCTGCAATCTTTGTTAAACGTTGCCACGAATAAGGATCTCGTTTTTTTTTTCCTGAAACAACAACACTTGGAAGGTCAATACACCTGATTCCGATTCCTATAGAGCTTTAGTTCAAAAACTAAATGATAGTTATATACAGTGGTATTCATATGAAAATAAAAATGATAGACCAATCAAAGTTATGGCAAGAGGTTATTACAATGGAATGGAATTGATGAAGGTGAGATAATAAGCAAGATAGGTCTACCGCTGTTCATCCTAAGTTTTGATAAAATGGAAGTTGTTAAAAACATATATAATATCAGACTATCTTAAGTCTTGTTGTACAAATAGAACCATTGAGAAGAAACCTCACTTTGATACCACAATGCAATAAAGTGTCAATTATGTAATCACACACAAGGATGCTTTCTAAAGGAACCAATAACTTATATGTGCGTTGGAAAGCATGTGACAACCTGTACATTGAATAGAAGTATTACACCAAAATGTGTAAACTGCAATGCTTTGAACTCTTGCAAATTATAGAAGGATGTGAAGTGGCTAAATAATTGCAAAAGAGAAGAAATGCTCTGACAAGGGCTAAAACTCAAGTACAAAAGGGTAACACTGCAGATAAATAATTAAGTAATGTACCTAAAAAGCTAGATGCGCCGTAACACAAGACTAAGGGTAAAAAAAATATGCACAAATTGTACATAATGACACTGGAAAAACAAGTATAGATAAGACTATTAAAGTCATATTAGTTAGGCTAGATGAACAAAACAATGCAAACAAGTTAATAAAGGTCCCCCATGTAATACTTTAAGTAACATGGAATTCTAACGGTCTACATCAGTATAGGTTGGACCTGGAACAGCATGGTTGGAGAAAGAATAGACATCTGTTTAATATCAGAGACACACTTCACCAAACATTCGTATCTCAAAATAAAAGGATACTGAGTGTATCATTTGGAACATCCAGAAGATAAAGCAAGGGGAGAGTCTGCTGATAATATTTGTATGTAACCTTGTCTTTATTATTGATTTAACAACATTCATTATCAAGTGTAAAGACATTTCACTTAAAAACGAAAGTTTATTCGAATTCTGAAGTATTTTAAAAAACTATATCAATAATAAAAACTAGGTTACATACAAATGTGATGACGTAGAAACATAATTCCACGGAAATTTCTCCTGATAACTAAAGTTGATCCATATTCACAAACATTCGAATGATCTATTTCAATAATAAAGACATTGTTTCGTTATTTTTTGGTATTGTGAATATTTTTATAAGAAAGTTAGTGCTATATTTTTGGACTGTTTATTTTATCAAATTGGTAGTAATTTCGGTTAAAAAATGTATCTTTTAAAAATTGGACAAAATAGAAATGGAGATTATGTAAAATTTTCTACAAAAAACATACAAACTTCAATAAGAAGATTATAACGCTTATACAACGCTATATACAACGCTTCTAAAAGCGTTGTATATGAAAAAAAGAGACAAGTTCAACTAAAATAAAAATATTTTTTATAAATCGATAGCCTGACTTACCGCTACCGATCGCTAATATTGGTTTTTTGTTTTACCGACAGAAAGATTAATTTTGTCAATAAATAATATTTGCTGTGTTTTGCACTCTATTGGTTCCAGTCAATAGAATCCACAGCCTGTGGCGGCAAAGGCGAGATCAAACAAATTGCACCAGCCGCGGCCTATGTCACAGATTTTTCTATTTAGTCTACAAATGCACACAAAAATGTGGGGATAAAACAAGTTAGGAATGTAATATTTTAAACTTTTAATTGAAAACGAAAAGAATGGTACTTATAAATTACAAAAACTACCCGCACTTCGGTATAAAATAATTCAATCGAAATCAAAAATAAAAGGCGAAAACTGAAGTAAAAATTTTTCTAAAGATGATCACATTTGTTGTCTATTCGAATGTTTAGTCTATAACCTTGTCTTTATTATTCATATTGTTTACTCAAATGTTTGAGAGGTTGGATCAAATTTCGTTAACTAGTACAATTTTTGGTCTAGTAGCGTTTTTGCGTGATAACATTTGTATGTAATCTAGTCTTTATTATTCATATAGTTTAGTCAAACATTTGAGAGTATGGATCAACTTTCGTTATCAAGTGAAATTTCTGTGGAGTAGCGTTTTTGCGTGATAACATTTGTATGTAATCTAGTCTTTATTATTCATATAGTTTACTCAAACATTTGAGAGTATGGATCAACTTTCGTTATCAAGTGAAATTTCTGTGGAGTAGCGTTTTTGCGTGATAACATTTGTATGTAATCTAGTCTTTATTATTCATATAGTTTAGTCAAACATTTGAGAGTATGGATCAACTTTCGTTATCAAGTGAAATTTCTGTGGAGTAGCGTTTTTGCGTGATAATATTTGTATGTAATCTAGTCTTTATTATTCATATAGTTTACTCAAACATTTGAGAGTATGGATCAACTTTCGTTATCAAGTGAAATTTCTGTGGAGTTGTGGCTTTACCTCATCATATTTGTATGTAACGTAGTCTTCATTATTCATATTAGTTTAATTGTTTGTAGGGACTACATGGAAGATGTACAGATGTCATTTCATCAGTTGTAGTGTACTGTATAAAAGACAAACCGGTGTCATTTCGGCTGAAAACATCCGGCTTTCATTTCATGTGTCAAGCACTGCTCAGATGATGGACAAATATGTTTTTTTTTTTTCAAAAAAACCACCCTTTTGTAAGTGCAAAATGGCTATTTCTGTGTAAAACTCATATTAGTTTATTTTAATGTATTACATAATTTTCTGTATTCAACACACCTATTAGGTCTATATGAAGAAGTAAATATATTACTGTTAAAGTATACAATTGGAAACAGGTAAAATACCCAACTTTCAATTTCTTTTGTAAATAATTCAAATCTTGAAATTTGAACAAAAAATTGTATACAAAATTTAAATAAATAATTACAACTTATTAGAAATTTTAATATTCATTTTTGACAAATTTTAATCATATGCCTACAAGAATCCAAATACAACAGTCGTTAGAACCGTTATACAGTATGTTCCAATATTCTTGTAAATCTTGATAATTTTCTAATACAGCAAGAACAATTTCTATTAAAAAATGGAGTTAACTACTTCCCAAGTGGACCGAACAAGACAAGCGCTCATCTTTGAGTCTTAGCACCTATCCTCCATATTGGAAGAGATTATGTGATATTTTATTTTTGACATTTGCAGTAAATTATGAAATTTTACTGTACCATATAGGCCTATTTTAATAATTCTTAAAATGGTTATAGCTTTGTTTGGGAAACGGAAACATTAGTAACGTTATAAAAACATCAGTAATTAAAACACAAAACATATAATAATAACCAGTTTGTATAAATCTTTATAAATTAATTACATTACACAATTAATAAAGTTACTGATATCCATATTGATATTTAACATCATTATTAATTGGACAATGTATTCAAACTGAAACTGCAGTTTATTACTGCAATTTACTCGAAATTGGCAGCAACGTTTTGTAACTATGCGAAAATTTTAAGCATTATTATAATTTTATGTCATAGCCCCAAATACATTACCACAATAATAGTATTTAAAAAACTAACTTGTTTATAAGTTTCTTCTCCCTTTATCCAAGTTTAAGACGTGCTCAGACATATCAATAGTAAAAACAATATAATGAATAATAAATTAGAGTTCTTCCAATTTGACATAAAGCCCTACACTTCTAAAAACAAATTGTCTTCTAATATAACATGAAGTAAAACCAAAGTTATAAAATCTAGTTATTAAAATTAGAACGGGTAGAACTTTCTCTCTTAACAATAAAGTTTACTATTGCATCCATCACATACTGTTAATCATATAAAAATTATTTATATTTTTAAAATAAAGAAAGACCCGGTATTGATGGGGTTTTTATAACACGTACAGGTATAAAATGTGTTTTTGATAGGTGACTTAAATCCAAAATTGATAACCATAAAATTCAAACATTTTAAACCTAGGTTGTTTATCAAATTGGATTCGGTGTTCAGATGCAACAATTTTCCACAATTAATTAACTTAACATTGTTCGCTCAATTCTCATTAAGTAAAATAATGTCTATAATTATCTGTGTTAATGAAAATGTGAATTCTACCAAAAAGGAAAATGACTATTCCCTTCAGTATTGAAGATCAAGTTTTGAAATAAAACAGTTTCATGGATTGTGAAGTTGGAGAGTAAAACCAATTCAAAACTTTCTCCACAAAAAATTCGTTTCAAATGTTTATTCCTAATTTTGAGTCTATGCATTTAAAACTTCTATTCAGGAAAAAGAAAAAATAAGCATTTCTTATAAATAGCATTTTATACATCAATTGCATTATCTTTTACGTTTGTGGTTATAAAATTAACGCAGTATTTGTGAATTTCTCATTTGTATGCATAAAAAAAACCATTAATTTATAAATATGAGATTATGTTTTAAATTAAGTAACATTTGAATATATTATTGTATTAGGATTCTGTTTTGGAAGGGGCGAAATTGCAAAACATCGCCAGCAGACAAAACGGACATGCTCACGTCATTAAATTATTATTTAATTCCAATTTGACGAGACTTCCTTTCTACCCGACCACTCTAGTCTCCAAGATGACATATTTCAGTTTAGTTGATTATGATGCGTGAAGATGTTGCTTTAATTATTCCTCATGTAGAGGGGAGGTAGTGGGGGGCAATGACCTACTTTAAGGGGATGTGGGGCGGCCTATACTTTCCCCTGCAGTGGTTTACTGTGGTCGGTCAACACAGTGTCTAGGAGACTTGGAAAGTGAACCATCTGCGTCTGCGCGAGTGTCAATGTGATCTCCACGTGACGAGTGTTCCAGTGTAAATATTAACAGTTATTTTATCACTGTTATTAAAAAAAAAAAATTTACAATTATTAATTTTTTTTTTCATCATCAATTTTGTGAACGATATAAACAAAAATTAATTTTTAAATAAATTACTGATTTATTTTATCAAATAATTTAAAAAAAATTAATAAACTTTTTTTTCCTTTTTAATATAAATTCTATTTTAGTTACCTAAACTGTTATTTTATCAGTCTAAATGGATTCTGCTGTATAATTTCACCGTATGGGACTATCTCACGCCCCTTCAACACCGCAGCATGCAGCTTTTTCGTCTTCTAATATTGACAAATATTTAGGTAATTCTTAAGCATTTTTGTTCTAATGATTTAATTTGTATAACTTATTTGGTAGTATATTTAAATTTAAAAATTATATTCTTGCCGCCATAGAGGTAAAATCGTAAAATGTACACGTCTCCTATTATACTTTACTTATTGCCAGAATTTGTCAAAAACATATTCATCTTTTTTTAGGATAAAGTTTTTGTACGGTCTTTCTATTTCTAAATTTGTCTTACAAATTGCAATGTAAGTTGCACTATCACAGTGAAGTAAGTTATCAAACAAAATTCTGTTTATTAATTTCAGAAATTAATATATAAGTATTCTCTTGTTATAGTATTTTAATTTGACTGAAAATATTTAAATGCTAAGCAATTATATAAAACTATAATTATTCGTTATACGTTTTGGCAACATTTACTCTATGGATAAAAATAAAACTATGATAAAATAAATATATACTCGTTAACTTAAACTGCACACTTCCAATATTCCCGGTGCTGTTATTTTTGATTTATTTAGATTTGAAATTATGATGAAATTTTTATTTTGTCAGAAGTTAGTCAGAAATTAGTAAACAATTAAAGCTGATCGTTGCAAAAAACACGAAAATATTGACTTATAAAAATTTTGTATATAATAATAAAAAATAGGATAAAATATATAGTCGCCATTTTGAATTTTGGACTCTAACATTAAAAACTATTTTCCCTCCACTTTATTCAATACGTACAGTTGCATCATTTAACAACCATTTAAACACATTTATTAAAATCATTACAGAATTTTTACTAAACTACTATTATTTTAATATAGTGTATACTGTATATCATAGTGTAGATTACCTAACCAAAAAAAATGTTGAAAATGGAAGAAAAAGCTCGGGTTTAACAAAAATCGATAGTTTTGCTCCCCAAAATTACCAAAAATCATTATAAAATTGTGCTTTCTAGTAGCGAGAAGTGGAAATCGATTTAGCCCGAAATGCCACGTTTCAAAATGTTAACAAATTTTATATATCACATTTTTTAACAATCATAAGAAATAAATAATTAATTTTCGTTTCAAAATTTGAAGTGTGCAAAACAAAACTTTATAAAAGAAGCTCGTGCAATCATTAGATGTATCTAAAATTTGACACGCTTACAAGCTGAAAATATAGTAATAAATGCAATGTGTTCCTTTACCCTACAGAATTGTGAGTTTTCGTTAAAATCTACAAAAATACTGTAATTAAAAATTCTGACTCGTTGCTTATAAGTAATATAAAGTGTTGCTAAATACTCCTAATTTTCATTATTTCAATTTGTGTCACTACAAAAATAAGAAATCATTTTCAGAATACTGGTTAATAAGAAACCTAGGCTGTAATGAAATTTTGGAATATATATTTTGTATATCTAAAAAACAAAACAAAAAATAATAAGAATTCATACAAATCGAAATAATCTAAACGGTTGCGTTACATTTTGTATTAAAAGGTGCAAAAACCATTGCATAAACTTTCCAACCTCATCCTTTCCAAAAACCAAAACTATTCTTTACAAAAATTATCATTTCGGGAGTTGTTAACGAAAACCGTGGACGCTGTATATTTAAATAAGGGCCTAGACTTGTTTCGTTGTGTCATAAAAACGTCTTCAGTGTAAGGTATTTTATTCAAATCGAGTTTTTAACAACGCCGGTCATGTTCATCCTTGTTTTTGGTAATTATTCCTTAATAGTAAATATTTATTACTAGCCATTGTAATTCCTGTTTGAGTCATTAATATTCACATATCACTAAAGCATGAACGAAATCGGAAGAGCCGATTTTGAACAATTAAATATTTCATAAACGCGCCACTCCCGATTGTTGTATATTGCCGATAACTCATTAACCGGTATTGTTGGAGAAATGACTACCAACACGTTTTGATTGGATCCTTAGAGGCTGCACTCGAGCAATCCTTGATTAGAATCGTTAAGAAAATCGTAATTTTGTGTGTGTTTTTTTTATGGCAGCTACCCTAATATATTTAGTTATAAACATATAGAAAAAGTGTTCCGAGATACAGCCAAAATAGTTCATATATCAAATTTGGTTAACATCGTACTACACGTTTGGGCTGTAGAACACTGAACTGCCGACAGAAAGATGTCCGACTGTTGTCTTTGGACAGGTTTAATCAAAATTGATCTGTGAACATATTTTGGCCACAACTCGGAATTTTATTAATATATATATTTTTTAATTGAAAATGTGGGAATGGCTGTCATATAAAAAAAAAATTATCAAATATTTTGATAAACTTTTGCTCAAAAACTCTAAGAACTTATTTATCATCATCTCTCCAAAAATGTCGGTTCGTGAATAATTGTAAAAAAAAAAAAAAAAAAAAAAAATCGGCCACGGAGTTGTTATAAAAGATGTAATTCCTCATAATCACCTGTAATGTTTTTGTTGAAATTTTAACAACATGTAAATATTGATAAAACATATTACGATACAGTAGTAATTGGTAAAAAACAAAAGTTAATCTGGTCTACTGTCAATAAAAGCTCAATGTATTACAAAAGAGCAACGAGTTTAGGTTGTATTTAATAACCACCGAACTGACTCGTTTGGTAATGAATAGTTTTACTCCATTTTGTGGATTATTTGCACCGTTTATATCTCTCATCTTTATCAAAACTTGGAGAACCGAATTAATACGTAATATTTCCCACGATGTTAGTTGATAGGTTGGGTAAAATCTGTTGACTTCTACTAATCGTTAAAAAGGATGCACATTAAATAATTATTGACTTGAAAACCGTTACAATATTTATTATGTATACGAGAAAGTTAGTGCAATGTTTTTATATTTAATATTATAACTGTAGCACGTTCCTTATGTATTTTGACACTCGTGTCACGCTGCAATCATTTATTATTTTTACTCTCCCATGACTAAGTATTGTGATGGTGCTAAAGTTTCAACTGTTAGTTTGTCTCAAGGATATATATTCTACAAACTGTGGTGTACACGCCTGCGGGTTTATCATGCTGATCCGCATATTAGAAATGATTATCTTAAATAAAAAGACCTGGGAATTATGTTATTATTAATATTGTTTAACGGAGATTTGCCATCATTTGTGTATAAAACAATTTCACGACGTTTCAAGAGTATAAATTAACTTCCGTATCAAATAATAAACCTAGAACATAAGAAGTGAAAAATAGCAAAATTGCCATAAAGGAAACTGAAACTGAACAGGCCTGAGAAATTAAAACTACGATTATAAACAAACGTGGTTATTAAAAACCACTACACAGAGGACTAAAACGGAAACAAGCGACTTATGTTTTTACTTTTTTTATGCTCTGGCTTTAACACTTGATTACTAGAGTTGATTTATACTCAAAAAACGTCGTTTATTCATTGTTATATACACAATTGATGGCAATTTCAACGATATTACTAATAAGAACAATGCAGCATTCTGCAATAACTTTAACACCAGTCTGTCATTGTTGCTCAGATAATGTGTAGCCAGTTAGTGTAAGAGTGACCGACGGTGAGCATCTCTGATGGAGGAGCTTTAGAAGTGTACTGAAGGCGGAGTTAACTGAACATATTTTGTTTGTGGTTTAAAGGCGAAAACCTCGTGGTCTTTATCGCTTTAAAAAGAAGAAAAGTACTTAAAATGGAAACTCCTACTCCTCGACGTCTACTAATAGTATCAGAGTTGGAAGAGGACAAGAATTGTTCTAGAGGCACCTAGTAGGAAAGATGAAAGAGATAGATGTAAGGTGTAGTTAAGGTACCTAGGGATTGTCACGGCATACTTCGAATCTGTTTTGGTCTAGGATAATACCATTCTTTTATTAAAGAACGGTTAGTTAATGTAGGGGGGAATGATTATATTAAAAAAAAAATTAATGTAATAGCAGATATTTCTTGTTGAAAATCCATATTCAAGGATAAAATAAAGCAATAAAGCTTAAAGTTTCAAAATATATCTTTGCCCGATGATGCCGCAAGGCGAAAAATATATAGCTCATTTATATTATTAATATATTTTGAAACTTTAAGCTTTATTGCTTTATTTTATCCTTGATTATATTTTAGACTAGATAGTGTAAAAAGTAGTGAGTTCCAAAGTTATAAACATTAAAGAAATTATAGTTCACTGAAAATCGAAATATTTATTTATTTTGGAGCAGTGACATCGACTTGTACGTATCTGACTTCTGTAGATTATTGTTAAACTTACTGGCAAGAATGCTCCGAGAAATATTTTGTAAATACCATAATTAGATGTAATTAGATTAAATTCATTTCATTGAAATAGTTTCTCATAAAAGTGATTTTAAAACACATAATAAAGTATCCTGAATTAAAAATAAGTAATAAGGAACCTATAGTAGTGTGAATATTTCGAATACGTCTTAAGGTATTAGGAACACTTTAAGTAAATTCTCAGAATTAAGTCGATCTTATTATTGATATTGTCCAATCCGAAGTTTGTGTAGGCCTATATAAAAAATAATATGTGAATTTCCTAGAGAATAAATCAACTGCCGTTATCAACTAATAAACGTAGAACATGTAAAAAAGTGAAAACGCCAATATAGCCTATTAGCGGCCATGTTAGAAACTACAACTAAAACTAGTAATTAAAACCGAACTTTTTTCTTGTTCTAGGTTTGTCACTTGATGACGAGAGTTGATGTACATTCTTGAAACGTTGTCTATTAATTTGTATATCCATAAATGATGGCAATCTACTGAATAAACCATATCAATAATATTTTTAAAAATCATCTTTAAAATCAGAATATGTTTATCTGTTCGTCCGTCTGCTTAAAGCATTTATTTTAAAAACAGATGTAACGATTAATTTAGAATTTTATTTTTGATACGTGATGGTGCTTTCATGGCAATAGTTTCATTAATTATAAGGAAAGTAGTATTCGATCTAGAGTGGGAGGTTTGCGGAGATTCAAATATTTTTTCATTTCATATTTGATGAATTTTACCTACAAATAAAGATTATCCTATGATGAATACAAATTATCGCAATTATATTCACTATCAGTTTGATAAACTATCACAGTATATGCATTTTTGAAACGACGACATTGATAAGTCACTTATTCTAGATTCCAAAACAATCCAAATGTTTTTTCTAAAATTTTGATTAAATTCATAATGATCTTAATGAGATCAGATTTGAAATCGGTATATAATGAATAACTAGAATTCAACATGCTGCTGAATAAACGATTTCCTACTTCACGAAGAATTAAGGAAGACATCCTGTTTGTTGGTTGGACACTTGTGCCGTATTCGGTTAATTAAGTCTGTGCCGGTCATGCCACCTCTGCAACAATTAATTACCCTCAACTGCAGTGTTATTGCTTGAAAGGAGAAGTGTTTTACATTCTTACTTTATAAACAGGAGAGTGAATTGAGATGGTAGACAAATTTAGGTACATATCTCTTATGTGTCCTCTTTATTAAAGTATAAAGTGTTTTATTATTTGTGGGTTTGATTTTTTATTAGAATCAGATCGATATATATTAATGTCTGGTAGTGTTTTTGTACTACTGTAATTTTTTAATATAATTGTTTTCTCTTATTTTTTAAAAAATACTTGCCACTTTATAAAAAATAAATACATATAAAACACGCAATTTATTTTCTCAATTTCAACTAGGCAACTAGGCTTTTAAAATATTATCATGACTATAAATTTTCAGGCGTTGTAGATTAAAAAACGAGTCGTGATTAATGAACTAATTTCTCAGGATTACGAATTTCAATCAAAATTTGTAAAACGTAAATATTAACAGAAATGAATTCCAAATCTAAAATAAATTAAAATTGCAGTTCGATAACTGTGTGTGTTTGTTTTGTTTCAAATAGCGATTGATAAACTTAAAAAAGCGACCGATTAAACAATTTTTGTGTAGGAATTACATCTCCCTTATTGATGGTACAAATCGAGTTATGTGCAGTTTCCAATGATAATCGTATATATTTTTTACGGGAAAAAAGAAAGTTATTGCTAAAAACAAGTACAATTTCGTCGGTAGATTAAAAACGTGTAATCCCTCCGTTTTATGTTTAGTTGACTATGGAAATCAAATAGGAGATTCCTTTGGAAGATGAGAAGACGGCTTCCTACCCAGCAAAACCTTGTCTCATACACGCACATTCACAAACGTCATGCCCCAGTACAAGTTGTCTAATTAGTGACTCACCCACTGCTTTTTGATACATAGACAACTTGCTTAAGGCTTCTAATTGTTAAGTAATGACATAATTATTTATCGAAAAGAAATTAAGGCTATATACAAACTACAACTACAAATAAATTAAAAAACTGCCCCGAGGTTATAAATCTGTTAGGGGCTTTATTACGTGTAAAACTATGAATGTATACTAAATCTAGATTAAACATGAAATACACATAAAAAAGAAAAATAACATTATAAAATTAATATTCATTGGCTAGAAAATGACAAAACCGCAGCCGACCGAACCCAGCAAAATAAACAATAAACTTACATAAGGTTACAAATTACAACAAAAGAATAAGTAGCTTCCTATTATAACTACTCCAGGATATTTAAAAAACAACAGAACTTACTAAATTTAGTTTATTCAAAAACTTAATTACTAAATATTTATTTATATACTAAATACACACACTAACACCCTCACCCCCACCTCCAAACACTCACTCACACAACTTCACATATAAAGTCTGTACCCACGCACACAAATCTTTTTTCAACGCATAATCAAATTAACACTTTAAAATACAGTTCAATATTTTCTATTTGGGTTAAATGTTTTCTTAATAACCGGGAAAATTTATTATTATTTTTACAGTTTTGAATGTTAAGTGGTAAACAATTAAAAAACTTTGGTGCTAGGTATGTGAAGAATTTCATAAATACAGTCAAATTAGGTTTAGGCACAAAAGTACTATCTATTGAATGCGGATGTTCATACAAGTTTATTGAAAACGACTACAAAAAAGCCGTTGTTAAAACATAAGGGAGAAATAATGTGAATAAATGAAAAGTTGAATATTAAAGAAAGAATGTTGAAATATATTTGTCGTATGATTGATAAAACCGTATTGAATAATTACATAAACTATGAAAATTTTATCTAACATGTGGTAACTTAAAATAACAAACATAATTATTTACAAACATTGCAAAAAAGCATTAAAACTATAACCTGCTTCCTTTTTTGAACTGAAACCTTGAACGATATAACGATGCAGTCGATACGTTATCAGCAAAACAGCAACATTAATGTCTGTTAGAAATATGACGTATTAAAAGAACATAAAAAATACAATAAAATATTGTTATGATTTAACAAAACAACAAACAAATATCAATTGACTAAAATTAGCCTAATCCATTAAGCTGCACAAAAGCTACAAATGAAAACATCTTATAAATTTAAACTAATAGACAGAAACAGTAAAAAAATAAATAGTATCAAGAATTTAATTAAATTTCGTTTCGCCATACGATTTTAAATTAGAAATAAAGAGATCAATTTGGAAACGCTTATATATACAGCAAACACCTGTAATTAGGTACCAGATTGAAAAAAAAATTGCCCTTTGGATTCGAAAACGATGCTCTATTAGAAATTTTATTTTTTAAAATTTAACTTGGCAATAATCAAAGAAACATTTTAAAAACAGAATTAAAATATGTGGTATATAATTTTTACAGGGTGATACTTTAGAGAAAGTATTGTTAAGATTAGAAATTTTAATTTCGTGAGAAAATAAAATGTTTTTGAATAAGTAAATGTACTTATACAGTATTTTCACACTATGTTTGTGAATTTTCATTTACTACAGACGAGCGAAGCGAGTGTGGACTATGGCTACAGCAACAGTTTAACTAATTAGTATGACGAGAGAAGTGTAATCATCTCCTTAGAAGACAAGTAAAGGACAACGATTCCTTGAAATTGGTTGTTGTTTGATATCATTTTTCTTAAAATTTTGGGCACAATAAATAAAAAGTTTTCTTTAATTTGTACGGTAAAAAATAAATTTTGTGTTCAGATGAGTCCAGTAGGTGAATCATGCCAATCGCCAAGAGTCAGGAATAATCACTTGTGTTTGTGTAAGTGAGCGCTGAGTGTGTGTTAGGGAGGTGGCCCTTCTGTTATAAGGGTCGCCACAGATCTTGACCGATGAATCGGCGCTACTAGCCATTCTGAAACAGCGAACCAGCGCCAGCGGTTCGCAAAACGGAGTAATCCAAAGCGGTGAGCGCGTTGTCGTTCACACGTTCCTAGACATGTTGAGAATAATAAAACACCACAATGAAACTTATATTTGCCTTTTCTGCATGAATTTCCGCATAGAACGGTATAAATATATTTTAATTTTTAAATTATGTGTAATTTTTAATAATGAAAAATATTAGAAAGTTGAAACAAAATGACACGAAAAAGTCAGTAAGCGAGAACTTTTTTTTAAATTTTTGTGGTAGAAACAAACTTCCAGCGAGAAAGTTGTAGCAAATCAGTTGATCTTAAAAATGTATTCGAAAATATTTTTGATAGAACTTTTAGTTTGTTCAATACTTCGATGTAAATAACCGCTATGTGAAGTTCTACGCGCACCGCACAAGCGGTTGCGCTTGTCAAACCCAGCGCTTGCCAAACCATCAGTCAAAATCCGTTGCGACCCTTATAGTGAGGTAGCAAGTGACAAACTATAGTCATTATGATAAAGTTAGGTCGTAATACACACTTAAATAGGGAGGTTTACAGATTTGATTTTTTTTATTTTTTATTGTCTAGATGTTTTTTCCTCAATACATACATATTTTGTATACATGTTGCGTTTATTTGAGGTTATGGTTTCGCGTTATAGCTCAGCTTCACTGCGTTAAAAATGCATCGCCAACTTAATGTAAAATGGAGTTACAGTACTTATCCTCTTCGAACCACCTGGACCATACAGTCACCACAACACCGCTTGGTTTCTTGCTACAGCTTTTAGTTTTGTTAGTTTTTCTAACACCTTTAATTTTCTAATCCAGATTTCCCTGCAGATGTTTTTTGATCTTCCTTTGTACCTTTTCCCTGTCTTATTCGAACCCAGTTCTGTCCTTCTGTTCGTTCCGTAACTTATGACTTTTCCATTTCCCTTTTAATGGTGTTTTGGTATAGGTTTTTGAGCCTAAGTTCTTCGTTGGCAATTCTTTGGATTAAGAATAGAATATTTAGCAGAAATTTGTTTTCTAAATACTTGTAACTTTTGTGTTCACTTTGTTGTGACTTTCCATGACTATGACTTGTAAAAGAGCACGGATTTTTGAAGTAAATATTCTGAGCTTGGATATTACTGATAGTCCATTGGATCTCCCACAATGTTTCATATTGCAAAACTCGATGAGCGCCTTCGTTCTCACTTGTAACACTACGTAAGTAGACAAATTTATTCACCTCTTCTAGAGCCCTACAGTCTAATTGTTTATCGGTACCTTGGCTTTATGCCTTAAGGCCCCCATACACGTACCGGCAAGACTGTCAGTCTTGCCTGAACAGTCCGCCGGTGACCGGCGGCCGGAGCGTGTGTGGGGTCCGGCTGGACTGTCAGTTAGGACTGTACCGGCGGCCGGTGATCGAATGAAAACTCATCAGTTCAACCCGCTTGCCGGAAGCTGTTTCAGTCAAAACTTTTTTGATAGCCCCTAATGCTAGTAATAAACCTAAAACGGCGTAATCATCGTCATCACTAGACATTTTGAACTATAAATAACCTTCAGAAAATAAATTTAAAACAAAACTAAACACTAATACTGGACACTAATTAAAATACTAAACACTAAACAACTACACAAAAAATACTTTCAAATCTATTAACTTAAAACTACTAAAAATTTTCAACGCACGAAGAAATCAATGAGTTTTGATGCGCTTACCGGACAGAATTGAACTGAACGTGTATGGGGTAGTCAGTCCAACAGGCCGCCGGTCTCCGGCCGACTGTTCAGGCTAGACTGACAGTCTTATCGGTACGTGTATGGGGGCCTTTAGTCTTGTCTTATATATCATCTGTATGTTAAGCGTTGCTTGGAAAAAAAAGGTGTCAGTAAAATCAATGTCCAAGTGAATGATACCTGTTCTGCAAGATATATCTTGCATTAAAATCCAATCAATGACAACAAGATTGATACCTATGTTTACTCTTACAGGATCTGATAATTCCCCACTGCATATTATCTTGCATTAAATTATCATAAAAAGCTTTAGTGACTTTTTACTATATTATAACATTAGTTTCTAAATAACTTCATAATAAATAAAGATTGAGCTTGACTTGTGAGATGACTTAATAGAATAAAAGTTGACATAAATATTCTCACAAATACTACGTTTATTTATTTAAACGTATTTAAACACGTTTTTATCAACTTGTCTATACTAAGGTCGAGGCCGTCAACAAACCACAAATCCCTTAAGGTCAGTATATCTGCTGCTTATTTATTAAATTGTCCCTAACCATACACTCAAGGATACATGTTTAGGTCCGAAATACTAATTAGGTCCTAATTAGAGTTCATCCATTCAAACATTTGATGATATTAAATTAATAACGCTTCTTTAGCATTAATTAACATTTTATTTGAAGTGTGTAGGCCTAACTAAGACATATGACAGCGTGTCTTGCTATAAAAGGAGAAATATAATAAGGCCCACTGAACCGGCATAGCTAACCTACGTGTAAACCGATATGTATGCAAATCATCATATATTAAAATTAATTAGGCGAATGTTAACTCCTCCTAACTGTGCACACATGCAAATTTGATGTGCATTTAACACTTTAAAAAATGATCTATTTCTTTCTTTAAAAATTCGTTGATTTAAATTGAAGCTTAATTATATCAAGCGTGAATATTCAACACGAAGAGTAACATCAATGAAGATAGTGTGAAAATTTTGTTTATTTATTCGTTTTGCCAACCTTCCCCTAACAGTGTAAAAACATTGTACAAACGTTGTCTTACCTGTTCCCAAAATCCAATAAAAAGCAATCAAATCACACACACACTCAAAACAAAAAAAAAAACTTCACAAATGTAAAAAAGAACAGATTTTGACAGCCCCATTAAAAGTATTTTACCTGTGACTCACGGACAAGCATTTTTGTAAACGTGGCGATCAAAATGTTTTCTATGTATCCTTAGAGGTTAATTGTGATTAAAATCTAAGTTTTAATGATAGTGAAGTTATTGTTATTGTATTTTACTACCAACTGATATCGACTTCTGTACTTTTACCGTCGTGTAACCTTGTAATGCGTGGGTAACTATTTTATGCAGGTCATGATCGGGGGAGGAAATATTTCTCTGAAGCTTCAGAGGCAATCTCTAGAAGAGCATGGCAAGTGGGTATTTCGTGATGATCTTTAAAGTGTATCCTAACTCTAAAACGTTGTACACTATATACCACTCCTCAGAAGATGTTTAAATATTTTATGCAGGTCATGATCGGGGGAGGGAATATTTCTCTGATGCTTCAGAGGCAATCTCTAGAAGAGCAAGGCAAGTGGGTATTTCGTGATGATCTTTAAAGTATATCCTAACTCTAAATTGTTGTACACTATATATCACTCCTCAGAAGATGTTTAACTATTTTATGCAGGTCATGATCGGGGGAGGGAATATTTCTCTGAAGCTTCAGAGGCAATCTCTGGAAGAGCATGGCAAGTGGGTATTTCGTGATGATCTTTAAAGTGTATCCTAACTCTAAAACGTTGTACACTATATATCACTCCTCAGAAGATGTGTAACTATTTTATGCAGGTCATGATCGGGGGAGGGAATATTTCTCCGAAGCTTCAGAGGCAATATCTAGAAGAGCATGGCAAGTGGGTATTTCGTGATGATCTTTAAAGTGTATCCTAACTCTAAAACGTTGTACACTATATATCACTCCTCAGAAGATGTGTAACTATTTTATGCAGGTCATGATCGGGGGAGGGAATATTTCTCTGAAGCTTCAGAGGCAATCTCTAGAAGAGCATGGCAAGTGGGTATTTCGTGATGATCTTTAAAGTGTATCCTAACTCTAAAACGTTGTACACTATATATCACTCCTCAGAAGATGTGTAACTATTTTATGCAGGTCATGATCGGGGGAGGGAATATTTCTCTGAAGCTTCAGAGGCAATCTCTAGAAGAGCATGGCAAGTGGGTATTTCGTGATGATCTTTAAAGTATATCGTAATTATCAAAATGTTGTTACACTATATATCACTCCTCAGAAGATGTTTAACTATTTTATGTAAAAAAATAATAAAATCTAAGGTGAGTTGTAAAAACTTTATTTTTTCAAAACATTCTTTAAAACATTTTAGGTGGGTGAAATTGAAGATCTATACCATAACCTAGTATTACCAAATCGTAAGTAAAAGTGAAGCGAAGGGTAAAAATTACTTTTAGCCGAAGTATTTGAAAACAGCCAATTGAAGTAATGATTGCTTGTCAATTCAACTTATACATTGTAGTTGCCTTCAAAATTTTCCGTTGGATTATGTTTAAAGTCGTGAGAAGTCAAGAGTTTTAAGCTGTTTGCCATGCACTATAACAGACAGCTACATATATTCATAATTAAAACATATATATATATATATATATGTTAATATATATAAAGCTATATATATATATATATTTATATATATATAAAGCTATATATATATTTATATATATATATATATATATATATATGCTAACATATATATAAAACCCAAATATATATTGTAGTTTATCATTGTCGTAGTGCGTACACTTAGGTGTTATTTGTTGATATTGCACATGAACTAATTTGTGTATAAAATGATTTATGAAAAAAGGGTAACACGTAAATCGTGGTGCTTTTGCTACAGAGCTAGATTTTAGTTCTAGCCATTACAACAATTGCCTTTACAATTAATTAATCTTAATGAAATGTTTACTCTTCTGTTTGTATGTAAATATCATTAGATAAAATTAGAAATTTATTATTTGTTTTTTGTTTGTATTTTTTACAAAATGATACAGACAATTTGAATGATTACGTAAAAATTCTTTTCAGTATATTTTTATAAGAAAGCGTTAAGATTTCAGACAGGATGGATCAATTTCATCCTGGTATTTTGACCCTTAAGTGTAATGGGTCAAAGTCCAAGAAGCATAAACGGACCTTCCATACCTCTGTAAGAATGTATGATAGAGTACAGGGATGTTAATCATACTATGTTCTAGCAATTGTAATATCTTTCTAGACATATATACTCTTGAAAAGAATCACATAAAGAAAGATCAACCTTCCTACTATAGGTTCTTCAGTAATTACTTTTTAATACATATCAGCTGACTGGTGAACCCATTACAGTAAACAATATGAGTTATGAGGCCCGGAGGGCTATAATTAAGTTGGATAGCTCGAGTTAGAAAGTAATCATTTAACGGTTTTGTTAAAGCCACAATAAGTGATAGCAAGATTTACTGCGGGGGGCAATTTATTAATTATCATTTGACAATAAGAAATATTATTCCTACTGTTGGAGCCTACTGACCCAGTGCCATGGCGTTTTTATTGTTAATTGCTCATTTTGTAGCTTAGTAAGAGTTTCTCACATAGTTTGGAGAAAGTATTGTGTTTGGAATAAGTTTCTCTCTACAATCCGTTTGGTTTGTTGTTATTGTTAATGCGCTGTTGTGATTCCTAAGGTACAGGATTCGAACATAAAATAATTTATTTTTTAGAGGATAGAATTATTGCCAGATTTTCAACAAATTTGATTTAATTGAAAACCGGAGGCTGGTTTTGTAGTGGTTGATATTTTTGTTCGGTCTTCAAAAATTAAAATTGACTGTTGGTCAGACAACAAACATGACAGGGAGTGTAATAAAGAGAGAGAATGAATGATTTATTTTTTTAAGCGCGAATTTAGATTCATTAAAAAAATTGTAACCTAAAGAAAGAGAGGGAGTAGAATAGAATTAATATATTTTTTTAGTCAAAGTTAGGATCACAGGGTCCTCTCTTCCATTTAAACCCTTCAAAATAAATACATCATTTTAAATTATATAAAAAATTTAACCTAAAAAAAGAGAGGGAATTAAAAAAAAAACTTTATTATCTGAGTGGAAGTTAGGACCACAAGGGTCCATTTTACCCCTTCAAAATAAATACATTATTTTAAATTAGAAAAAAACTTGTAACCTAAAGAAAGAGGTAATACAAAAAAAAACTCATTAATTTAACCTCTTCAAAATAAATACATCTTTATAAATTATAAAAAAACTTTTAACAAAAAGAAAGAGAGGGAAGAGAAAATAATTACTCTTTATTCTCTGATTCGAAGTTAGGACCACAAGGGTACACTTAACCCCCCCCAAATAAATACATCATTTTAAATGTATAAAACTTTTAACCTAAAGAAGAGAGGGAATAAAAAAAGATTTACTCTTTATTCTCTGAGTCAAAGTTAGGACCACAAGGGTCCACTTAACCCCTTCAAAATAAATACATCATTTTAAATTATATAAAACTTTTACCCTAAAAGGAGATGAAATAGAATAGAAGTAATCTTTATTTTCTGATTCTAAGTTAGGACCACAGTGTCTTTTCACTTAACCCAATATTTAATTTAAAACATACTCATATAAAATAATAATTATAATTACAAAATATTTAATATAAAAAATATTTACTTTTTTAAAAATATAAATAAAATAAAACATAAAAACGATCTTTTACTGCTTTTAATATATTCCAGCAACGAGTTCTAAAGGTTTCACCCATTACAGCAAATAATTTATTAAACAAAACAGTGGTATGCTTTCCTACAAGTAACAAAGATAATTCTTTTCGTGTAACTCTAGGATTGTTGTTTGAAGAGTAAGGGGATCCAGTGAACAGAGCGTGGAGTAACAACAAAATACGATAATCGACAAGTTAACTTGTTTATATTATTCTCTTTTTTCTTTCTTATCTTCTTGGAGAAAAACCTCTCGCTCATATTAAAAATAAGATGATAAGTACATACAATAAAGACCCCTATCCCTAGAATACTCTAATAGTGTCAGGGTCGCTACAGAACAAGAGTTGGTCAAGAGAGACTTTATAGCAAAGATGAAAAAGTAGGATCTAACCCAAGACAACGTGAAAAAAAGTGTAGATCAAGCTAAGGCCCCTCGGGATTGCCAAGCCCTCGGGAAAGTGAACCCATGAGGATGATAGTTTTCTGAAACATGATCACCACTATTTATAACGTAAGAAATAATTTTGAATACGCTGCAGTTTGCTTACTAGTTCTATTGTCATATTAATAATTATATACATCAGGAAGTGAGAGAGAGGTAAAAAAGGAGGAAGAGAAAATGGGGAGGGGAGAGAAAATTAGTAAAATATGAATTCTTGTCTCTACAATCAAAGAAACATTAAATTTATCAAATTAGATGAAACACAAAATGAAATATTTTTTTAGTTTTGAATTTTTATCAAGTATTTTTCTTGTGAGAAAATAAGATAAAGTCTGTTTTTATCAACGTTTAGGTATAATTTTCGTTAATATGAGGTCTTTAATAAAAAATCCGACTTCGTAAGTGCAAAGAGAATACCAAAGGAAATGATTAGTTAAATTAGTTAAACCAGGTCTCCAAACATACTCATTCTTCGCTAGAAAGTTTTGAAGAAAATAATCACAAAAATACTATTACTGTATCTCTAAATAGACCTCAACGATTTTGATCAAATTTACTAAGGCTACGTAAATCTAAAAAAAAAAAAAAAAAAAAAAACTTATAGGTTATCTCTCCAATAATAGCTGTTTGGGAGTAATTGGTTCAAAATAATCCATCTGACTGTCATAAAAAAGGTAACTTCTCAAAATCGGCTTTACTATATCTTTAAAATTTAAATGAAATGTGAAAATTAATGACCCAATCCCGTGTGCAAAAACGCAAATATAAAATATTAGGGTTCAGAAATAATTGGCATAAAAACAAATTTAACCTTCACCGCAGTCAATAAAAGTCGAATTCAATAAAAAAACTATTTACTCTGAGATTGTTATAATCCACAATCGTACACGTTTACATATTTACTGTAAAAAAATTTTTTACGGTGTTAATTCAATATTTACTGGCATTTTTGATGGCGAATAATTTCTTTTGGTTTTAGGGATGAATGAGTCGGAAAGATTATACTTTCATTTCGGCATGTGAAGATGTCGACCGTGCACTTTACTTGAAAGGAGGCCGAGACAAGGCTGACGCACAGTAGCGTACCTAAGCTTAATTAGGATCTAGCGCTACCTATCCTACTTCACACGAACTCATCTCCAGTGTTAAACACCTCGATGAGAACAATGGTTTCCCCTTACTAGGAGAACTAGGTAAACTTGGTCCTATTTTGGATAAACTCAACTTTCTCATTAACAAAGTTACCAATTGTTTTAATAATTATATACTGCGGTCATCCTGTAATCAGCAGAAAGCTAAATATTAACTGAATTAACCTCTGGGTAACCTTAATTAATGCGTATTATTTCAAAGATTTTTGGTTTAAAACAAATCGGTTGTACAATAAGAGCATTGTTGTTAGTTTTAATGATAGTGAAGTTATTGTTATTGTATTTTACTACCAACTGATATCCACTTCTGTATTTTAACCGTCGTGTAACCTTGTAATGCGTATTATTTCAAAACCGGTTGTACCTTAGGGCAGTGTTTTTAGTTTAAATTATATTAAATTCCATTATGTCGTAATAAAAGCGCACGTTCAACCTTGCCCAATACCAAAACAGTCTCAATTTGTTATCAAACATTACATTTTTATTTTTATATTCAAAATAAGAAATTAAATTTGCCTATCCTTAAATCGTATTTGATTAAAATCAAACTTTTATATCAGTCAAGGTTCATTTTTATTTTGTGTCTAACACCCCATTTAAAATTGCACATGGATTTTAGTCATTAATCTTTAAACCCTAATAAAATTGATTGAAATCTTTATAGCCGATTTTGAGAAATTACGTCTTTAATGATAGCCTCATGACTGATGTTTTTTTAATCGGTATTTTTGAAAAGATTGGTTTGTTTGGATGCTTAAAAACTGTCTTGAGAAAACAATTTATCAAAAGCTTAAAAGACGATTTTGAAAGAGCAAAATATTTTTGCCTTTTTACCTTATAAAATATATTAAATGTTGAGCTTGACTTATGAGAAAAATTATACAGTATACCAAACACACAGAACACAATTCTCACAAAAAATACGCCTAAGTATCAGACGCGTTTCAACGACAAGGTCGTCCTCTTCAGTGATACCTCTCCGTTTCATATCAGTATCACTGAAGAGGACGACCTTGTCGTAGAAACGCGTCTGATACTTAGGCGTATTTTTTGTGAGAATTGTGTTCTGTGTGTTTGGTATACTGTACCTTATAAAAGCTATCTTAAAAAGTTCCAAGATATGGCCAAAATGCCTTTATAACGAATTTGATTAAAATTTCTTCATGCGTCTTGTCTATAGTGTATTGTACAAACAGGGAACTTGAGGAACCCCGACTCGGTGTATATTGTTTTTCATGAAGTCTTGGGTGAGATACCTCTCATCATTCCTATCAGCTTGACCAGTTCTTGTTCTTTTCTGACCCTGACACTGTTGGAGTATTCGAGGACTAGAGATCTTTATTTTATGTTAATTTCTCTCCTTTTTTTTTTAAATGGCGAAGTTTAACGAGAGGATTTTTGTCTTTTTACACCAAGGAAACCTAATTTAATATTTTGCTCTCTAATGCTGAACAATATGGTATCATTATTTTATTTAATTGCTTGTTGAAAAACAACCGAATTACCGGTAAAAAAAGAAGACTACTAATTCTTGGTAATTTACTAGAAACAAAAAGGAGCTTTTTTTAATCAAAAACTCAGCATTTAACTTTATAACTATTTTGAAAGTTGACTGTTAATTGTTGGAAGACCAAGAAAAGCTTGGGTATCTCAACAGCAGTTATCACTCAAGATATAACAAAAATAAAGATATCATTTGGTTAATGTTTTTAATTTTGTAAATAGTATTCGAGGCGTCCAAAATATTTAATGAATACCATTTTGAAACGTTTAATTGTTATACATCTTAAACCGTTCTGCATTTATGTCTTGTTTTTGTATACTTATATGAACTTTATTCTTTAGTTTGATGTCTTGCAGAATTCGGCAGTCTGTATATAATTATGACATCATTTAACTATACATAGGACATATTAATTTTTAGAAATATAATACAGTGTTTTAATTCTCCAATACAATAATAATTTGTTTCCTTCACATGCTGATATTTTTTCTGAAATATTAAAATTTTCATACAATTTTAGGAAATACATTTTTTTAATCCTACTATATTTATTTCCCCTATAAAAATAAACTGCTATCAAAATTCCTAACTTACAAACAGACAGATTCAAGACGATATTTATTGTAATTTATGTAAAATATTCCTACAGTTTCCTACAATATCGTGCACAAACCTACAACCAGATCGAATGATCTAATCGTGTATCAATTCTCATGATATATCGATTATAGAGTCACGTTTCGATTTAAATCGCAGGAAGTGATGTTGTACAGACACTAAGAGTCATTTAACACTAAAAGTTAAATAGAACTACTGTAAACACAGCACATGGGAATTTGAAGTGAGAGACTTATAAAAACTTGGTTTCATGAAAATCAACAATAGCATATTTTCTTTTGGACTTTTAAGAATATCTGTGAAATTTACGAAATTTATAAATATTACGAGTTCTATAAATGAGCGCTGCAAAGAAAGTTAGATAAACTCCTTTACACACCCATCCCTAAAACCAAATAAAACCAAAAAACCAATCAAAGATCAAATTCAAAGATTACCGGTTAAAGAAAAAGAACCATGCACCGTGTTTATATATATATATATATATATATATATATATATATATATATATATATTGACGACGGTTTTGTGTTTTTCCTGAAACTTGATATTTTTCATTACTGATGATTTCATACAACGGTTTGCCTCATTAATCTCAATAATTCAATAAAATTTGAACGAAATCGGTCTTACCGATTTTGAGAAATTACGTCTTTTATAACAGCCCTTAGTCAATTTCTTGTGTCGATAACTCACGAATCTCAAACGAAATGAGGAAAATTTTGTCAATATTTTTACAACAAATTTTATAAAAATCGTAATTTTGAGTTTTTTATTATTCCTAAATTTTGAGTTATTGAAAAAAAGAAAAAAAAAAAGAAAAAGAAACTCCCAAGATATGGCCAAAATATGTCCAGATACCAAATTTGATTGAAATTGGTCCGCGGGTTTAAACTGTAGAGATGGCACACGACATACAGACATCATTCCAAAAACCACTTTTTTGGACTCACAGGACCTTAAAACGGATATATTTACTTCGATTTTTCGAGCACAACTGTTTCTTTACTTCGTAGGCCTATGTGAGAAAGTAAACGTGTACCAAATCCCTCTCTCTCCGCGGCTCTCTTCTCTACAATTCTATTGTGTTTCTAATATCCAACATCTTATTCCCATTTTCATTTCCTCTGCCTTCACTGAAAACTTTCAATGTTTTCTGTGACTGCATACCGATCTATTATCGTCTGGACTAATATATAAAGGCGCTGGTTATTATTCCATAAAACATGTCGTACCCTTCAGTCTGTTGGCCTAACAAGTTTCTACTCCCCAACTTTTGGTTGTGTTGATATCTCCATTCATGACGGTTTCTGTCTCCAGTTTAATATGTCATCCTCACTCTTAACAGAATAATATAAAATGTAACCGTAACATCTGTTCTAAACTTCAAGGTTAATTTCACCTTTACCTAAATAAATGGATAGAAAGTTCTTTTAATACATTGGATTTTTTTACAGTTTTAGGTGCTTTTAAAAAGGTTTTAAACTGAATCAAAGGACTAAATTTAAAGGATAAAAGTAGAATTGTTTCGTTGGTTTACTCTTATCGCCGATACATTTAAATTTGACTTGCGAAGATAATATTTTACTTGCACAGATTACTTTTTAAATCTTGTAACTTTGAACGTTACAACAAAAATAATTTTGAAACATAAAATGAAGTTACTATTTAATTACCTTGTATTGAGGTGTTACCGTCGAACAATCCTTACTTGTAGTTTACACTATCTTATATGACGCGTTTCGACTATTTGTCAGTCATTTTCAAATATAAAAATACTTAACAACACATATTAATTCACATTTAAAAAACACGATTAAAAACATACATACACGGACGACGCGCGTTGTCAGTGACCGTTCTCGTTGACTCACGATCGTCAATTGTAATGTTTTTAATCTTGTTTTTTTAAATGTGAATTAATATGTGTTGTTAAGTGTTTCTATGTGTTTTTATATTTGAAAATGACTGACAAATAGTCGAAACGCGTCATATAAGATAGTGTAAACTACAAGTAAGGATTGTTCGACGGTAACACCTTAATACAAGGTAATTAAATAGTAAATAATTATTAACAATCCAGTTGGGCTATAAGCAAACATAATGGAATAAAATGAAGGTTAACTTATTTGATGTATCACCTGTTTTTATCCCTCGAGTGGACTTGGTTGTCGTTTTATCTTTTTTCTTCGACGCGTTTCGGGAACCTAATCTCATTTTTAAGTATCACTCAATTACAGCTAGTTATTTAAAAATTTGAAACACATTAATCACAATTAAAAGTCACAGAAACACAATTTATATATAGACATACAGTAAGTTTAATTTCCTGTACGCATCATTGCGTGGTTTGCAAGACGGAAAAACAAACAAAAACTAACATAATAAATCAAAATAATAATTAGTTCAACTGTTTCTGAGAGAAATAGTTCTAACGAACATATGGAGAACTCGTCAATAAATAAAGGTTAAACAATCGAAATGCTAACCGATGAAAATATCAGTTTGGTATTTGTAAATCAGCTATGGACGCCGTCTTTGATTTTGAAGATAATTTCAAACAATATTTATGTAACATCTACACTTGTTGTACTTACATCTTAAACATAAACTTTGTTAAATAGTCAAAACAATTAAAATACTATTAACCAAACAAAATATCAGTTCGGTATTTGTAAATCAGCTCTGGACGCCGGCTTTGATTTTGAAGATAATTTCAAACAATATTTATGTAATATCTACACTTGTTGTACTTACATCTTAAACATAAGCTTTGATAAATAGTCAAAACAATTAATATACTATTAACCAAACAAAATATCAGTTCGGTATTTTTAAATCAGCTCTGGACGCCGGCTTTGATTTTGAAGATAATTTCAAACAATATTTATGTAATATCTACACTTGTTGTACTTACATCTTAAACATTAATATTTTTTCGCGTTGTTTAAAGAAGAAACAATCGGAGTCATCATAGAAAAAAGTTTTTTTTTTAAAATAAAAAAAAATAAGGTAGCCTAAATTGAATGAATGAGCTTTTATGACAACTCCGTGGTCGATTTCTTTGATTTTTACTGTTTACTGACAAGCTGGTATTTCTAAGAGTTGATTAAAAACAATTATCAAAATTGTTAGATTAGATTTTGAGAAAAATGGTAATTTTGTAATTTTTTTTTATTGCAGCTACCCCCTAATTTTAAGTTATCAAAAAAGTGAATACAAATTCTAGAAATATGATGAAATTACTACGTCCACTTCCCAAATATGATTGAAATCGGTTCACCTGTCGAGCTATATAGCACGCACGGATGATAGACGGAGATTATCCCCTCATCCTTTTTTTTTCCACCCATCACACAACTGTCTCCAAGAGTTAAACCCATTTTAGGTAAGAAAGTATGTGCGATATTCTTGTCAAGTGAAAGATATCAACAATTACGATTAAGCTCGGTGCGTCCTACCAAATTTAGCTCACTACACTTTCAGTCTGCACATGCGCGCATGCGCCTGAGAGCGATTTATGTCTAAAGTCAACAATTGTCTGAAATTGGACCGTGTGAGTAACAATCGGTTTCATATCTCGTGACAAGCGCTCGTGCTAGTGTGCGCGCGCACCTCCACAATTAGGAGAAACTGCTTTTGACATTGTCCCACATCCGTGTACAATCTCCGGCTTTTTAAACAAATACCACTTTTTTGATCAGTTGGTAAGAAGTTGGATTATATTTGTAGCAGAAATACGGTATTGCAGTTATCCTTGTAATGTGTGTGGTGCTTGTTATTCGTAAAACTCGAACACTTAGGTTATTATTTGTTACATATACGTCGTAATATAGAGAAAGGTATAGTTCGAAGTATTACGATCAGATTCATCATTCTCACATGTCCAGTATTGTTATGTGATCCATAAAAATAGATGTCCCGTTTATTTACGAATAAATCAGTTTTGAGGTCCCCTGAGCTACAGCCAAAACGTGCGGGCCGATTTTAATTATATTTGCTATTTGGGCGTATTTTGACCACATCACGGGATGTTTTAAATTCGTTTTGATAAATAAAAATTTGGGAGTAATAACTACAAGAAAAAAAGCACACAGTTACGATTTTGATCAAATTTCGTTTAAGTGTTTAAGCCTTTAAGGGCCCAAAAATACGTGTTGATCGTCTTCTCTCCAAATATCCAGATAAAAAAAAAAATACAAAATCGACCTTGAGGCTGTTAGTAAAACGTGTAATTTTCCAATATTGACTTTCGAGATTTTTTTTTTTTTTCTTTTTTTTTTTTCAACTTTGAAGGAAACGTGAAGATTAAAGACTCAGGTCCGTTTGAAAAATTGGGAGTAACAAAATACGTTTCAGAAATAACTCGTAAAAAACAAAAATTGTGCTTTGAACACCCATAAGCTTGATATGATTTACGGCGACGATGTGATTTGGCAAAGCCAGTTTAGACCCTTATTTGATACATTTCACAGCTCTTATTACACTTTTTGATTAGCAATTTACCGAACTGATTTTTTAGTGACGATTAGTTTTAGTTCTTTTTTATTTATTTCTGAGAATTACTGTACGAGAAAGTCTGTGCAATATTATACCACTGTTTATATTTAAATAAATCATTGGTATTATTCAGTTACACACAATTTATTGCATTGAAGGCTGTCGTTAAAGCGACTTTAGTTTTGTTCAATCTGTCTTACAGTTACCAACATTACAACTTGAAAATCATCGTACCGCGTGACATATTTTATTATTTATTACAAAATTCCCTAATAACAGTAATTATGTTTTCGTATCGTTGTAAATTGCGCATTAGAAAACCGATGTTAAATTTACGATCCAAAGTCACCTGTGCTATTAAATTCTCCGTAGAACTTTATCGTTACTACAGTCTATTTATTTCCACCTATCTAAAAGGCCAAATAATATGTCATAAACTCTATAGTATATACCTGCTCTAAACCTGTCTTACGGGGAATAACAACATTTTTAGTTTCATAGAAAACAATAGCTTATGTATAGTTCATTGTTTCAATTCAGTAAAAACGCGTTTTATTTTTATATCCGAAATATAAATCTAGTTTGCATCACTCAGAAAATCTGCGCTTCCGTTTTGAACTGCAATAAATACATGACCTCAGATTAACTTTATTGAGTTGAAATAATCTTTTCAGATAATTAACACTGATCAAAACTTTGTTGTAGTCATGGTTCTGATAATTTTTTAGAGATTAATTAATTGCATCATTTTCTACCCTTGTATAGTGTCTTTAAAAAGTAAGTTTATGCTTTAAATGATTGTGGTTTCGTTATTTGTTGTCCAATCCCCGATAAATACCTTTTACTGTATGGAGATATATTTGGGATTTATTAAAAATCAACAGCTGTTATTTTCGTTGCCATAGCAACGAGTTTTCTCATTATTGACTAATTTCAAACAAATTTATAAATTTTTACATTCAATTAATATTTTTAAAGGATTAAAAGAGCAAGACTATAAGAAGAAAGGTGTAAAACCAGCTGGGTGGGATGTACAAGTATAAGTTACTATTTAAAATTAATTCCACCGTCCATTTTGAAAAAAAAAATCTTTAAATTTGTTATCATACAAATTACACCCCCGAAATTAAATTAAATATTAGTCTAAGTTAAAACGTTATATTCCTATTTCTTTGAGTCTGAAATAAAAATATTTGTAAAGCTCTGATCTATGTACGTTGTAGACGGTGTAATGTACGAAAGTTTAAACAATTTGTAAAACATTCAATTCGGAAGCACGCTTCGTCAGTTGTGGACCAGTTGTTAAATTTCTATTTGCAATTCAACACGCCGCCATTTTGCCAGATTCTGGAGCACAAGGACATTCCTCGAGAACATCGTAACTTTCTTCAAGTAATTCTGCGTGTCAAACAGTCACGTGACACGATGGGGGGGGGGATTATCGACCACCTCGATAGAAATATCAAGATGTTCAGTTCGCCAGTATTTATAAAATTAGCGATTTATAGACTAAAACAGAATCTACAGGTAATTTATAATGCAAAGCACTCCCAGAATATTTTCAATTCGTACACGAGGCAAATTCAAGAGCCGTGATATTTAATGGGTGTTATACTTTTTCGATAACAATAATGGAATATACATTTGAATAAGAAACTACTATTTTATTTATTTTCATATTATATAAACAAATTAAATTAACCTTAAGTTTTTGAAAATTAATTATAATAAGTTTAAAATCCTTGAACTGGGTTTTCAAAATTAAATTCATTGTTAAATTATCCTAAAACTAGAATTGTTAATAAATCTTAGTTTCTATACATAAAATACTTAAGCTTCCTGGAACATTGTACTTACAAACCATATTATTAGCCCGTCTAACCTTTTTCCTAACGGCCAACGTGTTTTTGAATAACGGCATTGAACGTCATTGTTTAGTTCGATGTTCTTATGTATTTTTTAACGTTTAATATATTTATATTGTAAATATAACAAGGCAAACACACCGTGTCGAAGTAGTGACATTATAAGTCAGTGTTAAAACATAAAATATGGTCTGGCAGTATAGAGCTGTAATAATGCGTTTTAGTTTAACAATAATAAACCATTTTTTCGTATTCAATTTCGGATCGTTTTCATAAAATTAAATTTCATTTTAGTATTAGTGGAAGCTACGATATCTAAAAGTAAGAATGTTTTTCAAGGGAAAAACTTTTCTGGAGTAAAAGAAGTTAAAACTGATACCAGGGTTATGCGGATTAAAACTATACGCAGTAAACTAATTTATAGTTTCTGAATTCATTCTTTTTTTAGTATCCGAGTCACTGCGGAGTAACAATAAATTTACTTGTTTTTTCTTCTTTATGTGACTTTGTTTAATGTTTTTTTGACGAATCTTTGAGCTTTTACTCGATATTAAGATTTTTCTCTAATCTGAGGAAGTAAAAACTTGAAATAAAAAATACACACAATAATTAAGACACTATACATGAAAGGTAAGATACCCTTGTCAAAAATGTTTCAATTTCTTTTACCACGGAAAAGTTTTCTCTCTTGAAAAAAACATTCTTACTTCTATGTTACATTACATAGCTTTCGCAGATGTTAAAATGCAATTTCATTATATATATATATATATATATATATATATAATTTATATATAAATTATATATATATATAATTATACATATATAATTTATATATATATGTATATATATAATTATTTATTATAAATAAATTTATAATTTATATATAAATTAAATTTAAATAAATTTATTATAAATATTTATATATATAAACATTCGAAATTGTATATGGCGCATCATGTGACTGTCTGAGAGGGATCTGATAATGGAGTAAACGTTCCGAAACTCGTTAATGAAACGTTAAACGAATGCACGTGACAGAAAAAACAAAGTAACTTTATTGTTATTACAAATTTTTTATTTGTTTTCAATTTATACAGTATCGAATTTATTAAAATACGGTTAGAAAACACCAAAAACTGCCTGTCAATTCTACGGTTAATTAAGTTTTTATTAATTTATGTTTAGAATTAACTGACTCTCTCGTAGATACTATCACTTTAAAAAATAATAGGAAATCAATGTACAGATCCGGAATACTGGATGTTTAGGGCTGTAGTGATACGTAAATTGGTTAGTTATCGAATTTATGTATCGTACTTTACCTTTCAGTAATGACAGCTTAAAAGCTAAGAATCTGAGAAGGAAATTCACAGGACAGGAATATTCGCTTCGCTGTTTAAATCTTTACATATTTTTGTATAAGGTAAGAGTATAATTTCAGAAGTTAGAAAGTTCCCCCTTAAAAAGTTCAATTTGTTGAATCAGTGAAGGGAACGAATTCTTACATGACATGTGGTTTGTATTTAATATCAGACCGCACATCTACCTAGAAACCGAATTATATGTCATCACAAAAAGTATGTTGTTATTGGTAGGTATTCTTTGAAGTAAATAATATAAAAATATTTCACAGACATTCTTCCTCGTAGATATGTCGGTTCTGCAAACGGCAACTCGTTTATATTCTGCCTCATTGACTGTACTAGCTGCGCCACGCCGGTCTCTGGAACTGACAACTCGTCCATACTCTGCCTCGTAGTTGTCTGTACTACTCCGGTCTTTGGAACCGACAGCTCGTCCTTAGTCTGACTCGTAGTTGTCTGTACTACTCCGGTCTTTGGAACCGACAACTCGTCCCTACTCTGCCTCGTAGTTGTCTGTACTACTCCGGTCTTTGGAACCGACAGCTCGTCCTTAGTCTGACTCGTAGTTGTCTGTACTACTCCGGTCTTTGGAACCGACAGCTCGTCCTAAGTCTGACTCGTAGTTGTCTGTACTACGCCGGTCTTTGGAACCGACAGTTCGTCCTTAGTCTGACTCGTAGTTGTCTGTACTACTCCGGTCTTTGGAACCGACAGCTCGTCCTTAGTCTGACTCGTAGTTGTCTGTACTACTCCGGTCTTTGGAACCGACAGCTCGTCCTTAGTCTGACTCGTAGTTGTCTGTACTACTCCGGTCTTTGGAACCGACAGCTCGTCCTTAGTCTGACTCGTAGTTGTCTGTACTACGCCGGTCTTTGGAACCGACAACTCGTCCCTACTCTGCCTCGTAGTTGTCTGTACTACACTGGTCTTTGGAACCGACAGCTCGTCCTTAGTCTGACTCGTAGTTGTCTGTACTACTCTGGTCTTTGGAACCGAGAGCTCGTCCTTAGTCTGACTCGTAGTTGTCTGTACTACGCCGGTCTCTGGAATCGACATCTCGTTCCTACTCTGCCTCGTAGTTGTCTGTACTACACCGGTCTTTGGAACCGACAGCTCGTCCTTAGTCTGACTCGTAGTTGTCTGTACTACGCCGGTCTTTAGAACCGACAACTCGTCCCAACTCTGCCTCGTAGTTGTCTGTACTACTCCGGTTTATGGAACCGACAACTCGTCCTTACTCTGCCTGTAGTTGTCTGTACTACGCCGGTTTATGGAACCGACAACTTGTCCTTAGACTGACTCGTAGTTGTCTGTACTACGCCGGTTTATGGAACCGACAACTCGTCCTTAGACTGACTCGTAGTTGTCTGTACTACGCTGGTCTCTGGAATCGACATCTTGTCCCTACTCTGCCTCGAAGTTGTCTGTACTACACCGGTTTATGGAACCGACAACTTGTCCTTAGACTGACTCGTAGTTGTCTGTACTACGCCGGTTTATGGAACCGACAACTCGTCCTTAGACTGACTCGTAGTTGTCTGTACTACGCTGGTCTCTGGAATCGACATCTTGTCCCTACTCTGCCTCGAAGTTGTCTGTACTACACCGGTTTATGGAACCGACATCTCGTCCCTACTCTGCCTCGTAGTTGTCTGTACTACGCCGGTTTATGGAACCGACAACTCGTCCTTAGACTGACTCGTAGTTGTCTGTACTACGCTGGTCTCTGGAATCGACATCTTGTCCCTACTCTGCCTCGAAGTTGTCTGTACTACACCGGTTTATGGAACCGACATCTCGTCCCTACTCTGCCTCGTAGTTGTCTGTACTACGCCGGTTTATGGAACCGACAACTCGTCCTTAGACTGACTCGTAGTTGTCTGTACTACGCCGGTCTCTGGAATCGACATCTCGTCCTTACTCTGCCTCGTAGTTGTCTGTACTACTCCGGTCTTTGGAACCGACAGCTCGTCCTTAGTCTGACTCGTAGTTGTCTGTACTACGCCGGTCTTTAGAACCGACAACTCGTCCCAACTCTGCCTCGTAGTTGTCTGTACTACTCCGGTCTTTGGAACAGACATCTCGTCCTTAGTCTGACTCGTAGTTGTCTGTACTACTCCGGTCTTTGGAACCGACAACTCGTCCCAACTCTGCCTCGTAGTTGTCTGTACTACTCCGGTCTTTGGAACCGACATCTCGTCCTTAGTCTGATTCGTAGTTGTCTGTACTACGCCGGTCTTTGGAACCGACAACTCGGCCATAGTCTACCTCGTAGTTGTCCTATACTCGCTGCGTCTATTTTTTTTTAAAGTCCTAAAATATGACCAAACATTTGCCCAAATACTTAATTTGATTGAATTTCGTTCCAACCGTTTGGACTGCACATTAGACAGTAAAACATTATTCCTAAAACCACTTTTTGGGATTCAGGTATTCCTAAAAAAATATGGGAAAATAAAAACGCAAACCATAATCAAATCAACCTGTGACCCTCCTTTTAAATTTGAACTTAAGTTTATTATGCTACCCTACATTTTCAATATGGCTAGTAGTAGTGCTCAAACTTAAGACTCCTTGAGTTTTATGCACTGCCAATTAAACGAGTTTTTTGTTTTTTTACATTTATTTGTAAACACTGATCTTCCAGGAAAATGATTAATATTCACATAATTATGAGCGTAGTACATGGAATCATATATTCAGTTTGCCACACAAAGCCTTTACCAGAGTTGTTACTTTCAATTACGAGATTTAGAAAGTCGGTGCAAGTTTTGGTTTCTATGACGGGGTTGTGTAATTACTATGTTAACGTCCATCAATTGACTACTCTTTATAGTCAATAGAACAGTCTTCCTTGTTCTGGTTAATCATGGGATCGTTTATTGTATTGACATCAGTTTATTCGGAAAATTGTTCAGTTCCCATCAAGATTACTAGGCTTATTGATGGCGCTTATCAAAGTATTTTATACACAACTGATGGCAAATGTCCGACTAAACTATATCTTGTTAAACTTGTGATGTATTTCACCAAAATAGAGTTGTAAATTATCTTTGTTTTAAAGAAACATAAAAGAATAAATCAGGAAGTGATGAAGGTGGAGAAATGAGGTGACTGTCACAAACAAGTTTTCAATTAAACATCGCAACTGTTGTCAACGAGACAACACCTGGCAGAAACAATCGTCTTGGGATATTCAATGAGGCGTAAGAACATGGCTTTAATATGTATATAGGTTGGGAGAAAAGTCTGCAATATCAACAACAGTTTATACGTTGTACGTGATATGTGATCCTGGTAAAATAACACAAAATATATGGAAAAAACATTGCACAAACTTTCTCATGCTTATTCCCCAAACCAAACAAAACTTAGTCACAAAAAATGTTAGTTTGTAAGTTGCTGATCAAAAAGTTAACACTCCTTAAAAACAAATTACATATTTCTGAAATATGATTTTTTAACAGAACTGGAAAAATGATAGAATGTTTTGTTTTGCACGATAATCCAGGAATCGCCATTTTTTAGAGTGGGCACTAATACATTTTTGGGGAGTATTTTAGGAATTGAATTTTAAGAAAATGCTATCAAAATCGCTAGAGCCGATTTTGAGAAAAGCTTATTTGCAGATATCCCCAAATTTTCACTGTTTGTTTAGATTGATACGCGTTATTCCAAAATTTGTTTATTAAACTCAAAGGATTTATCCTCTTGAAACCGATTTATCCTTCCATCATCTAACTTCTTTTAACACAATTATATCTAAAAATTAACAATAACAGATCCGATTTTGATAGGTATTTTTGAGATTTTATTCACAGTATTATATTAGTTTTACTCTCTCAGATATACGTTGTATAAACAAATTTACGCCATGGATCAAAATAATCAACGTCAAATTTCTAACGGAAGGAAATAATTTGAGCACCAAAAGATAGTTTTTGGATCAATATCTGTCTGTCGTCTTTCCAGTGCTTTACAATTCAAACAAGTAGAGTACAAATTTAGATCAAATTTCCAACGTGGTCATATTTTCTTCACTCTTGATGCTTTAACTGAATATTTGGTAGCTACCACGATACCGATACATGTTTAAAATTAGTTTCCGACTAAATTTTACTTAATTTTGACATCTCTTCAAAAATACTGGTTCTGGAATTACCGTTAAGAAGCCAAATAAATTGACCATTAGGCTGTTGTAAAAAAAAATTCAATATCTTCTCTGCATGTTTAATTCAAATTTTGCTAAAATTTGAAGACTAGTGATTCAAACTTGTGTTCAAAATAGCAAATAAAGGTTCACGAACATTTGGTAAAAAAAAAGTTGTTTACGCTTACCAAAAACTTAATTTAAATTGAATACATTTATACATAGGACGTATTTTTGGGGAAAATTTAGGCTATTTAAATATTTTTCTAAATAATACAAAATTCACAAAATAGTAAAAAAGTACAGAGCTTTTCTGTACGTGATTGTCTCCCTTATATTGAGGAAGACACAGTAGTAGAAACTTACATTTTTTTCTTTCTGACATAACTTATAAGTCGTACAGAGACATTTTTTAACATTTATTTTTAACATTCTGTCTTTTAGTATTTAGTTTTGTAGGTGGTGTGTCACAAATTTAATACAAAATATATTCACCGTTTGATTTAAAAAAAAAAATTTTTTTTTAGGTCAAACTCAATCTTCTTTCTGTAGCTAGCTTAGGTAAAACTCAATGTCTCTTCTATAGCCAATATATATATATATTTTTCATACAGCCTTGAAATCTCTTTCATCTTCCTATGAGGTATCTTTTAACCAGCTCTTCTTATTTTCTGACTCTCTTAGAATATTCGAAGATAGGGATCTTTATTTTACCTTTTTCGCTTTAAATATATGTATATTTGTTTATATAAGCACATATAAAACGATTGTTACAACAAATATCCTATAAAGAATTGTCAAATCGTTTTAAAACAGAAACAAAAACCTGTTCTAAACAATATACAATTCAGTTTTAAATTTATTCCGTCATTTGAGAATTGTAGAATTCGCGGACCGACAGAAAACAAGATTGGCCTGAATTATAATGGAACATTTATATGAATTCATTATATTCGCGGATGTTGGCAATTCTTTGTGGTCCACTGAAATGACATTTAGATTCATATGTGTGTCATTAAAAACAAATTTAATCTGCTGTTTGTGCATAGATTGGAATCGCGAAACAGCTGTGTTTAATTGTTTAATAAAGAGCCTGCGTAATAATTAATTCTAAGTTATATAATTATTTCATCTAGTTTGTATATTATTATTATTATTATTATTATTATTATTATTATATCAGTTACATCTGTTCCAAAATATATCAACACAGTTTATTTATATTTATTATTTGGTGTTTGTTATTTTTATGTTCATCTTTTGGTGAAATCAAATTATATAAAGAGATAAACATATAAAAAATAGACAATAGATAGTACGGCTCCTGACATTATCAATAATAAAACAACAATTTGTTTTTATAACAATTACATAGATTTTAAGATGGTATAACTGATTATCAACATCTTCTGATGTTTAAATCACATGTAATCAAGACCAGAAATGTCTACTATATTACTTGACTGCCTTGATTTAAGAATTACCTGATTTGAATGTTAAACATTTTTGGGATTTTATATTTTTGTTCACGATCGGAAGTGACCAACTTGATGGATATCTTTTATGTTAAAACAATTTTTAAAATTTTGATTGTGCTTAATGACATGTACAGAAACTGGCTTCAGATATTTGTGTATTTCTTCGAATCGCCAGTTCCTAGAGACTAGCCTACTATTCGTTCATTTATTTGTTGTATTTTTCACAAAAACTTTCAATTTAGTTGTACTAAATGACAAAGCGAGTGTGGATTTATCTTTTACGAGAATTGTGTTACATGCAGACTTGATTCTTCTGAAAAGTTTGTGCAAGTTTTGGTTCCTATAACGTAGTTGTGTAATTAATATGATAACCTCCATCCGTTACTAGTCTATATCTTCAATAGAACAGTTTATACCCTCAGGGGCTCACTTTAGTGAGTACGGGTCTGGCAAACCCAAGGCACCCTAGCTAGATCTACACCTTTTTTCATGTAGTCTTGGGTTAGATCCCTCTCTTTTATCTTTCCTAACTGGTCTCTCTTGAACAATTTTTGTTATCTTCCAACCCTGACACTATTAGAGTATTTGAGGGTTAGGACTCTTTTCTTTTGTTTATAAGGTGATGATGACCGACATCTTATTCTCCCTTTAAAAGAGAGAGACAGAGACAGAGACAGAGACAGAGACAGAGAGAGAGAGAGAGAGAGAGAGAGAGAGAGAGAGAGAGAGAGAGAGAGAGAGAGAGAGAGAGAGAGAGAGAGAGAGAGAGAGAGAGAGAGAGAGAGAGAGAGAGAGAGAGAGAGAGAGAGAGAGAGAGAGAGAGAGAGAGAGAGAGAGAGAGAGAGAGAGAGAGAGAGAGAGAGAGAGAGAGAGAGAGAATACACTAAGGAACTTGGGAAAAATAGGAACATTTTTCAAATTAGGGGTCTTTCATAAAAAAGACTTTATGTATAGCCATCACGCTTATCGTTTTTATAATTGCATGCAAAATAAAGACGTACATTTTATTATATTTTAGTTTCTATTCTTTTAATGTAAACAATAAGAGTAATTATGTTTACATATCTTATTACAAAAAGAAACATCTTCTTCATTTATCTCAATTGACATAGAAATTTCAAAATAATAATGTCAGTCTATAGTCCAATTATACAAATAAGTAATGAGCTGTTGGTTGCACTGTGTGATAAACGGAAATACAAACCTTGTGTTCATCTTCACCAGATATTATTTAAGTAAACTCTTATCTTCAAACTAGTAACATAACCCCACTATTAACTTAATATCAGCTGTTCTAATAAGAAAACTTGTGGTCATCTTCACCCGACGTTATTTAAGTGAGCTTTTATCTTCAACTTGTAACTCACTGACATGTAGACTAGTAATTTCACATGTAACTTAATATCAGCTGTTCTAATAATTAACTATGTTATATTGATGTACGTTATGATTAATTATTCTTTTGGGATGTTAAACAATTACTAAATTAAAAGTCCCATTTTTATAAAATACAATTTGCACTAAAGACGAGTTCTTGGCACAAAGGAAGCAAGTTTATAATTTTCATTTAAATACACACACACACACACACACACACATATATATATATATATATTCAAATTTGTCGTTCATGTGTTCGTTTTTGACTTAAAACTACCCCACTGACGTTAGTTTTTTTTAGGTAACGTTAGTTTTGGTTAGTTTTCATTTGTTTTTTTGAAATAGGTGATTAATAAAGTTTGTGCAATATTTTAAAACGTTTTTTTAAATATCTTGTTACTTGTAGGTCTTGACTTTTCGATTCAGTGATATTTGCGAAGACTAGGATATTATCACTAAGAAACTAACTGTAACAAAATAACTAGTGAACGCTCTAATAGTTGCCGTTTTAATTTGGCATCATTCAAATTATGCATCGTACAAATTAGCAATGAATGTGAAAGGATCTATTTCATTAGAATTTTATATCACTAGGTGTGTGTTGAGTTATAAAGTTACAACAATTTTTTAAACCTTTTATATTCATTTTAAAGAGAACTTGCTGACATTCGTTTTAACTAACAATGTATACTTAACCTCACATTTAACTTAATAATAAGTCCATTCGAATAATTACCATAGTTACTTTTTGATGATTCTGATAATTTAAAATTTATTGCAACATTTTCTTCCCAATTAAACTGCATTTTCAGAACATTGAAAATATAGCAGAGCTAACTGTAAAACCAACATTTAACGAATTTTTGTGAATGAGGAAAAGTTTGTGTCGAACACCATCATTTCTGTTGTAGTAGTTATTCTAACGTCAACTGTTAGTTTTTGTTATATTGATTACTTTGGTAACGCTTTAGATATTAATAATTTCCTTTTCCATGTATTTAAATGTATTTTTTCAAACTTCAATGGGGAAAAACCGGGTTATTGTAACCTGGTGGTACCATCCGGAGGAGGATCCCTAATTCTAGGAATGAAGGTCTGGCCGATTCCTTTTTCGACTCGAAAAGGGTCACTCATTGTTACACAAAACAATAGCTGTTAATATCGGAGGTAAATATTTCGATGGCACCACCAGATTGTTTGGGCCATTTTTGATCTCTGCTCTCCAAATATAAAATCTAGCAACTATTTAGTTTTTGATGATCACTTCAATCACTTCCAATTCAATACGGCAAGGTAGACAGACTGTTGCTTATTGCAAAAAATAAAAATAAATTCTCAACTTTTAGAGAAAGATTAGGTTAGGTTAGGTTGAAAATGAATTTCACGGAATTGAAGTACTGAAATGAAATGAACCAGATAGAGTCGACTGATATGTACTTCTACTGTCCATCAACTGAAATATTGAAAATGTCCCTCCCTAAACTGGATGGTGCCACCACGCCTGGGTAATTCCCAAGACATCTAACAATAGACGTGATGCGTAGGAGTAGTAAAGATAGACAATAGTAGGGTTTCGGTGACACTTCTTCAGGTAGAAATAGCAGGTCAGGTAAGATGGTACTATCAGGTTACTATGACCCGAAAAACCTTTTATATTTTCCGATACCACGCACGCAGTGAAAATGTTTTAAATAAGAAGTTGAATATGTTTGTAGTTTCAACCATTGTTTCATTTTAAAATAGAGGGCTAGTCAAAAATTTCAAATGGGTGATATGGTCACGTGAGGGTAGAAATTGTTTTTTATGATAGTAATTAAAACAGCAGACGTTAACGTGATTGTATTAAATTAACCTCCTTAGAGGCTCACCATAGTAAGTACTGCCATGGCGGTGAAAACGGACGTTTATTCATGTAGCCTTGGGTTAAATTTTCTATTTAATCTTTCGTATCATGTTTCTCTTGACCAACTCTTGTTCTTTTGCAACTCTGACGCTATTAGATTATTCGAGGACTAGGGGTCTTTGTTTTTTTACAAGGTGATGATGACCGAGAAGAATTCACCTTTATTCCTTTCCTTGGAGGATTAAGCAACAAGAAAAAAATCCTGTTCCATCACTGTGATTGTGTACAGACACAATCACAGTTCCGTTTCAGAGTTACAATGGCCGGTCTCAGGAAATGTCTGTAACAGATTTTCCCAAAATTAGCGGAATCTTCTATTAAAAATACCTCCCAATCCTTCACGTTCACCGACAATAACCTGCTGTACCATTGTCGACTTACTTGCGACGGGGTTTCTCCCAGGATGTTTATCAAAATTACAATCGATGCCAAACATGGGCAAAATGAACAATAAACAATTCGTGATACCCGAAAGTTAAGTTAGTGAATTATGTATGTTGAATAACCTGGTTTATTCAAGTTTGACAAATGATATAATAAAATGCTGGTAGATGGGAAGCGTCCTGATTGTCGGCAAGGTAGATAGTTTAGTTGTGACAGACAGTGACGAGTTCAACAGTAATTAAAGAGAGACGGAGAATAAGTCAACGCTATCTGGGTTTCATCGCTCCCCACCTGAACCTACTAATCAGTTGCCATATGTTTATTGCGCACGTGCTGTTGCGCAGATTAGAATAAACAGATGAAAGTTTAAGGATAGAAAGTAGTTAACGTAGCTGGCATACGACTTTAAAATTACACTTCTAGATATTATGACTTTCGTCAAATTTGGTCATTAAAAAACAATAATTTTTCTTGTTTTTTATTTTCCTTACACAGAATACAAAGTAAAGGTTAACATTGGTAATCCTAAACCATTTCGACCTCCGGTTTTTGAATAATCATCACGTTCCATGGCCTCAGAAAACAGAAAAAGTGATTACCCACGTCCGTCTGTCGCCATTCATCTCTACCCAAGTACGATAACAGGTTCACAAATTAAAATAGGAACATGAAATTTACTATAGAACTCTATTGAAATTCAGAAATATCGAATTCAAAATGTCAAAATGGCGGCCATTTTAAACAGTTCTTTTGTTCAGTGTGTTATTCAACTTATGAAACACCAACATATATAAAAACTTGTATATTTCAATTCTACAAGTAATAGAACCAACCCTCTTTTTTACGATGATAACAGTGAAATTATCATCAAAAATGTAATTTCAAATCCTGAACTCTTAAGAAATTGTGATATTCGAATAGGTACGAGATTCGGCAGGTCTGGGACACTGAAACCAACGATTTAATATAGCGGTCTATGAGGTCCGTTATGGCATAACCGACGTGAAGAAAGAACTGTTACACACAATTATTATGAGGTTTAGAAAAACTGTTTTAAATAAACTTAATCAATACTTCCAAATACTAGATGATCTACAATACAATTTTACATATTTTGTAAGACCCAAAATACCCGTTTTGGAGGTTCTGGTTTTATTACATTGGGCTGGGTAAGTACCATGGTGGTCCTCAAATTGTTTTTGTTTGTCTGGAGTTTTATGGTATAGGGGAACAAATTAGTGTTAAATTCTTGCTGAGCTTATAAAAATATACGTTGATGTGAAATTGAAACGTTTTGAAGCAAATTTTGATGGATCTGAGTTCAAAATCACGTAAAAAACAAACATAATTCCTGGCGCAAAAACCTGTGGGTCTGCACGACAACTCTTTACCATTCAGCACATCGAATTCCCGTCGCCGTATTTCTATCTTTCGTAACTAGGATTCGCTACCTGTAGTTCTCCACGATGCTGCACCAATACCGTAAATCGGTGATTCCCCATGGAACCTATTGCATACAGAATAAGAGATCTAACACTTTAAATAAGTGTAAACTCTAGAATTCAAGCTCAGCGAGGAAAAATACGTTATTATTATTATGTATTTCATAAAAATTGAACTATTAACATACATTTGTATAAAGATTCTACCAATATTAGTCTCCCAATTTAATCCAAATATAATTACCCCACAGTCAAAGTTAACAGTCCAGCAAACTGTCACAATTGTGATTTGTTTTTTATTTCAAAACATTTTTTCGACGTCATTTTGAAACGGTGAGGTAAAATTTGTGATTCAATCTTCATATAAGAGATTTATGTATAAGAAAATACATACGTAAACAAATAGGCAAAGGCTAATCTAAACATTTCCGAACTGATTTGTTTAATTATAAATTTGACCGTATCTATTGGCCTACCAGACAGAAAGAAACCTGTGCAGAATTACATATCGAGAGTGTCTCACGCACGCATGTAGGGGCGATTGGAGCGGGGATGGGGATAAATTGTTACATTTTTGCCATAATATAAAGGAATTTAAAACCTATAACTTATTATTTTTTACATCTTTTACTTTGTAAAATATTTACATTTACTAATTTTAGTTGTCAGGAACATGAACGATACACATTCACAGTGTTTTACGCGCTGTAGTAGATTAAAAAAAGAAAATATTAAGCCCTACGCAATGAACAACGAGCGGGTAATGTCTGGACTAACTCGGGCTCTCCCTGTCCCACCATAGTTCTATCTGCGCTAGACAAATTCGGCGCTATGTTCTTTTCCAATCGGTACCCCTATAATAATTAGTATCGTGGATGATGAATCACTCTGTACGTAGTGTCATTACTGGTAATGATCGATGAATAATCATATCAAATAATATACAAATTACAAAATAAAAGACAAGAATATCCGAGAAGGAAAAAAAAAAACAATTCAGAAGGAACATCAAAAGTGAATTTAAAATTACTTCCAGACTCAAAGGTTATTTGGTGAAAGTAAAACGCAGTGAGTGAGTGTGCTAATTGTGCATTGATGTTGAAATTACATGTTTTAAATTGCAGAGATGCGTGATGGGCTAATGAATTCAATGACATACTTGTACAACTGATACGAAGGTGGATGTTGGCTGTTGTCAAATGATGCTAAATTATGTTACGGAGTAAAACGATTTATTTTAGTTTCTCACATAACTTATACGTACTATACAAAAAGTATGAGATGGATAACAATCTCGGTCGAGGTTTTGACGGATATATCCATTTTGAGGTCCCCTGAGTCCAAACTAGTATATTTCATCACTAGGAACAAAAGTGAAGCTTTTCAATACAAGTTCAAGTTTAACGTACAAGCTTAAGGAAAATGAGCGTGGATCGAAAAGTTTGTGGTCCAAGTGATGAACTATATTTTTCGCTATACTGCAAATAATATAAGAAAACAATTAAACAAAAACTAAAATGCTATAACCTATTTACCTTTAATTGATGGTAACAGCTGTTTTAACAGTTATTTACAATCGCGAGTATTGGTTGTTTTATAGATGCTTTACATCGGTAATTCATTCGTATAAACGAAGTAACAGCTGATGACCTCGACCTTAGCTGATGTTTTTAGGTCCTAGGACTAAAAAGAACAACTTTAGCATCTCAATGCAAGTATTGAAAACAGATATTTTTGAAGAAGTAAGACGAAAAAGTATTTTTAACACTAGTCTGTCTTGCTTTGTCGTCTGTCGTAAGTATAGTCTAAACGAGTGAACCAATTTTAATAAAATTTGAATATACCTCAAGATGATATTTTCATTAATTTTATTGTAACTGAAAGTTTGGAGATACATAAAGCAACTTGCAGAAAGCTGTAAAATACAAAACATTCTTGAACGATTAGGATCAAATTTTACTTATGTGTAACCGCTAAGGATCCGTATTCTAAGGAAACGTATTCTTCTTTAAAAACAGAAGTTCACGAGTTACCAAGTGAAAAAAAAATCGACCATGGGCAAAAGTGTAATTTTCCAAAATGTAGTGAAAGATTAAAGGTTCAGGAATAATTGGAAAAACAAAAGCATTAACTTTAGCAGTCGTCATAAACAAAACCCACAATTTTTATTGAACACGATTTATGCTGAAGCGAAGTTTATACAACAAGAGAAGCAACTTTAGGCCCTATTTAAATATATGCTGTAAAATAGACACTATTTACTGACAAATACTCAACCGAAATTATTCTGACGAATAGTTTTGTTTCATTAGTATTTTGATTGTGAATGGGAGAAAGTTTGTGATATGTTTTTATATTGTTTGTTTATTTCAAACCAAAGATGTCTTTACAAATCGCTCGTTCTGTGCATGAATTTAAATTGTATCCTCAGGATTCTGTAACCTGAACTGTAGGATCTTGTTCCTAATTGATAAAATGAAATCTCAAAGGAGTCAATCTTAGAGTTGTATGGGAGGAAGACATCTCTCGGGAACGATTGTACTCGCCTATTTCCGTAAGTATGAGGGAGATTCTGATAAGAAGATTCTTCATTTCGTTGATGTTCAAAATGAGGGGACTGGAGGATAACCAGAACAATTCAATGAAGGGCGATAGTTGTGACTTTATTTGAAGTCACCCGGGAAAATCAATGAGATTAGATTCCTTAACAACTATAAGTTAGGAGATGTTACAGTTAAAGCAATAAAGTGTCTGTCACTGAGGAGGGGTTAGTAGAACGTCTTTCCGCCTAACTTACTAGAATATCATCCATACCCTCCCTGTAGTTATAACAACTGTGTCCGCGTGGAAATAGGGCTTTGTGTGTATATTCTTAGCCACAACGACGTTTAAACTAAAGCCTTTTGATCTGCGAACGATTTTAAAAGTCTTTCAATTCTAAATAACGAATTTTGTTATTGATAAAATGTATGTTTTTGCTGGATTGTCAAAATATACTGGAGAATATAAGTCTTCGTATAATCACTTTGATAACTACTTTCAATGACAAAAAATATGTTGCTGAAAATTTTAAGGACATGCGCAAAATAAATCGAAACATCTGGATATCCTATTTTCCAGCAGAAAAAAAATGCTTATAACTTGAGATCTTCTGATAAAAAAAAAAAGAATAAAGTAATAAAAAATCAGTTTTAATTAGCATACAAACCAACTTTGTCAAAGGTCAAATATATATAGTGTTTAAAATTTAAGGAAAATGCGTAAAATACGTAAACAAATCTGGTTTTACCATTTAACCTATGCTGACAAATATTGTTATAACTACTGATTCAATTTGAATCGAGACTAAAACTTATCGTACCCACATCGGAAAAAAAACCGAGTGAAAATCATATCAAGGGTTCTGGAGTTTAAAACTTACAAACAAACAAACTGTACAGCTTTTGGTTCTTAGTTGAGAAAGAGATCTCGTGTCCTTTGGTTAAATAATCATTAAAAAATAAATAAATAAAAAAAAATTTAGAGATGTGGATCCTTAAGATTGTAAAGTGTTTGTACTAGTAAATGTAAATACAAACTGACCAATTTTGAGAACAGGAAAAATGATTATTTAGCAATAATAAGAAAACCTGAATGTACCAATTGTTCGGATTGTTGAAATCAATGAAATAAGTAACGCTTGTAACAAACTCAAAACATAAGTTTTATAAAACGAGACTTCTCTAAATCGAATCTACTACAAATTGTCCTGCATTCGCAAATTGGAATCGTCAATTAAATTGAACCACATAAAGCAGAATGTGTGGCTTGAGGTCTAATTAGTGAGAAGCCATTTCAACATAATTGATTACTCTAGCTGAGCTATTAGACAGTAAGGCTGCGCTATTGACAATAATGTAAACATTTGGTTTATGTGAGAATTGCATTAGTTTAATCATTTTGTACCCCCTCCGATTTGTATGGAACTCTGTGGGACTACTTCAATTTAAATATCTTAATTACAAGTAAAAACAACTAAACTTCCATCTACAACATTAAAAGTACTAACCGGCGATATCTCCCTTACTTATGAGTGAGAATGTAAAATCATGTAATTTTCTTTATTACTTGGTAATTTAAAAGAATTTTATGGTGGGTTGTTGATGAAATAATACAAAGGTCCTGGAAATGGAGAATAAAATTAAATGAAAAGAAATCTACTCATATCAACTTTATAAATGTTAAATCAAAATCAATAATAATAACTTGAAATGTGCTAACGCAAAGAAGATTTTGGATTCTATGCTAAAGTGGAAAGAACCGTGTGAAAAAAGAAGAGTTTTGTTTGTGAGGGGAAAATCATTGCGGTCATCACAGCCACAACATAAATAGACCATAAAATGCTGCTTAATGTAAAACCAATAAAGTCAAACAGTAACATACCATTTTATCTTCACTGATAGGTTCTGTGTACTGGCTATACGACCTTCTACACTGTGGACAAATTAACATTTTAAGTACTATTTGTACAATGGAATAAAACTTGATCACAAGACCTCACGAAAATTACGTTTACTTAACCAAACGCATTCCAACGACAAAGTCGCCATCCTCAGTGATAGATGAGATACAATAACCAAACAACTATAACTAACTGCATTTGATTAACTAACTTAACGTGTTTGATTAGGTAAACGTAATTTTTGTGAAATCTTGTGTTCCAGTTTTAATCTACCTAATATTATCTCACAAATCGAGCTCAATATTTATTTATACTATTCGTACGTTTTCAAATTAAAAAGAAAACGTATAAAAGAAGAGATACCTAGTCCTTGAATTTTCTAATAGCGTCAGGATTGGAAAAGAATTGGTTAGGGATCTTGGCATTACCACATCCCCACTCACTACGAGTCCTAACAGTTATACAAAATGAATAATAAGTCTGAGGTAAATATACGTAATAAACAGCTTGTAGATAAATAAGTGTTTTACTCATTTGGATATACGCAGTGAATCGCATCTGTGGTGTAGTACAAAGATGTTAGTCAGAAATAATTCAAAATATATGTTAGACAGAAATAATTCAAAATATATGTTAGACAGAAATAATTCAAAATATATGTTAGACAGAAATAATTCAAAATATATGTTAGACAGAAATAATTCAAAATATATGTTAGACAGAAATAATTCAAAATATATGTTAGACGGAAATAATTCAAAATATATGTTAGACAGAAATAATTCAAAATATATGTTAGACAGAAATAATTCAAAATATATGTTAGACAGAAATAATTCAAAATATATGTTAGACAGAAATAATTCAAAATATATGTTAGACAGAAATAATTCAAAATATATGTTAGACAGAAATAATTCAAAATATATGTTAGACAGAAATAATTAAAAATAAGGTTTAAAGAGGAATTGTCAAAATCAAATGGTGCATAAAAAACAGTGATATTCATAGTGATTTCAAAATGTATACTTTACTAGAAAAAAGCCAGTAGCGTGAAGAGCGAAATTGAATCACATTGAATGACTAGTTCTCAAGTTATAACAATATATGTCTGCATGGGTAATAACAATATGATAAAACCAGAATTTTTACATATTTTACGCATTTTATTTAAAATTTTAATCGAAAACATTTATTTGACCGTTGACAAAGTTAGTTTGTATGGTGATTGAAACCGATTATTTGACTTATTTATTTTTTTATAAATGTCAAGTTATAAACATTTTTTACTACTAGAAAATAGGAAATCCAAATATTTCGTGTATTTTGCGCATGTTCTTAAACATTTCAGCGACAACATATTTTTGTCATTGAAATTAGTTATCACGATGATTATATGACGATTTATATTTTCTAATATTTGACAATCCTGCAACAACATACATTATATCAATAATAAAAGTGGTTATTTAGAATTAAAAGGCGTTACATTAAATTGAAATTGAACGTTTGAAAGAAATTGGTTATTTTTACATTATTCGTTGGTGAAGATAAATTGTTATGTATTTCATATTGTTCAATTTTGAGTTCATGTTAAGGTGCATTTATGCTAAGGACATGCGATGATTTTCGCTTATAAATAACATCGAATTCCTACAATGGTGTTCGAAAATCCACATCAAAGTCACTGGAACAGATTCCCATATTTAGCTATTCATCCAGAATAAACACTAGTTGCCGACTCAATTAGCTGGAAATCGTGCCTTGTGAGAACAGCGGCACGATATTTTGCAAAACTTAGTTGTCTGCCGCTGAATCTCAAGTAAAATAGATTTCTTGCACAAGTACTAATTTAGTAGAAAGCTGGGCAGTAATGAGTGTTTAGCCACGGCCTTTTTGCAATTACTGTTGCTAAATGAACTTTTAATGTCGTACTGCAACCGCAATACAAATCCTAAAATGAACACATATAGTTTCTCTAAACCACACTGGTCAGGAATCTGAATCGTAAAATATAAACACAGCATTTACAAACTTATTAATAGTAAAATGTTGACTATGTTAGGATTAAGTCGGTTAACGTAGTGTGATAATCAGGTCACCATCTACTACTGTCAATGTGTCTGGATAATCTTAGAGCTTCTTTCATTACCTCTTATCTTGGACGACCCTACTCCAACTTCTGACCCAATCATTTTTAGGTTTTCATTTGCAGGAGTCTTCTATCGTTTCTTTTGTATCTTGGTGTACTAACATAAATCTTTTGTTGACTATTTCTTTTTTCCATTCTCTTTAATGGCCTAGCCGCCAGTATAGCATTACATTTACTATTTTCATCAACCCTGGCTGCCCATACAATTCCTCTAATTGTTTTTATTCATTATACACCGATCAACAGTTCAGGTGTTTGGACTGTACATTGTAATTTTGAGAAAATAAAATGTATGAACTGATAACTACCGGCAGCGAAACAAATTTGAATTTCCCCTCTTAAACCCGTTTTAGCCCATAAATTGGGTGACTTCTCCATGGTGATTTTTAGTACTAAAAGTCTGTAGATTTTTAGGATTCACTAGCTGATGGCTCCAGTTACATCTGGGGATAGTTGAGATAGTTTTATAAAAAAATAATTTATTTCGTACAACCCTAATGGTGGTGCTATTCTCAAATACAGCAACACACTTATTTTGATTAAAATCGACCCATAAATATAAAAAATGATACTTGTTTTAGGGGTAAAGAACACCCTTGGAGTGGAACATTTTCAAAACCCTTTCTTAGTACGCGTCTACAGACCTACCCCAAACCATGTTAAAAAATTCATAGCTCTTGGCTTCTTGGATCCAGAGAAGTGCTTTAGAGGTGAAAAACACTCTTGGAGTAGAACGTTTTTAAACCATGTTAAAAAATCCATTTCTCTAGTTTTATTGGATCCAAAGATTTCGTGATTAATCAGTGGGTTTTGAGACAGTCCTTTTAGTTCTTTTCAGTTTCCCTCAGTAGAAAGTGGGAAAGATTGTGCAAAGATTGCTCATGTAAGTAATAAGCGATTATAATTGATGATAACACTATTATTGTAACCTTCCAAACAGCGACATGATTATTAAATAATTAAATTGCGTACTTATTTTAACTACAGGGATTTGGAAATGAAGTATTCACTAACAATCCTGTATTGAGGCTGATAATAGTTATTTAAACTGCAGTAGATTTACCGATAACAGTGCATCAACATCCAGCCCACACATGTAGATTTCTTGCAATAGTATGCGTTGACTGATTGTACAATAAAGCATATTTTTATCGGCAGTCGCAAAGCATTTTATCTTCTTGCTTTTTAAAGTATATTGGCGACAATTAAAATTACTAAAACAAAAAAAAACTTGATGACTTTTTATTCCAGACGTAAGTGTAAATCCATGCACAAATAGAGGAACCGACGAACACTTTTATCGTCACTTCAGAAAAAATAGTTGAACCAATTTTTCATGTCGTGTCTATTCGTCTAATCAGTACTTGGTCTAGATGTGCATGAATAAACCCGATTTTTAATTTTTCTTCAGGGTAGCCTAAATAGCAAAAAAAAATAGAATGTGGCCTACAATACAAATTTACTATCATAAGAAACATAGGGACACAAACTTAAAAATGAAACGAACTACATTTTTCGATTGTTTTTAATAGGAGAAAAATGGCAATACCCATGATTATTAATACTCTGACAAAATACTTGTCACTTTCTAGTTTTTCTAATTGTTTATAAAATTAGGCTATTTGAGGCCTAAGGAAATTTTAAGACGATGTTGACGGTTTTAATTATAAAAATAAACTGTTATTATAAGCGAGAATTTATTTATAACTTTTGTAGGAAATGCATTTTGTTTTAAATTGCTTATATTACCTAATTAATATTTATATATGAATAAGAACGACAACACTGTAAGCTGAAGCACTCATAAACAACTAATCATCTTAATTATTATCTAATATCAACAAGTTATATTTGAGTTCAATTCAAAACATTTTCTAAAAATAAGGTTGTCTTGCAAACTATTTTGTAAGGTTGTCTTGCAAACTATTTTGTATGGTTGTCTTGCAAACTATTTTGTAAGGTTGTCTTGCAAACTATTTTGTAAGGTTGTCTTGCAAACTATTTTGTAAGGTTGTCTTGCAAACTATTTTGTAAGGTTGTCTTGCAAACTATTTTGTAAGGTTGTATTGCAAACTATTTTGTAAGGTTGTCTTGCAAACTATTTTGTAAGGTTGTCTTGCAAACTATTTTGTAAGGTTGTCTTGCAAACTATTTTGTAAGGTTGTCTTGCAAACTATTTTGTAAAATTGTCTTGCAAACTATTTTGTAAGGTTGTCTTGCAAACTATTTTGTAAGGTTGTCTTGCAAATTATTTTGTAAAATTGTCTTGCAAACTATTTTATAAGGTTGTCTTGAAAAATATTTTTAAGGTTGTCTTACAAACTATTTTGTAAGGTTGTCTGCAAACTATTTTGTAAGGTTGTCTTGCAAACTATTTTGTAAGGTTGACTTGCAAACTATTTTATAAAATTGTCTTGCAAACTATTTTGTAAAATTGTCTTTCAAACTATTTTGTAAGGTTGTCTTGCAAACTGTTTTGTAAGGTTGTCTTGCAAACTATTTTGTAAGGTTGTCTTGCAAACTATTTTGTATGGTTGTCTTGCAAACTATTTTGTAAGGTTGTCTTGCAAACTATTTTGTAAGGTTGTCTTGCAAACTATTTTGTAAAATTGTCTTGCAAACTATTTTGTAAGATTGTCTTGCAAACTATTTTGTAAGGTTGTCTTGCAAACTATTTTGTAAGGTTGTCTTGCAAACTATTTTGTAAGGTTGTCTTGCAAACTATTTTGTATGGTTGTCTTGCAAACTATTTTGTAAGGTTGTCTTGCAAACTATTTTGTAAGGTTGTCTTGCAAACTATTTTGTATGGTTGTCTTGCAAACTATTTTGAAGGTTGTCTTGCAAACTATTTTTTAAAATTGTCTTGCAAACTATTTTGTAAGGTTGTCTTGCAAACTATTTTGTAAGGTTGTCTTGCAAATTATTTTGTAAAATTGTCTTGCAAACTATTTTGTAAGGTTGTCTTGAAAAATATTTTTAAGGTTGTCTTACAAACTATTTTGTAAGGTTGTCTGCAAACTATTTTGTAAGGTTGTCTTGCAAACTATTTTGTAAGGTGGTCTTGCAAACTATTTTGTAAGGTTGTCTTGCAAACTATTTTGTATGGTTGTCTTGCAAACTATTTTGTAAGGTTGTCTTGCAAACTATTTTGTAAGGTTGTCTTGCAAACTATTTTGTAAAATTGTCTTGCAAACTATTTTGTAAGGTTGTCTTGCAAACTATTTTGTAAGGTTGTCTTGCAAACTATTTTGTAAAATTGTCTTGCAAACTATTTTGTAAGGTTGTTTTGAAAAATATTTTGTAAGGTTGTCTTGCAAATTATTTTGTAAAATTGTCTTGCAAACTATTTTGTAAGGTTGTCTTGAAAAATATTTTTAAGGTTGTCTTACAAACTATTTTGTAAGGTTGTCTGCAAACTATTTTGTAAGGTTGTCTTGCAAACTATTTTGTAAGGTGGTCTTGCAAACTATTTTGTAAGGTTGTCTTGCAAACTATTTTGTATGGTTGTCTTGCAAACTATTTTGTAAGGTTGTCTGCAAACTATTTTGTAAGGTTGTCTTGCAAACTATTTTGTAAGGTTGTCTTGCAAACTATTTTATAAAATTGTCTTGCAAACTATTTTGTAAAATTGTCTTGCAAACTGTTTTGTAAAATTGTCTTACAAACTATTTTCAATGCATTATACCGTCGTTCTGCTATGGTAGTGTGCCCCCTTAAACGAATTTTGTTAATTACTTGGTAGGGCAGACCAGGGGTGCAAACTTCACTTAGCAGTACTTTGAAATTTATGTCAGTCAAGATTCTTTTCATGTTTTACTTGTGACTTGTACTATTGGTTTCCATTAGTAATCTTTACATCTTCATGAGTTTTCTTAGAACTCTTTTGGTTCAGGGACCCAAGTGATAAATCCTCAATATCGCAATACTTTCCGGTTTATGCATAAAGCAAAAGTTTAAAACTCGTTAAATTGTGTCGTTTTTAGACCTAATTTCTAAATCAGTTACAGAACATAATAACGAATACAGTGTATTTACTGGATACTGGTGCAGTTTCTAGTATTTTACTTCACCATGTAAGTTTATAGAGAAAGTATTGTGATGGTTCAAATAACAGTGTTGTTGTACTCTGAGTCCAAAAAATGGTTTTGGGAATTATCTCAGTCTGTATACTCTTTTGTGCGTTGCCCAAACTAGGATAGATTTTAATCATCTTCAGTTAAGTGGTCAGATATAACCATATCTTAGGATACTTTATTATTATTATTATTTTATTTTTGTAAATTCAAAGTTGGAGGTACTTGGCATAATAAAAAATGGGTTTTAAATATTTTGAATAAATTTTGGCTAAAATTACTTAAAACATATATGTCGCCCCCATATGTCTCTAAAACAAAACATATCTCTCTCTCTCTCTCTAAAAAAAAAAAAAAAAAAAAAAAAAAAGCCGATCCGTTATTTATCGTTAAAAACAAAAATACCACGTCATAGTGTTGTTTTAAAAGATGTAATCTCTTGCAATCGGTTTTACTGATTCCATGGACATCAGTAGGCTAAATTTAAATGATTCCATGGACAGTCATTTAAATGAAATTTGACGAATAATGACCCTAACTATTGTTCCCCCTATGCCTAGTGCAGTGAAATAGAATTACTCAGAGCCATTTAAAGGAGTGAACTCTGGCACACAGTGTGTATTATCTAAATGTAAACTACTACATATGTTTGTAACTTAGTTGTAGTATAAAAATAAATAAATAAAATATACGTAAAAAAACGATTGTGTAACATTGCAAGTAAAAACTACCTTTAATGGAAAGAAAACGGTGCTTTTGACTGTCGTCACTTAAAGTTGATTTTATCTAATATTTTTGAAAATAAAGATTCAGAATGGGCGGGGGTGAAAATGAACGATGAGCTACACCATTAAAAAAAATAGCTACAGTTTCAATTTTTTGCCACTAGCAGTTTGTCATTTTGTACTGTTGTCATCAGATTATGAAAGTGGATGCCAAGAGTTGTGTAAGATCACACCTCTATGAGTCACTCAGTGAAAGTGCCAAGTCCCACTCAGTTTGGGGCTTATCCCATAATTTAATACAATCAAGTAACATAATGAATCAGGTTCACTTTCCATTTCTTGATGGACTGGAAATTCCACATCTCTGGTCTTTCCCTACTCATCTTGTTACATAATTTGGATGACATTGAATCATAGTGGGTATTTCATTGTTAGATTAATGCATTGAGGTCAGTCGAGAGTCCGTGTTCTGAGGTTAAAAGAATACAAAAATACTCTCCAAACAGCTGATGTGCCGATTTAATTATAGAAGAATTTAAGTTGGATGAGCTGTTATAAGGTGAAGAAGGTTAACCTACTGGAGTGAAAATACTTATGGAAAACCGTCTCAAAATGTTACCAATTATATATTGCTACAATATATTCAATTGATAGTAATAGATTATTGGTCGGTAATTGAAATGTCGCCTACTAGAGTTGCAGTTATCGACATTTGTTTTAAATTAGGGATTTTCATTACAACCGATAACTGAAATGCCGGCAAGACCCTTACTAGAACGATTATTACCGACATTTATTTTAAATTTCAGTGTATATTCCGGTCGATAACTGTAATGCCGGTTGCTTGAACGATTATTACCAACAGTTCTTTCAATGTTCTGTTTTATATTTTAGCCGATAACAGAAAAGTCGGCTACTAGAAGGATTATTACCGATATGGATTTTAAATTTCAGATTATATTCCGGTCGATAACTGTAATACCGGTTGCTTGAACGATTATTACCAACAGTTCTTTCAATGTTCGGTTCTATATTTCAGCCGATAACAGAAATGTCGGCTACTAGAGGGTTATTACCGATATTGATTTTAAATTCGATGTCTAAATTCGTGTCCATAACTGAAATCAGACTATTAGAGCTACTATTATCGATAGAAAAAAAACTCGAACATAAGATCTCACAAAAATTACGTTTACGTAATCAAACGCGTTTCAACGACATCTTCAGTGATACATGAGCTACTACAATACCAAAACTATAACTGAGTTATTTTTGTAAAGTAAACGTAATTTTTGTGAGATCTTGTGTTCGAATTTCTTTTCTATCAAATAATATATTTTAATTATTAAAAAAAAACTATTTTTAATATACTGTTTAAATCCTAGCTGATAACTGAAATTCCGGCTACTAAAGTGAACACTACCGATATTTATTTTCAATTTCGTTTAAATTCTAGAAGATAATTAAATTCTGGGTACTCTAATTATTATTATCAACATTTTCAATTTGTATTTCCGACCAATAACTGAAGTGGTGTGTATGAAGTAGTGTTTACAAACTTCATTGTTTCAAGTGTTGAAGTTTCCCCAAAACGTAATTATAATCTATACAATATCTGTATTAGAAATTTCCTAGTAATCAATTTGCAAATTTGTTTCATATATTGTTATGTAATAAACCATTCCGTCATAAACCGTAGTTTTCTTTTTCATTCCAGGTTGGAATTTTGTTTGACTCATTAAACTTAACTTTTTTTGATTTCTATAGCTCAGACCTTCTTTTTTACTTTGAAATTTTTAAGAAAAGAATTTTTTCATCCTTTCTTTCCTCTTTTTAAACCTATAGTGAAAACCTCTAATTAATTTGTGGAAAGGTGTAATAACACGTGTTTTTCTCCTTAGGTTATGTTTTAGCAAAATTTGAACAATAGATTTTGTTTTGTTTGATAAGTACCCTATAACTTTTAATTTTAAAAGGATGGTATGGAGAAAAAATCTACACATATATCAAAGTACAACCGTACGTTATAACGTACAAAACAAGTACATATAAATCAGTCCAACCGTTTTGACCCTGTGCGCAATACATGACAGTCCTCTATGCTTACTTTCATGTGAGAAAGGATAATTAATTCAAAACATTGATGAACTAGTTAAACCTTAGGGGTATACTATAGTGAGCACGGGCTTGAGAATCCAGAGGTGGATCTAAATCTTTCTTCATGTAGTCTTGGGTTATATCTCTATCATTATTTATCTTTTCTATCAGGTCTCATTTCCGACTCTAAGAGAGTATTCGAGGAAATGGGATCTCTATTTTAAGCTTTCATCTTCTTTTTTTAAAAGCGATGTTTGCCAAGAGGTTTTTCGCCTTTAAAGCGAGTTATGGGATGTTAGTTTGACATACATCTTGAAAACCAAACCATCTAAGAAAGTGTTCACATAAAGGTTTATTATTTTCTTTGCCCATGTATTTAAGAACTGTATTCTAAATAACTGATTGTCTATTCAAGTCCTGAATAAGCGTTAATTTACAACAAATATAGCAAACTCTGTGGAAGAAAGTAAACGTAAAAGACATTGAGTAATGGCTGCCTCTAGAAGTGAAAGTGTTACTAAAGTATTTAAAGCTCATTTGAAAGTAAAGTCATTGGAGTTAACTGTACAGGGGAAATGTCAACACAGTCTTGTCTTGCACATATGTAAACGAGTATATCCGCCTGTTAATAATATACTCCGAGAACAGAAAAATAATAATAATTTCAGAAAAATAAACTGAGCTCAAATTTTTCAGTAAATCAATTATGAGCTCAGTTTGCGAGATGTTTTAAAGTAAAAATAAAACTTTAATACTATATGTCACAAATACGTTTATTAAATCAAATGTGTTTCAACGATAACATCGCTGTATATAAATTGGTTATTGTAGCTGAGGGGTCACTGAATTTGTAAATAAACTATTCAATTTGCGAGAGAATGTGTTCAAGTTTTATTTTAATATTCTGAGGTCCAAAGTATAAACAATCATAAAGTACTCGTTGTCATCGTCATCTTCCTAAGCTCATGGATGCTGTGTCATAGAGAGAAGCGATTAGAGGCAATTTGAAGGCTTATGACGTATTACAATAAATAAATTAAATAAAACTCGTTTTTCGACAATGTTTTAGTTTTCTGATCAAGACGACCTCTCTATCGGTGTAATCATTTTAGTTTTTACTCTTGCCGAAAAGATGTGTTCTTTTGTAACATCTTGGTCGTTTCAAATTAAATAAAGTATTTATTGTTGAAAATTATAATTTATTTTATTTTTCCTTTGTAGTTTTCAACGTGTTGCTCTTTTCAAGTGGAAAAGAGATATGATTAGTAAGTAATTTGAAAAACAAAAGTGAACGAAACCGTTGTAACCGATGTTTCACATTCGTATTTTTCAATTTACTTGTCGACAGTCATTGTATTGGTTTGGATTTACTTATGGATTGATATTTTGGTTTGGGTTATAAACTTTCAGTTTTCTCATAACGTTGGGGACTTTTTAATGATCTAAGACTCCCAGGATTTATTTATTATTTTTTACAAATAAAAAAAAACAAAACAATTCTCTGTATCTTTGACAAACAAAAATAGATAAATGGCTGGAGATATTTCAAAAATACAATGTTTAATACCTGATTTTATAATAAAAAATTGACGGTAGACATACAGAAGTCATTCTAAAAAATAATATTTTTTTAAACTTAGAAGATGTCAAAACGTAGCCAGCAGATGGTCTAGTTAACTTTATTAGTGAGAAATTCCGGATTCAATTTCTGAGGAGGTTAAATATCAGCGATATTATTGACCCAGCATCGTCAATCAAATTTGAAAGGTACAATTGGTAGCGAATTCTGATTGAGCGATGGGATATTCTAGCGACGGGAATTCAATGTACTACCCACACATTTACCAGACTGAAAAGCCGTCTAGGGGGGCTAGGTTTTTCAGGGCTCTTTCCATAAAGATGTTAAAATATATCTATATTAATATGTAATTTATGCAGGAAAAAACTACGCTGCTAGAATTACATGGAATTTACTGCTAAAACTACGCAACCATGGATCCTTACATACTAAAGGATCTCCCCTCATTCCTCTTACCTCTTGTCCTCGCTCTACAAATCCTTATACACTGGTTCCACAACTCCAAAGAACTCATACCCAAAACATCCTTATGTAAATAACTTCAATGTCATCCTTCTTACATATGATGTTGAGATGTCTGTTCAGGAAACAGTACCTTTGTTAACAGACCACTCACCATCTTCAGGTAGCCTCTATTCAACCTGATCCCTTCCTCTAGCCTCAACAGTTTCTTAAATCCACCAACTTTGGTACGGGTAGCCATTACATAATAGCTATCAATGACAATATGAAAAAACTGTTTGATTTATAATGTAGTAAAATTTATTACCACTAAATCACGTGTGGCAATATCATTTTTAGAACAGGTTGTGTAAAAATCAAAGGTCACGGTTATCAAATTTTAATACGTATAAAACTAAATATTTTCATATCTGTTACGATTTGAAAATAATGACCCAATGCGATTCCAATACTTTCCTCTCTTTGAACATTATATAAACATTAAAACAATCAATTAAAGTATCAGTACTAAACACGGTTTAAAAAATGTAATACACGACTTCATTTTAGAAAGATTATCTACAATGCTTTAATCTGAAATTTGGAAACGTTCCCTTCTCCTTCAGAGTTTCCACATCAGACTCAACCTTTCAGCTATTATGTTGATTAACCGTCCGTACTCATCCATAAATATATTTTGCATAAAAGGAACGTAGATTGGTTTACTTATAGCATACATTCTTACTTCGTAGTGATGTGAAAGCAAAAACAGTTCCCCCCCTTTCTTTTTTTTGGAATTTGATATTGTATGTGATTGATGAATTTAACTACATTTTGTGAAAATAATAATAGTTTATAATTATCTGATAAATACGGTTCCAGCACTGTATCTCTCTGCTTCCGTATATTACGAACACAGAATCTCTCTTTCCTCGTATATGGAACAGTAAATTGTTACTTTCTCTTCTGAAAACAACAATAAAATTACTTTATTGTTATAAGAAACAATAACATCAAGTATGCGACATTCAGGATGTAGTAGGTAAGGCATTGAGGAAGGTAATTTTAAAGTTGTGTTAATTGTTGGCACCACTGCTCTCACTTTCGCCAGCCTATTGTTAACAAATTCAATAAACATTGTTTGTGTTGATGACACTTTCAACAGTCAAAACAATAAAATAAAGATGTTATCTAAGTTTAAAGTTCCCTGTAATGTAATAACCGACAAGAACGTTAATGTTGTAGTTGTATTAAGAAATGAAACATTTCATAACTTTCATGGAAAATTAATTAACGTTAAAAAACTACCATCACTCCTTACCGTGCGATGACTCTTAAGACATCCGAGACCATGAAGTGTTCACCGATAATGTATGTTCGTGTGGAAACTTTCTAAAGATGCTGAAGAACCTGTTGGATTTGTACCCATCAAAACTACCTCCCGTTACTCAACCCGTTTCTATATACCCCCTAGACCGCCACTAGGTATGCATACGGGGAAAGGGACCTCAGTTTTAACTCTTTCTCATATCCCCTGTTATTCTCTTCCAAGAGTTTCAGCTTCCTTATAAATTATTTCTGTAGACGTGTTGATCGGGTTCTATGGATCATATGAAATCATCGTGACAAAAATAATTTTCATGGATTTGGCAGCTATTCGAGCATCACCCAAAGTTATGCCTTTCATCAAAGAAGCGTGGCAGTCTTGATGCCTCGCCAGTCGGCCGTTATATCTTTGGAATAATAAGCATTGTCACTCTTTTCTTATAATTTTTACTTGGATTTTTAGATGAATTTTTGTGTGTGAAGTATTCCGGCGCTCTTCGATGAATATTGGCTTGTGACGTTGTTCATATACGATCTTAAACCGTAAAGTTAAATAATAATTGTTTATAATATAGTCTGACATGATCAACATGTTTTGAATAAAAACCAAACCATGTGAGCACGTAGAAATTTATTAGAAATTTTAAATTAACTACTGTGTCGAAGTATGTAACAAAAGAGAGGAGACTAAGACAAAGATATACGAGCAGGAGAGACAGAAAGAGAAAAAAATACCGAGGGGTGAAGAAACATACCAAAAAGGGGAAAGAATGGAATACGCTGTATAAGTAACAGATAGAAAGAAAGAGAGAAGTTAAAGAAAAAGTGTTAGATATTTAAAGGAAGCAAAGATAAATATTGAAAAGATAGAGAACTAAAGAGGAAGCGAGTTCAAAAAATGTTCCATTATACAGAACATTCTGAAACAACAGTGAAGGAGTTGTAATCCTCAATACAGGAATTGCATTAATTGAATAAGTAAAACTGGCGACTGTGAGATGTAATAAAAGAGTTTCGACATGGCGACCGTATTGACCTCGTTTCCCTACAAGCCGCCATTTATCTTTGATCATGCATTTATATAAATAAGAATAGAGATACGATTATTGTGAATCATGGTAAGTTTGTAGAGGTCATAGTAAGTAAAATAAGGATGCTGTTCAGTTGTCTTTGAATGAATGTAAGCTAACAATTACTAGTTATTACATACAATTCGTTAAAGTGTTTAATATTTGTTTCTGTTTTAACAATCTCCAACGAATAATTAAGTAGAATGGAAATCTAAAGGACAAAATTTTAATTAATAGAAATTTAACAATTTCTTTGTGACCTAAAACTTCAGAAAATGTACAGTATTTTAGGTTAGTTTGAACACACATCACAGGTTAGTGCTGTGATGTGGGGTATAATGTAAAGTATTGTAGGTTTCTACTGTGATTTGGTGGGTAAAATATACAGTATTGTAGGTTAGTACTGTGATGTTGGGGTAAAATGTACAGTATTGTAGGTTAGTGCTGTGATGTGGGGTATAATATACAGTATTGTAGGTTAGTACTGTGATGTGGAGATAAAACGTACAGTGTTGTAGGTTAGTACTGTGATTTGGTGGGTAAAATATACAGTATTTTAGGTTAGTACTGTGATGTGGGGGTAAAATGTACAGTATTGTAGGTTAGTGCTGTGATGTGGGGTATAATATACAGTATTGTAGGTTAGTACTGTGATGTGGAGATAAAACGTACAGTGTTGTAGGTTAGTACTGTGATTTGGTGGGTAAAATGTGCAGTATTGTAGGTTAGTACTGTGATGTGGGGTATAATGTACAGTATTTTAGGTTAGTACTGTGATGTGGGGGTAAAATGCGACCTCCAGTCCAACTTCTTCAGGAAGTGTAGTACACTAGGGTAGATATTCTTTTTGAGGGACGATTTCCTTGCCCCCCCTCTTTACACTATTGTCCATTTGGTGCTTTTTTCGCTCCAATACTTTTGCTCTTATGACCAGTACTGAGGTAATGATCACAGGTTTCATATTACTTCAGCCCTCCTCAGGTCTCCTCTCAGTGGGTTATTTATCTCTCCAGGTTGTCCTAGTGACGGGAGTGGGATGTTCTTTCTTCCAATTCTTTGAGGCCTCTCGGGCTTGTCTTCTCCTCTTTCGTTCCAATCTTTTGCTTTGATAATCAGCCTGAAGTAATGATCACAGGTTTCATATTACTTCTGCCCTCTTCAGGGGTTTTGTCAGTGGGTTAATTATCACTCCAGGTTGTCCTAATGACGGGAGTGGGATGTCCTTTCTTCCATGTTTCTGAGGCTTTTCACGCTTGTCTTCTCTTCTTTTGCTACAATACTTTAACTTTGATAACCAGCCTAAGGTAAAGATCGCAGGTTTCATATTACTTCTGCCCTTTTCAGTGGTCTTGTCAGTGGGTTAATTAACACTCCAGGTTGTCCTAACGACGGGAGTGGTATGTTCTTTCTTCCATGTTTCTGAGGCTTTTCACGCTTGTCTTCTCTTCTTTTGCTCCGATAACCAGCTTGAGGTAATGATTACATGTTTCATATTACTTCTACCCTACTCAGGCCTCTTGTCAGTGGGTTAATTATCCCTTTAGGTTGTACTAGAGACAGGAAGGGGATGTTCTTTCTTCCATGTTTCTGAGGCTTTTCATTGTTGTCTTCCTTTTCCCTCTTTGTTGTGTGTTTCTTCTTTCAAGAGTGTGATTCCCTCTAAGTGGTCTGGCTTGTTTGACCTTTAGGTTAACTATCTCCACGTTGTAGGGGAAATCTCGACAAAGTGTAGCACTCACAATTCTAACAGTCAGCACGTTAAGTTGCGGTGGCATCTCACATAGGCTTGTTATTTTATTTCATTTACTCTCTCCATGAGCAGTTGAACAAACGTTAATTCACTCGGCCAGAGATCCGCTTGATCGGGTAAGGCTAAATACTGTAAAACGTTATCAACAGAGTCCGTATGTTACACTTTTTCCTGGTGTCATTCACCCCAACAGTACGTGTTGCTTTATACTTTAGTGTTTGGCAGGAAAACAGAAGGAAATATCAAGAAAGCGACACCGGTAAAGAAGTGGAAGGTTCTGCTGATCACAGGAGGATCTCTGTGCAGTGGATTTGTATGTGGGTAAAATATCATAAATGAGTTCCACGGATCACTGGTTACTGGTTAAATTGATAATGATTAAAAGCAACGGTTTTAATCGTCTCGTGATCCAATAGTAATGAATTCGCTACCGCGGATTCGTTATTCATCTTCATGAGGCGAGTAGTAAGTACACGAGGTCACCAGAATACAAAATAAAATACGAGAGGATTGAAATATTCATTTATTGAAATTATTAAATAAATATTGAGTTGATAAATGTATGAATACACTGCTGTGTTTATAAATATATATTCTCAAGATTGAAATCAAACACAATACCACAATTAAAAAAAAAAAAAACTTTTATTTCCTAATGTACATTTCAGTAACATAGTTACCATCCTCAGAGGTTGAATATTAAACAAACCATCTGAGGATGGTAACTATGTTACTGAAACGTACATCAGGAAATAAAAGTTTGTTTTATTAAATTGTGGTATTGGGTTTGATTTCAATCTTTAAGTTCGCAACAATGTGCTCATAGTTGTATTATATATTCTGAAGTAAGGATGATTTTAGTAAAAGTATTTTTCAAGTCTACTAGTAATTTAATAAAAATAGCATGGATAATACGAGTTTAATACAAACCCAATATTATCCAAATACTAAGCAAACGAAATTATTTGTCGCCAAAAATGCGAGTTCGGTATTTAACAGTAAAATAATAAAATAAAACTTTGAAAGTTGTCTTAGATTTTGTAGATTATTTTAAACAATATTTGTATAGTTAAATAAGTTTTAATGTAACGTCAAACACTCGTGTTACGTATAAATACTATACAATGAACTCAAGATTAAGTCTAAGTACGTTTTTGTGAATCCTTTATAAAGTTAAAATTATTAATTTGCAATAATCTTGCAGTCTTCTGGTCAATTTGTTCTATGTTATCAATCACCCAAGAACACATGTATTTCTGGAGAGATAGGGTTTGGTTTTGTCCTTAGAGATTAAACTTAAGAAAAATCGTAATTTTGTATTTTTTCTTCTGGCAGCTACCCTAAAATATTTAATTATCGAAATAATGAAAACAACGTCCCTTTATATGACCAAAATATGCTGACCAAATTTTATTGAAATCGCCCGCTCCCTAAAAGTGGCTTTAGAGATCATTCCCAAAACCACTTTTCTCGGATTCAAAAGACCTAAAAACTTAAATATCTGCACAAAAATTGATATTGATTTTTCGACCCGTCACATAACTTTCTCTGAACTTCGTATTTTCATTAAAAACTTAATTTAACGTTGTCTACTTGAAGTTGCAAGTAACCTAACCTAACCGTGTTCGACTTAGTTTTGTTTATACAGTGTCATGATTCAATCGTAGAAAGTGAATACGCCTATACTTGTTACGTTTGTTTTTGTCTATATTAATCAATTACTTAAGCATTGTTGCAGCATTACTTACGTGCTTCGCATAATGAAGTACAAACTATTTTTACCAGCTGAAATGACTCTGTTTAGAATATTGAATGCAAAACGTACCACTTTGTTTAATTAAATAATACTTAAAGCTTTACTGACAAAGCTTCTGATATGGTAGTTACCAAAAATTTGGGTTTAAGTTTAAAATCACAGTTGTTTTTTTTTCCAACAAGTTATGAGTAATATTTCTTTTAACGAATACTTAGGCTATGGCTTATCAATAGACTTTATTAAGTAGGTTACTTGCTAACAATATGCCTAAATATTTGTTTCATTTTGACTCCGTTTACTAAGAAATATCAATGACAGAGCGACAAAAAGAACAGATTGTACTTAAGAAATTATTGATTAACGATAGCTTAAAATAATGATAATTTTAATGGGAAAACTGTCGAATATCAATGAACTGTAAACAAGTTATATGTTAACTCATAATTATTCCTATTTTACCGGTACATATCACATTTATGGTAATGAATGATCAAATTAAATGTGAAATAACACATTGGTTTCATTACGCTTTACGGAATACGTTTATAAACCTGGATTTGTCTTAACTTCAAATCTGTTTAAATTGAACTCACTTGTAACTTGTAAGGTATAGAAAGTTTACAAAAAACATCAATAACAGCAGTTCAGTAGTAGTCACTCAAAACGTGAACTGTAGACTTTTTTTTTTAGAAAAATATTTTTCATTTAAATAGGGACTACATTTTCTTCACTTACGTTAAAATTAAAATTTGATCATAATCGTAATTTTCTGTTTTTTCTAATGGGAACTACCAAATTTGGGTTATCAAATGATCTTGAGGTATTGCCAAAATATGTTCACATACCAGATTTGACTAAATCGGTCTACTCGTTTATGTTGTAGCACTTCCTAGACGTCAGACAAAGAAAGACGGACACTATTCCAAAAATCCACATGATATTTGGATCTGTCAGAAACGACGGATCAACTGGGTATAAAATATGAAGAAAGAAATATACTAATCACTTTACAACAATGGATTCTGAATGACATATTTTCGTTTTTTTTTCTGGTAAAATACACATACGTCGTTAAAAATATTTTAATTTTCAGAATTGTGCTAATATGATTTGTCACTACTAATTTAGCGTTAATTTGGATATTTTTTTACATATGTTTGATCATTGGAAACCTATTATAGTAAATGGTATCTCGTAAAAAATGAGAATGAATACGAGAAATTACTGAAATATATCCAAAATATGAGGAAATTCGGTCTAAACGATCACTCTCTAGTACAGCGAGATCATACATTTTTTCTTTGATTCGAAACTCTTAAAACTTGTATATCTGCAAAAATCTTCAAGTGAATTATTTCTTTTCCATCGTAGTGTGAGAAAGTAACACGGAGGTTATGTAATTGTTGACACTAATTGGCCGCTAGAGGCGCTACTAACCTATATTTCTGCTCCTGCCTGCTGCCTGCCTCTCATTACCTATGTAAATGTGCGCATATGCGCGGCTGGTTATGTGGGCTGAATGATCTGCTAAACATGGCAAAGTTCAGGAGGTCCAGTGACAACTACTCTCCTGTTCTCAGACACGCAATGTTTTAGAATTAAAATCTTCACATTCCGGATACGAGTGAGGAATTTTGTCTGGCTGTGGTTATGACTTAAATATCATGTCGGCCACGCCTGGTATGGGGAATTTCCGCAAGTTTATGTGAAATAATGTTCAGTTATTTGTTAAAAGAGAAAGTGTCGTGACGATTAAATTGTTAAGATAACGCAGGATACACTCTTGGAGAATGGAGTTGTGACCATAACATAGTTTTATAATTTTGCTATATTATATCAAAAAAAAAATTAATTAAAAAAATTAAAAAAAAATATTAATGTACGATAATAATAGTGTAATCAAAACTGACTGACCAGGTTTTAGTTTGTTTTTCCTTTATGATAGAAATTTTTTAAACAAAGTTTATTCTTTAATACCTCTGTTAGGAATAGTTTTAGTTAGAAAGAGTCTAAGTCTTCATTTAAAGAAGCCTGAAAGACAACAACTATTGACAGACTTGGAAAACTGACGAAATTGCTTACCTTGCAACCAAGGCGTCATTGATACTACAATGATATATAAACCCTTGGGTGGGAGGAAACGTGGTCAGTAGGCCAGGATTGATTAAAGGAAGGTACTTCTGAAATAAGATAGCCAGACGGACTTGGCGAGTAAGAGCTTCCTTGGAGAATTGAGACTTTGGATGAGTATCCATAAGAATTGCAAACAGAGTAAGCACACTTCGTGTATTAAGAAACTTGTATTTATTTCAGAGTCAGATAATAAAACTATAAAGTAGAATAAGATCTGTGAGTCACACCAATTAGAGTAATTCTACATTTATAATAATAATAATAATAATAATAATATCGTAGCATTGTAATAAGATAGGAGATTGTTATTCTTGTTAATAGGTTAATTGAGTACAGGACCATTCGATTATATTGAAAATAAAGAACCCAGGCAGTTTAAAGAAACCAATCCTAACACCTCCCTAAGAAAAGTATTATACTTATGATGTAAATCGTAACAATAATAGTTTGTAATGAAAATATATGATCATTTGATTGCATGTAAAAGCGCACGGAACATAATAAATTCTTCATTGTTATGACAGCTATATGAAGTTCGGCGAATTGTAGCGCGCCACGCCAATTGTAATGTTTAATTAAATACATTTTAAATCTGCTATAACAAGTAGTTTTAGGCTTTCATTACACTTACGCAATAGATGGCGTAATTTTACAATCGCAGGACCGGGAGCGGAGACGTCAAACAGTGATGAGTTGTTGCATAATTAACTTTTGGTTCCAGTTTTTCTTTCTTGTTTTTGAAAGGTATAAAAACCTCTCGGTCATCATTGCTATATAAAAAAAGTAGAAAAGAAGATACATAAAGACTCCATAACCTTGGATTACACTAATACCGTCAAGGTCAAAAAGAACAAGAGTTGGTAAATGTGCACCTTAGATTTTTGTTATTAGGAGAACCCGTTAGACTTGAAATTGTATCTGAGGCTTGTGATTTAATTTTGGATGTAAAAAATACTTTTAGAAATACCTGAGATATTTCCAAATTCTGATTAACTGTAATCTTTAAGGTCATTTTCCTAACCTATTGGTAAAAGTCTTTTAAAAATATCCTAATTCCTTATTTAAAGTTCAACAATTGTAAAAGAGTAGATTTTGTTGATTTACAAACGTTACGTAAAAGAAAATCATCCTCTGGTAATAATTACAAGAAGAAAGAAAACCTTCATGGTTGATTTGAAGATTTCTGTTAGTAATTGCTTCATTTAAGTGAGGCCAGCACTAGGACGTAACTGATCAATACAGCCTTCGGCAATCTTAATTTCTTATAATAATTAGATCAGGTAATAAGTGATAATTTGTTTCTAAATTGTCATTTGTTTAATACTTAAATTTTAAATTGCAAATATTACCTAATTATATATATGAAAAGGAGGAAAATTACTGAAGTAGTTGGAAACAGTCAAGCCTATAGATTTTACTCTTTCCACGAAATATAAAATAGTTTTTTTTTTTTTAATTTACGGTTGCATGTCTTCATCAAAAATTATAATCGAAAATTGTCAGAATTACTAGGTCACATCTTTCTGTGATAGTGCTTATCACGAAGGATATCAGTACACTCACTTAAACAGTTAAACAGAGCAAGAGATTTTTGTAAATATTCTCAGATGTCCCATTATTCGACAAATCGCTTTCACCGTTCATGTACAGTCACGGCTGTCAGATTTGTCAACGAAATGAAATCTAGGTATCTTGTCCACGCGTTCAGTTATACTCGGATCTAAGTGGCGTAGGCTCGTGTTGTCTGTTTTATTATTTCGTCGATGTTTGATATGACCCATTTTATTCCTTCGGTCAGATACTATGCAGTTTTTTTTATTGACGATTAAATCCGAGCTCAACATTGTGCTGGGAGAGGAAGGATATTTACAATTATGGTAGTGGGGGGGGGGGACTTGCTTCAGATTTGTTATTAATTAAGATAGCGGAAATCTTGTTTGTAGTGAGGTGCTGCTTATGTAAGATTACGTTTTTCGATTTTGACCTTATGAGGGTGGGAGAGCGGGGGTAAATTAAAAATAAATAAATAAATGAGGAATATTGTCGTATGGTACATCATTTTTAAGAGCTCAATTAGAAATTGAAATTATAGGAAGAAAATTTGGTTTAGTACAACGTAATTAAAATGTACGTTGTTACTGTGATTGTATAAATAAATATCAAGGTTTCAAAACGCGACATCTTGAGTCACTTTTTTAAAATAGCTTTTTATCTGTAGATCTATTGTAGATTATTTTGGGTAGCTTAGGAATCTGGATTTATCGAGGGTTTGTACCCTGTAACCGTGGCGATACAGAGTGTGGAGGGATTCATTACACTTGACTGTTTAACGCTCTGATATACATACCAGTTTGTAATCCGCATAGTTAAATTTAAATTGCCTGAACACAATCAGAAATGCAGGCTGGCTTAGATCTGTTACTTTCTCTAGAACACGTGTAATCAGTCACCTGATTGCAACCGGAATCGTACGAAGAAAGCAGTTTGTCGGAACGGGCATTTGTATAGTCGCAATATTTGTTGAATAAATAGGTCATGCTCACGGTGTCAAAATGACGGAGTTGATAATACGTAACGCCAATTTGCCAGTTGTTACACAAAATCAGCTGATGTTATTTAATTTTATCATTATTAATGTACCAGTGTTGTATTTTGTATTGCCATTAATGTCTGCATTTTAATATGAGAAAAGAGTGACTTGGAATTGAAATAGACGACAAAAACTGCTATTTTGCGTCCGAAATATTTTGTCTTTTTACTTTATCCAATATACGTAGTGAAGAGAAAATTATGTAATTAGTGGAAAAATCGAGTTTTATGCAAATATACGTGTTTTCGGGTCCTTTAAGGATCTTCTGTTGTATGTAAATTGCTCGATAGCCTAATTTAATGAAGTTTGAAATATAGACGTATTTTGACAATATCTTTGGACTTAAAAAAAAATACTATTTTCCCAAATACGGTTGTACCTATTTTGATGAAGGTGTGCTAAATGTGTAGTCTCTAAAATACAAACAAAACGTATTCATCGCCATCACTAATAAAATGCAGAGTTGTAAGTTTTTGGTAAAATCCAACAAAATTTTATTAAAATGTGCAGTTTTAAATAACTCAATCCCGTGTAAAATATCGGAAGTAAACACATATTTCGGTTCAGAATTTTTTTTTTTTTAAATTGCACCTTAACCTGCAAAATGTGATAAGTTATGTAATCTGACTGATTCGGAAACAGCCAGTGCCAAGATATTTAGGGCGAGTGGAGATTTTCAAATATGTTCGTGTGACTTGTTTCTAACATGAGAAGTTCTCAACGAGTACAACGAGGAAAGGGTTGCCAAAGTACTCATCAAAGGCACAAGAAGATAGAGTGATGGAAGTATTATGAGTTCAAATAAAACCTAACTAATAAAGTAAAAAAAAAGAAGATTTGCATGAATATAGAAAAGTATTTCTTTAACTAAAAAGATATTTGTCGGTATTGCAATACTGTTGTGTGCTTCTTGGTGCACAAATATCTTCGGTATTTATAATTGATAATTTGCGAGTTGTTTTGTTACAAAAAGCAAACCAAAAGCCTAACTGTGTCATAATATTAACTTAGTAAACATTTGACAGGTTTTATTATATACTAAACGTCAGAAATAGTTTTGGATGTTACCCTGGCAACCAATTCAGCTGATACATTACACCTCACATCAGGTATATTGGAATAATCTTGCTTTTTAAGATAGTTCGTTTAAAATCGTATATTCTATATATTTCTTTGGATCAAATTGACCAAGATGAAAGTTACTAGTTTCCGATCCATCCGACCATCATCAGTCTCAAAATATCAACAAAGTCAGTCTGTCTGTCCGAGTAAGTATGGAAATGAGTGCGTCTTAGAAATAGTCAATTATTTTCATTCATTTCACTTTATGGCCAATTACCGGCAGCCGGTGTTAACGGTCCAAGTTGCAGCCCGTTATCACTGGAGCGCTAGTGTTGCACCTTGCTCGTCAGTTGTATTCAGACAATGGTGTAGTACGTGTACTGGAATATGGTTACTGACACAGGGCCTAGATAACCTTACATTCGCTCCGCTTAAGGAATCACCACGCTTCGCGTTGAAAGGTATCGATACTTTGATTATAAAAAAACTAAAATTATTATTTCCATAAAAACAAAATTTATATTTCTTTATAAGATAAGATTGTTGTAGATATGACCTTGTTAAATAGTCTCCAATTTATTGTTATTATTCTCTTACTATTTGTCTAAACTTTTATATTATTATATTTATAGCTTTTATTTATTATTTCTTTTTACTCCAACGGTTTTATTGTAGTTCATGTGAATATTTTTAAAATGTTTTCTTCAATTATATTTATTGTTTATATATTTTCCCACTTTATACCCTCATTTTTACACTATTTCATATCAATACTTATTTTCTTCTTCTTAACTATGTAAATTATATTAAATGTTAATTTTGATTATTTCTGTGCTTATTTTATTTCGTGTCTATCAAGCTTATTTTTTATTTGTTTATCATATTTGTAGTTTTCCCTCAATATCCTTTCTCTGTTTATTTATTTTTTTTATTACGCTTATTGCATTGTTATTAGTATATTATATTAATTATGGTGTAAATTTGAATTCTTCAAGTTTTACATATAATTGCAATTTTGATTAATTTCATTTGTAGATTTGAAGTTTTTCCATTAGGTCAGTCACATGACTTTTATATAAAACGTGAAAGCTATATTCGAGGGAAGAGACTTTTTCTTATCTTGCTTTATATTTGAATTGACAGAAGTGATAATTGTTTCTTGTATTTATAGTATGATCGTATTACATTTCTTTACATAATTGTAAATTACAAACCATGTTTTGTTCGATAATCTTACATTGCTTTCAGATATTTCGGAAGCAAAGATTAAAATTAAATAACAGCGAAACCTCCTTTACATTAACAGTATTCTAACATAAAATTATAAACTTCAATTGTTTGAGTTACACACCGGATATTAAATACATTTTGTAATTAGACAGGACAGGTACTTAGTTTACTATTTCGTTGATTAGACAGTTTAGGTAACTGAATACATTCTTTCATGAACAATATTCGAGATGGTGGTTTCGTTGATAATGAAGTTGCGTATAACACTGTGAATAAAGTTCGATTTTCCCCTTGAAAAGAGCATAAAATAAAGACCCCCCTAGACCTCGAATACTAATAACGTCAAGGTCGGAAGAGAACAAGAGTCGGTCAAGAGAAACCTGATAGGAAAGATAAAGAGACTACATGATGAAAGGTGTAGGATCCAGCTAGGATCGTATCAAATTCTAATTCGGGTCACTTGGACTATTTTTTACTTCTTATTAAATAAAAATATTTGTTAAGTAGTCTTCTTTGTTAGGTAATTTTCGACTATGTTATGATCTACTTTCTAATAAACAACAAAAGAGATTTCAATAATGTGTTGTTTTCTTCTTCTTCTTCTTTTTTTTTTTTTTTTTTTTTTAATATGCCTACTAAATGCGAGTAGATTCGGTATTGTAAGAATTATCTAATATTTTTTAAAATATTCCTTTTGTACAATCTCAATATATAGAATCAGCTAATTTAATTCTTTTTTGAAAGAAATTGATATGTTTCACTAAAATCAGCTGGTGTCAATGCACTAAGGTAGTCACCTACTCTTATAAATTTGAATGCATTTAAAATTGGTTTCTAAATAAATTTCGGGTGATGGTACAACTTATAGCCAGTGATCTCTATGCCGGCATTATTCCGAATTTCAAAGGTGGGGAAAATTAACAGTTACACTATACAATAAGTTGAATAGTCTATGAATAAGTCCTTAGTATCTATCTGCAGCCTGCGTTGAACTAGAGAGGAGTCTGGGTGTTCCCAGATTCCTAAATACCGGAACTAATATTGAATTCACTTTTCTAGCTCTCCTGGAGGGTGGAGTATAAGGAGTCCACTGAGACTAATCAAGCTACACAATAAAAATATTAGTTTATATACAAACACTAAAATATTTCTGTTGTATTTGTTTAATGAAAATACAATGCTACGTCTATATCGACCTTTTATAAAATGATTCAAATATTTAAAATTATATTTGCCTACCGAAGATTGTTCATGCTATCAAAATGCACTAAAATCATCATTATATTAACATCCTTTGTAAATAAACTGGTTGCCTCTACTTGCTTCAATCACACGGATTAGAGTAATTTAAATAAACAAGAGTGATTTAGGAGACAAAAATTAATATTCATTAGACATAAATTTGAATTTAAAAAATTCTTAACCACTACGTGATTTAAAATACTGTTTTTTGTAGGAGTGATTTTTTGAACTGTTAACGATGAATTACTCAGTAGGGGTATAGGGTGAACTCCAAATTCATCTAATAGTGAATAACAGATGTTTCTAGATCATATTAAAACATACCGACACTGGAGACTTTAACGCTCGGTTAGGAAATACGTTGTTCTTATTATTACACATTCTGTATTTTAAAACACTTTATCTTTTATAAATAGTACATGCGATATATTTGTTAACATTAATGGATGCTATTCAAGCCTGCGCAGTTTGAAACATTGAAACAGGAAGAAGCTGACACGTGAATGAAGTTTATACTTCCGGTACTGAAAAGTTTTAACATCTCGTTAATGTTTCCTCAACTATATAACTATCTATTAAATGTTGTATAGACTGGCACAGTTTGTTATTCAATATTTCGAAATGAGTTCCTCAATTCTTATATTTTATAGCCAGTCATTGGACGGCCGTTATATCGATAAATTATTAATGGCGAACACGAAATTACATCGCCCATTATTTTATAGGCCACGATAAAATTAAGACGAAAATATAGACTTGAATTAATCATCAGATAACTGGGTATAGTTTTTGAGGTAAGTAATATGGAGAACTATTATCTTGGTTAGAAAAATTAAAAACTTTATCCGCGTCGTAGAGTTACTGTATTGATTTGTTAAGAACGAGGGAAGATAAAAATAACGTTTTTTAATAAAATATTTACTTTTTAATTAAATCAAATTATAACACAAATATATATTCTCCGAACATGGTACCACAAAATCAATTAACAATTATTATTTTATAAGACTTAATTTCAAATGTAATACAATTGAACGAGCAGATTTGCGAAGAACATCTACCTACACATTCATTAAACTTTTTTTTCAAGTTACTTCAGACGGTTTTGATATGTTTACCAATTATATGGCGGCTTTTATGGTTCATAGTTTCAGTCATGGCATATACTATGCTTGTTGGACCTTTGGTTTGGTAAAATAGTTCTACATTTTTGGACATTAGCGTACTCCATGAGTGAGAAACGGACGAAAATTATTTTTAAAATATATAAAAAAATGTTTTTTTTTTAAAATCTTTGGACTATATATTGGTCTAAGTCAGTTATTTCATTGCAAATCTCATAGCAAAACATTCTTTAAGTAACGTTATAAAATGCTCCTCCTTTCCAATCTTCCGATTTTCCTGTAACTTTTTCATATACAATTGGCTAAAACTTAAATGGAAAATTGTCACAGAGGAATCATATTTGATTATATTATTTTCCATTATTATATTTTTATAATTATTTTATATATTTTGCCACTATGGTTGTTGAGGCATTTCGTATAAACTCCATTATCAAAAGCTATTTACGTATTACTTTGTCTTATATAACACAAATAAGTTTCCTCTCTTCCTTACGTATGTACAACAATTTATAGTAGACATTGAAAACGCAATAGCAATTACATCTAAACAATAAAAAATGAAAGACATTGTGTCATAGATGTTAAAGGAAATAATAAAATAACGTTTAAATAAATAAAAGTAAAGACAATGAAAAAATTAAATTATCTATAAAATAGAAGAATGCATTGAATGCGAAATACGGATTATCATGATAAGAAATAATAACATTTATTTCCTTTTTAACTATTTTTAAAACAAATTTTTGTTGTCATCATCGGAGTTGACACAGAAATGATTGTGGAGAACAAAAGTGCGTATAAATAACGAAAAGCGTTCTCTTCAAGTGTTCAAGTTATAGGCCTGCTCTAATGACGGGGGTTTAGGTTAAATTAAAATTTAATCTCCAATCTCTATTTTATTTTTCGTATAATTTATCAGATGGCGTTACGCTACTAATCTTCATATTCCATCAACATGAAATTAACATTGACGACAAATATATAAACAACTGCAATCTGTTTTGCTTGCATATTTATTATAAAGAAGACAAAAACTTAATATAGTTGCACGTTAACGAGCTTCAGTGTATTAATATTGAGAATGACAGTGAAACTACTTTTAGTTTGGTATAATTAACTTTTAAATTAATTAATACTACAAAAAGTTCTCCAAGAATTTCTCTTGCATTATAACATGAGCTATAAGTTGTTTGAATTTACAACATTGGTTTGTCTACTCTATAATAAATAGTGATAAGGAAAATATTGGATGTTGTGGTTTTCATGGATAAATGCGTTGTAGAGTTCTAATATTGAACAAACTTTATCCAAGCGTCAACAGTGATTTATTAAAAATAGTTTCATAATTTTTTTTTTTAAAGTGGGAGTTTCAGATCTTTTGATTCATTATTACATTGGTACGTAAAATATAATCTTAAAATTGGAAGGCGCTAGAGAAAAAAAACAATGTTTTTAAAATTCGGCTTTGTTTAAATTTTTATTAAAATTGCTTTATTAAATTTTTACTCGTAAAGTTTTTAACTATTGGACGCTTTCTCCTACAATATTCAGATAGAATTGCCTGGAAAAACATCCATGACGATTTGAAAATATCTAATTTCTCAAAATTTAATCCCACCGATTTCCGTCAAATTTTTGTGAAATACGTAAAAAATATTGTGTCAAATTGAATGACTAATTTTAAAAAAAGTTGACTGAAATCGTTAAAATTCTATTTAATTCGAACACAATGTGCGCCAAAGAAGAATTGTAAAACGTGCTTGTAGGTTAAACATGGCAGGGATAGATATAGACGAATATTATTTTTAGATTTTTGATGAGAAATATAGTACAGTGTTTTTATTATTGTTTTATACACTACATTTTTATAATTTAAATTTGTGATTCTTGTTACAGGTAGGATATGACTTGGTTCCGCTTATAAATGAGTAAGTTATAAACCGTAACATAAAACTTGTAATTATAATTGATAACACTATAATTGTTATTTGAATAATTTATTATGTATTTGTTAGAAGTTCACTTCAAACACGTTGAATATCAAACTTTATTCATGATGGTTTCCTAAATTGTAAATTCAACTTAATTACAAATTTAAAAAAAATTTTAATAGAATATAATTAGATATTATTTATATAGTTTATTGCGAAGATTTGTAAATGTAAAAAACTAATACAATATCTTTTGAGACTATACATAAACGTCTTTGTATTATGAAGTTCTGTTTTTGCTGATAACGATTGAAAACTTACGACCCCTTCAAAGATATTAGTTTTATTTTCAGTTTCCAATACAAGCTTTATGTTGTCTCATTTCCACTCTTCTCATGTTGTAGTTTTATCACATGATAACGGAATTGATTCATATCCTTGAAACGTCGTGTATTAGTTTTGTTAATGCCAAATGTCCGAATATATAATAATATAAATAATGCATATATCAGAAACTTTCAAACTAGAATATCTAGGTAATGTAACACCATGGTTTTTTGTCGTATTTTCCAACCAATTTCATTTTGTGAAGAATCAAATCTTACCGTTGTTATGGCTTCGGAGTAACTTTGAATTGTCCTCGAGGTATCACAAGAAACGTTGTTGTTGTTTGTAATTATTTGTTTTATTCAAATAAATGGATTTCTAGAATAGGGGTACCAATCCATACATTGCAGTAATTTGACATAATTTTGGCTCACTATATACCCTTAAGAAGTTACCATTTTTGCTTGATTTTGCTCAAGTTTGTTAGGCAAATAAAAAATAGTTCGATAAATTTTAAAATGGCGGTAAATTTAAAGGTTATTTTGTACACTTGTTAAATTTACATTAAATGTTGCCAAGATATATTTTCTTTGATAAAAAACTAATAAAGAAGTAAGTTATTTACAAAAATAAAATATTTAAAACATAACCTCAAAATTAGAAAACGAAAAAAGAACAATCAGTAATAGCTCTGGTAATCGAAATGTATATTAAGTTTAACAGTTTTATTTTTTGAAACATGGTGACAATATGTTCCTGTTTTAACCAGTTATTTTGAAACAGTTGGAAATAGAATAGACAAATTGCACAAAACATTTTCGGGTATTAACTCGCATTAGTTTTCACAAATACATTTTCGAAATACACCTAAATATTTGTGAGAATATCAAAAGTTGTAAGATTAACACTTATAAAAAGACGTATTTTAATTATTGGGAGATTCTAGTGAGCGTGTCGTTACGTCCGAGTACAGGTAGCAGTGTCCATAAATTGATTGTTTCCTCCATTCCTTATATCGTAGCTATGTGTGTGTGCGTGTGTTCTTGTATGGTTATATTTTATTTGTTCAGTTTCACGTTTATCTCTGTTGTTTAATGGTAGTGATTTGTATATTTGCTGTACAGTACTAATGCTCATACATAATCTGTGTGAGCATTATTTTCAAAAAATGTTATAGTTGTTTCGTTGCAATAGTTTTCTTGAAATAAATAATAAATCTGGGACTAGCTTCAGCTTATAACAGATCATTTTATGAAATTGGTGATACGTGTTTAGTAATACCAACATCGACAAATAAGTGGATAGTCTAAACACAGTAAAATAAATTTGCAAATGTTATTAATACAGCAGATCATGATGAAGCCTGGATTCGCATCTATAGGACCACAGCTCAATTCTTATGACATATCGTTCAAATTCATTATTAATTATTAATAAAAGACTTTTTCTTATTATAAGGAAACGACATCATTCACTCAATTTTAGGAAAACGTAGTATCTGGACAAAACATAAGCTCTAGATTATAAGAAAAGCTTCTTCCACCCGTGAGTCTGCTAAATGTTTTCAAATTGCCTATTACTGGAACAGTTTCAATAAATGTCGATACATATTATTTTTTTCCTATGATCAATATTCGAAAATAAAAAATATCCCTAAAGTGTTTCAAAATAAGCATTATTTAAAAGTTATTTTTACAAATAACATAGATCTCATAGTGTTATAATACAATAAACTTTACAGATTGGTAGCACTAGTTAAGTTATTGTTATAATCTACAAAATTTTAATAAAATCAAATAAACTCTGGAGTAGAAATAATGTTTAAAGAAACGAAAAGTCCATTTCTGTGGTAACTCTTTTTTTTTCTTTTTCAAAAATTACGTGTGTATGATATTATACTTGCTCCTTTTGAGATATTAACTTATAATTTAATTAACTTTTATTTTTGATTTATTCAAAATCAATCTAAATTAAAAATTTAGTGTAAAAAGCACGATAGTTTTCATTCTGACGAACTATAACCTATTTTTCTAAAACGGTAAGGAAAAAAGTTAACTGAAATACACCAGTTTCATTTGATAAAACACAAACTGGTTCCTAGCCGAATGTTACCATTATTAACATAACGGCTCGTACTCAAAGTGCATCAGGTTGGCCGGTTGCGTATGAGGCGTGGTCGTCATAATGTTGAGGTTTCTTTCCTCATACAAATTCCTCCGCGCTCTCTACAACTTGACTTCCTGCACAAATACTCCTGGAAACCACTTGTTTAGTTGGAGCGGCTGTTGCAGTTGAGTCAACAGTACTTGTGTAGCGCGTGGCTATCCTCGGCCAATTACGTTGAAGTCCTTGACGCGGACAAGGTTTTAAAAAAAGCTTTAATTTAGATATTGACTGGGTCACGGATTTTTAACGCCGAACATGAATGAAATCCTTTTAAACTTAATTCTTTTTCAGAACATTAATAAGATATTGACCGAGTCACGAAGATTTTAACTCCGAATAAAAATGAAATTCTTTAAACGAAATTACTTTTCAGCCCTTTAATTAGATCTTGACATAGTTCCTGAATATATCAACGTCAAACATGAATGACAATCTTTTAATGGAATTCAATGTTTTTCATAGTTTTAGTTAGATCTTGACTAGGTCACAAAAATTTTAACGTCGAATAACATTGAAATTCTTAAACGAAATTGTTTTTCATAGCTTTAAATAGATAATGACCGGTTCAAACGGACATTTTAACGACAAAAAAAACAAAAAAAAAACGAAATCCTTTAAAACTTAACTCTTTTTCTGAATTTTAATAAGATATTGACTGAGGCCCTGAAGATTTTAAAGCCGAATAATAAAGAAATTCTTTTAACGAAATTGCTTTTAATGTTTTAATTATATTTTGACTTAGTCATAAATATATTAACAACAAACCAAATTAGATCTTGATTAGGTCACGCAAATTTTAACGTCCAATAATAATTAAATTCATTTTAATGAAATTACTTTTCAAAGCTTTAAATAGATAATGATTGATTAAAGGAGATTTTAAGACAGAACAAGAATGAAATTATTTTAACACATTTGATTTTCAAAGTTGTAATTATTAGATTGACTGTTTATGAAGATTTTAAACTTGAACAAGAATGAAATTCTTTTTAACGCAATTGCTTTTTAAATCATTAATTAAATAGTGATTTGTTCAAGAAGATTTTAACACCGAACAAAAAAGTATAACATTTTAAGAATGAGATAGATTTTCAATGATTTAATTAAATTTTCACTGGTACACGAAAAGTGCAACACTAATCAAAAATGAAATCGTTTTTAACAGAAATGATTTTAGATTGATTGGTAACATTTTAACGCAGAAGAAGAATGGAATCATTTAAAGAATGGAAAGTTTTTCATTGTTTTAATTAAATTTTGACTTGTTCAAAATGAGTTTAAAGCCGACCAAGAATTAAATCATTTTGAACAGAAATGTTTTTAGTTCGATTGAGGATCTTTTAACGCCGGACAAGAGTGAAATCATTTTAAGAATGGGATCTATTTTCATTCGTTTAATTATCTTGACTGATTCACAGAGAGTTTAACGACGATCATTAATGTAATTATTTTTAACAGAAGTGATATTCAGATTAGAGATATTTTAAGGCCGATCAAGAATTAAATCATTTAAAGAATGGAATTGCTTTTCATTGTTTGATCTTGACTGGTTCTAGGAGGCGCCTGGTTTGTACCACCCCTATCAAAAATGAAAATCCTTTTAACAGAAGTGATTTCCAGATTGACGGGTTTACGGAGATTTAACTCCGAACGAGATCGAAATCTTTTTAAATGGAAGTTCTTTTCTGAACATTAATTAATATTTTAACCCGGTCACGGAGATTTTAACGCTTCAAGACTGAAATTGTGTTAACTATGTGCTCCTTCACAAAAATTAATGAATTGATATTTTAAATTTTATATTATTAAGGTATTAATGTAAATTACTCCATATGTATTGATTGAGTGTGAAAAAGTAAACAAATAAATAACAATAGACTAATAAAATAATTTTGAAAATGTAAATGTAAATATAAATAAATTAAAATTCTCAATTGATTTAAAGTTTCTTTTTAAGACCAATGAATAGTCATAGTAATACAGGCAAAGATAATAGTAAAACTCTTGTAATAAAATATAACAAAAGAATACAATAAAATAAATAAAAGTAAATGTTTAAGACAAGTAGGCCTATAATAAAATAAAATAGACACAAATGTACAAGTGATTTAGAGATAGACAATAATAAAACACAAGTTATACTTCCATAAAATGATACATCTGATGGCAACACAAAAATAACATAAAATATAAAGACGTATATTACATGGAAGTCTGTCGTTACAGTTGGTCAAGCAATCGTAACATGTACATCAGATAGACAGATATGCGGCCACCCAACAGTAATACACTACCTGTTATTCACTGAGGATTGAGTTGTTCAGTTCATAAATACAGTAAATGTCAGTTTCACAATAATATGAACTGAGAAACAATGATTTTCTGACGGTACAATGGCTTGTAGCTAATTTTGAGAGTTCTGACTTGTAATAGAGTTGTAATAATGAAATGTATCTTAAACAATAATTGTGAGTCAATCAAATCTTCACGAGAGACAATGGTTTTGGTGCTGAATAGTTCTTAAGGTTTTAAAAGCGTCGGCTTGAAATGCCTTATTGATAACTATTTCCCCCAACTAATCTGATGCAATTAACTGAAAATCAGTAATTATTATTTTTGGATAAATAAATGTAGGTTGAATTTCTTTGAAACTAAAAAATAAAGGACGGACAATTTCAAAATGATTTGGAATTGGTCTCTGAAGTGTTTTACTGTAGATCCTACTTTAGTAAATCTACATTGACTTTATTACAAAGATCAAATAATATTACAAATGAAGCCACATGCCGCATTTTGTAAAGAGACCTGGTGAATACAATAAGTACGCTTCCTAAAACGTTAGTTTTGATGAATAGAAAGTTTTATTTCTTTTAACAGTTTATTAAAATACTTTGGTTTCATAACCAATATTACTGTTTGATTTTCTAGTTTGGAGTATATAATATATCATACCAGTGCTTTACACGCCTAATGAAAATATTCTTAACATAACAGGGATAAATATATAAACTGTTTGTATTCTGAAAGAAACTAACTATAACATTAATAAGATAAAATACAATAGTGTTAATATTCTATTTTATGGAAGTACGTTAGTGCTGCGTCTTTATTCTCCAATATGTCTAGTGAATCTGAAACTCCAATTTGATTCACACAGTCAGTGCATTTTGACATTAATTAGATGTTAAACGGATTATATTTTACACACGATTAAAAAATTGCCGATGTTGTAATACTATGTAAAAAATCTTCCCGCACTTCCTGAACAAAACAGCGGGAAAATGTCAACAGGTTATATTAATTTTATTTGTAAACTGGTTTCAAACAGATTAGATTTGCATATATTGTAGCCGTACAGGTTACAAAATGCATCTCATCGTAGTTTATGTTTTGTTTGCATCTGTTGGTACACCTGGTCACTATCTCAGTCAGGGTGTTATGTTAGACACTTTGTTTTATGTAAAATTGATGGAATTTTGGAGACCAATTATGAAATATTTAAACTTTTATGGTTTATTTCCCAGCTCAGGAGGAAGAATGGTTTAATTTTCCTCTAGATACTAGGTTATAGAAAATGTAATGAAAATAATTAGAAACAAATAAAACACGACGATTTTCTCAAATCATTTCAAAGAAGAGGTATCGACATAAATTTCTTGATTACATAACTTTCTTTCTCTATAATATTTACGTGTGAAAATAGAAAGTAGAGGATTATATTTTTTCATCGTTCTTAAAGAAAGAAAAATATTTTATAACAATCATTTTGACGGCACACCACTTACTGTAATTAAGACACAATATTTTATGTCCGTTTATCAACATATCTATGATTCATTTATTTTAGAAGCTATTAAATTTATTACATTGAAAGTGTTTTGTGTTTTATTATTGGATGAGGTGTAATAGGGGAAAAGAAAATAACCTTTGAGCGTAATATACTGAATGTTATAAACTTACATGAAATGAATTCCTTAAGGGCTCACTAAAATGGGTATGGGGGTGAAATCTTGAAAGATTCTAACTGAATCTACACATGTTTTTCATATAGTCTTGGGTTCAATGGCTAGGAGGTGTTCATTTTATCTTCATTTCTTCTTCTTTTATAATGCGGTGTTGACCGAGAGGTTTTTCGCATTTAAACAACAATGAAAAAATAAATGAAATAATCATGAATGTTTACCTATCAGCTGACAGTTATCTTACATCTTATAGAAATGTAAATATAAATTATGCAATAAGAAATTTGTTCAAGCATATTTATACTATCATTTGTATATATATATATTATAATAATAATAATAATAATAATAATAATAATAATAATAATAAAGAAAGAAAAGCACTACTGATGTAGTTTTCTAATTTCTATGAATCATTGTATATTGGTATCTATAAAGTAAAGTTGCCAGAAGTAGGATGATGAGTGATAGTGCTCATTCCCAATATGTAAGGAATGTACAACAGATAGGTTTACCTCGTGACCTGTATAGTGTCATCAACGTATCTTCTAGTAAATGGAAGAGAAACCAACACACGCTTGTAATATCACTTGAGATAAACTTTGCTACAACGTCCACTCTTTCAATTACGGTTGATTCTTAGGTAATTTACTCTACGCCTATCACGACCTAGACCTAACATAAGGTACATAGAGACCAATTTACTTTCTTAAATAAATCTACTGTGTTACTCTACTGAATTAATTCCTTCCTACATTAAGACTTTGAGATCGTTCTGAGTCAAATTATTTTGGGTGTGTAGCTTTTCTTGTGTAACGTCTCGTGCAGCATTGTCTAATGAGAGATTGGTTATTGATTTAATTGGAACATTTGCGAATTTAAAACTGATGTAATTTATTTGTTTTCTCTGCTTGCGTACAGTCAATATTTAGCATGATTTCCATTCAATCACCTTGATATCTCCTATTTACGTTTCCCACGAATTCACGGACCTTACGGAATCCCCTTCATATCGTAAATTTGCTCCCAAGGAATACACCCATAAAAACTTCCTGTTTGAATCCCTCTCAGGGTTTAAGACATTTACTCAAAAACAAAGACCCAACACCTCAGTTCAGGATATTGAACCTTGAGGACTCAATTTAACGTCGTACTCAGAGAGTCGTTCACAAATGTGTGTAGATGTTTATTAATACAGGGTGGCTGAGAAGATACTTTTAAGTTACTGTGCTTTAATTTTGTTATAGATTAAGCCACCTAACCACGGTGTAAAACTTCCAATAAGTGAAGCGCTGCTTATATGAGTCCACGTTTGTCAATTTTGACTTCAGAAGGTGGGAGGTCAAAATTAAAAATTTAAAATTGGATAGATCATTTTAAAGGGCTCAATTTCCTTTACAGATATCTTAACACAGACACGTTAACGGCCCATGTTTTAGTTACAGTAGAAAAAAAAAATTTTATTCGCGTCACGTTTTTTATCTCATCATCCTCTTCAATATAACGTGATCATATTTCCTATCTCCTGAAGTCCGCTTTAGAAGCAGCACCTGGTACAAATAAGATTGCCGCAAACCAAGTTTAGCGAAGAACCAGGGTAGAAGTAGCGAGGAAGGATTTCAATGTCCTACATGAAAACACGAAGCATTGCTTCTAAATTTAATGTTTACAAAAAATGCCCACTATGTAAAAATAATAAAACTTTATTCTATAAGCTATGAAGATCATCACATTCCATAGGTTGATTATAGAATGTAAACACTGATCTGAAGAACGGCAATGAATTGACAGACTGGAATGAGCATGACTAGAACATAGTTTGTCACCATGGCAACCACAATTGTGCATAATGCAGTGTCATCGCACTATGCACAGATAACGGTGTATTCATCAATTTCCACGTAATTGTTATGAAAGTAACCTGAATAAGTAAAACGTCTTGGCTCCGTGTCGGGTCATCATTTCAACATAACTCCATGATGCTACTGTTTGACTGAACGGCAAAACAAACGAATCCTTTATAATACCTACTCGTACCATAATGTAATTATTTATAAAAAAATATTTAAAAAACACTTAAAAACCAAATACTGATTTAAGGGGAAAACATTCTTATAATACAAAAAACGCTATGAGAATTAAAAAAAAAAAGATTTAAGGCACGAAGATCCATTTTTGGATTTTTTGGTGTTAAAAGAATTTTTAGAGATCCTAATATCGTCTTTTCTGTTCGTGTTTTTGTGCCTTAAAACGGTTTATGTATTCCAAGAGCATTATTTTCGTCGTAAAAGGCCCAAAAATCGCTTTTAGGACTTGACACATTGATATAAATCACACTTTCAGGTTTACTAAAAATTGAATCTCGCTCGGCTGGATTTTGAGATATCTAACAGTCCAAGGCGACAAACCAAAACTCGAAGTAGCTACGACGTTCGGTTTCATTTTGTGTTTCTATGAAAATTACGTGACGTAACGTAACGTAACGTAACGTACGTAACGCAATGAAAGGAAAAGGACTTGTTAAGGTATAGTCCTAATCAGGATATCATGAGTTATAACCTTTACATCCTTGTACGTTTTACCTCTATCTTAGCTTATTGATCACATCCAATGTGTGCGTCGATTCAGAGGGTTGCTCTGGGTTAATTATTTAAGTTTATAATAATTATTAATAGATATTTTCCTATAGTGTCTATAATACTCCTCTTATGTTCTCCATGTAATTCTAGGAACATATTTTGCACACTTACAGGTGACGTCTTCAAGCCGGTGTAAGGGGATACAGTCACCTCTTGTGATATGTGTTAGATTATTAACGTGTACTTAGGTACCAACATACTGGGTGATTCACGAAAAAACTGATCAACTTGCAGGACCTATTTATACTCTTAAAAATAAATAAAAAATATAATATAAAAGTAGGTCCGAAAATGTAAAGTTTCCCATCTAGACGCACAATAGATTATACATTTTACAGTTTGAAGAATACGTTTTGATTTTGCAAAGTTATGATTTCGTAACAGCTGATTATCAGATTCAGTATTACATCATTGCCAACATAACAAACAAGATAAATCGTAATACTTGTTTGGAAAGTGAGGCAAAGAACAAAATTATTTTACTGAGTTTTAACATAAACTATTACAGTTATCTATATTTGTTGATAGCCTATGACAGTCGGGAACAAATGAGCTTTTTAATGGCCTGAGTTTTTAAAATTGTTTTAAGTGGTTTCAGAAACTATTACTTAAAAACATATAAAGGGACATTATAACTTACTTAGTATACGGATAATAGGGTGAGTTTGGTAATCGTAGGTTCAGGAACCTGAGTAACAACTGTTAAACTTACCCTACTAAATATGACACCTTTTACAACTAATTTAATTTAACATTTCCCATAACGCACAAGAAGCCAACATTTGGGCATTAAATTTAGAGGATATGATTGATTACAATTTTATGACGGAGTAGATGAGAAAGTACCATTACGGTCCCTTTGTTTTTCTTTATATTATTAGTCTTCTCTACCGCCCATAATTTTTCTAAATTTGGAGAAATATTTGTGTTTTAAATGGTTTGGATAGATTTGTTAACTAAAAATAAACGAAAGCATATATTGTAACGAATTGTAAAGAACACTATGTTTATTTAATATATAGAAATGTTCTGTTACAAGTTTGCCAAACAAAAACTGAAAACCTAGAGTCAATTTTGTTTTGAATAGTCATTATTTAAAAATATGGTTCAACCAGTTGAATTTAAGGTTGTACAATATCAGGTCAAAACACATTCATGAATCCCTCTGCCATCTCACAACGTTTTTATCGAAATGTAAAAAAAAAAAACTGAAGTAATATGACTGGAATTTGATCATAAACAGTCAAACTAATGTTTTTAGAAACTACAATTTTTAAATTGTCAACATTATGTAATGATATTTGTATTTATGGACAGGGGAGAAATAGTTGAAAACAGACAATCCTTGCATTGATTTTTAATTTATACGAATTATAAAAGTGAAGTTTTCTATAAGATTTGTCGTTGTGTACAATGTATCTAAATCCAAAAACCAAAAGTATCAGGTTTAGTCCTTGCTACGTCATTTTGTTGTACACACCCTTAAAATAATTTTAGCTGTATAAATAGACAGTTTTAATGGATTTTTAATTTTAATTGTAAAAAAAGTAAGAAATTATTTATGTATTTGACGAGAAATAATACAAATTTGAGTACTCTAGCGCCAGTGTGTCAGATAATGTGGCAACCTTAGCAAAATGGAGTATTTGATATTGTATAACACCGACACATAAACTCAAATTGAGGTTAGATTGTCTATAATAGTACAGGTGTTTAACATTAAAAAAAACAAATAAAGAACAATTTGAATTTGGGGTCAACTTTTTCCTAGTAAAAGTCCCCCATAACGGTGAAAAGGCGGGACAACAATTAAGCAAGGTAATCATTTATTAGTAATGGAGTTCTCTCTGTAAAAGGATTCTAGGAAGCTATGGAGATAAAAACAAAGAGCTTCATAATCTATCGATCGGAATCATTGCTTCAGGCGTTCCTGCTACACGAGTGCTCTCCTTTGTTGTGCCACAACAGTCTATCTGAGGAATCATCAAACAATTTAGGCTTTCATATCTTTCTCACTCGACCATATAGAAAATACAAAACAAAATCTCGAAATTTAAGAAGGATGCTGCCATAAGTCTAAAACAATATATTTCCTCTAAATCCGCAACAACGATTTCGATAATATTTTCCTAAAATTATTGTTTTCAGGACCTATTGGTAGCTCGGAGATTGGGATATATCGATCAAAAATTAAAAATGATTTATTGTTACCCTTAAAAATGGCGGTCATGTTTGGTTCTAAATTGCTCACGAGCTTTCATATTGCTTTCGCTTATTTCAATAAAATGTGGTCGAAATCTTTTTGAGTGATTTTAAAATATTCAATGACGCTACGGGGCCAACAGTTCATTTCCCAGTTAACAATCAATATAACATGTTTTTATTGTTGTAGCCTGATTTAAAAACAAATCAGAATTTGTAGTTCACTCGCACGTTGATAATGGCTAAAATATGCCCACATATCAAATTTCATAAAAAAAAAGTTCATTATTTTTTGCCTCAAATAGTGCCTATACGACAGACCGTATAAATTAAAAAAAAAATATATATATATATATATATATATATATATATATATATATATATATATATTTGTTTCAAATTGACGTAAAAACAGATATTTTGATAAAAACACGTAGCCTAGATTCAATATATTTGAGTGAAAGTAAAGGGGGAAATATAAAACAATCTTCAAACAAAACTAAAATTTTCACTAATGAAAAATGTAATTAATAACTTCTGGAACCCGACGGTAGTTGAAAGTTTTTACATATTTATAAGCGCCTTTATGTATTGTTTGGCCAACTCCTTAAACCGTTTTCAGGTATTAACAATTTCACATTGTCTTATAATGAAGATTAATTGTTATTGGTTCAATACATTCAAAATATTTTTTACTGATATCTTTCACATTCTTAATAACCCAAAAATAAAAAATTTCTTGAGATTTGACAAAATGTGTTTCCATATAAAAATTGATAACAAATGGTCTATCCGTCTGTGCTGAAGGTACATCAGATAGATGTAAATTCGTTCGTAAATCCCTTAAATACTTCATAAAGTAAAATCTCTTCTCCTGAGTTGTATTTATCATTAATTCGACTGATAACGAGAGTTGATCAATATTCTCGAAACGTCGTGTACACACAAGTGATGATACTTTCCGTAAAAAGTAGGTCAACAATATAGACGATATCATCTAAACTTATTTTACGTTCAGTTAACTTTACAAACTAATATTTCCATTATAAAACTCCGAGTCAGAAAATATGCAATAATCTCAACTGATGCACATGGAGAGAAACGGATGCAACAAACAGAGACATTAAGAAATGCAGTCAAGTGTAAAGCTGCGTTCCGGTGTAATTGTTGTCTCATTTAATATTTCTCTCATTATTTATGCGATCGGCTTAACGTTCACGCTTGGGTTCTCATCCTCTGGTAATTGTATGGAATCCAATTAGGTTGAAACTAAGCTACTGTAGCAGTATTCATCAAAATCTGTGCTATATTAGTGTCTCGACGTCATATCAACAGTGATGTTGCGATTTGATTCTCTTCAACAGGTGAAATGATAAATCCAGCACATACACTACCTACATAAGAAGTATATCTCCTCTCACCTCCTTCGACTTTCGTCAAATAAATTTGGAACCAAATGAACTCTACACCGTAGTATGTTTTATAATGTTTCAAATTTTTGACAGATACATTTAGTTTGCAGTTTGAATTTGAGTCAATTCAAAATTAATAATAATATAAGATCAAGACGGTTACAAAACTTTGTTCGTGGAGTCGGATACAAACTTAATTTAGCCTCAAAACGGAAATGGAGAACATACTTTTTACCTAGCCTTTCACAAGTTTTTGTACACCCCCATCCTCTCAAGAATAGATGAAAATAAACTACATAGAAAGTCTCAATACAAAATGTTTACGTCACGTACATTTGAAAACATAAAAATTAATTCGACAGCGATCAGAGTTGATGAAATGTTTACAATTTAGACACGGATCGTAATTTTTGGTTTCCAACGTTTAGCCATAAACTGAATCTAAATATGTAGATTAAGTCAGCGTTAATGGAGTCCACCATTACGTTTTAAAATACATTTTAGCCAATCTTTTTTTTTTTATTATTTTTTTTCCCCAAAATAGAACAAGTAGATTTGAAAATTTTTAATTTTATGTTTTTGACGTTTTAAAAAAATGTGAAAAAGTGACTTAAGTACAAATTTTTGTAACATTCGTCATGCTACAACTGAGTATAGAGAAGACATTATTTTTAGTGTCTGGGTTTTTCAAAACGGATATATTAACACAAAACTAGAAATTCAATTTTTGTCTCATCGTAATTTGTTTAACAAAAAATTGGGGTCTTTGTAAGTCGTATTTTGTACGATTTTTACTTTCTCAGATGTACGCAAAATAGAGAAAGTTATATGATGGGTCAAAAAATCTGTCAATTTTTTTACGGATATATCAGTTTTAAAGGTTCCCTGAGTCCATAAAAATGTTTTTTGTTTTTTCGGAAAGATGTTTTATCGCTTGTGCAGTATTCAACAGCCCAAAAGTGAACCTAATTCAAGAGATGTGGGCATATTTTAGCTACAATCTCTTTTTACGATACCTCAAAATTAGGGGGTAGTTAGTTACCATAGTAGAAAGATACAAAATTGCGATATTTTCTAGTTTTGTTAAAGTATAGCTTCTAAAGAACCCCAAAAAAGTAAAATGGCTATCTTGATTTTTCTTTTAACCACAATTTGTTAGTTATATATCGCCCATGGGGCTGTTATATAACAGATTTAATTTCTCCATATTGGTTCTTTCGATTTCGTTCACATTTCAATAAAATATTTGTTCAAAGCCGCTGCCTGTTTCTATCTCACTTTACTAAAATTTTTATTAATAACTACGTTGGTTGGTTTTTGTGATGGGTGAGTGAGAAAGTGGATTGGTTATTTTATTGATCAACAGTAAACGAAACTCTCACGTACATGTAACAATTTGGTCGTAGAAACGTCGTCTTGTTGTTTTGCTCAATATACTTTTGTTTCAACGACGTCCATATTTAACTTGTAAAGATATTAAAGATAATCTTAAAAAATAGCGTGAATTAACGATATACCATCATCGACATAAAGAGGAAGCTAGCGTTGAGAGCCACACGATAAAATAACTTGGAGAAAGTGTTATGCCTGTGGGGTCAGTATCTATGGGAATATTAATGTTCGCCTGCTAACATATCACTGAACCTAGTTTCTTTGACCCCGAAATAAAATGTTACTATTTTAAAATAATTTTACGAAATATGTATAGTATTGTGGAGGTGCTAAAATTTGGAAATGATTCTCAAAGTTTTAACCTCAACATTATGACCATATTGATTTTTCTGTATACATGAAGAGCAGAGAAAGTTACTGACGTGTTAACAAATCGTAGGATATATCCATTTTGACGTCCTCCGAATCAAAAAAAGTGGTTTGGAATGTGACGTACAGAAGGAGTTATCAATCAGTACTGTGTAAAGTTCGATCATATCCCTGGAGGTTTTTCTTCTCATTTAATCAAATGCGGGGATAGTTTTACCATATACCGGGATGTTTTCTTATCATTTTGGGATAGCTACCACAAGCTTTACGCTGAGAACCAGTTTATGGCACAGGTAAGGCCGTATACACATTTCTTTTCAAAGACTGCAACCATAGTTCATTTTCACTTTTTGACTGACAAGTACCAAATTGACAAAGTTCTTGCTGGTTACAGTTATGGGGAATGGGTGAGAGTCTCTCCGTCATCTGTCTATGGAGTCGTTTTGTTTGAGGGTTTCAAGTTTCATGTGGGGATAGTTGAAAGTATTATTGACAATAATAATACAACATACAGTGATTTGCGGGTGGCACTCGAATTCGGCATCAAATCTGACCATCGGCAAAAGTTGTTCAGACGTTCTTAATTCCACACTCAAGTTCGGTACCAGGCAGTTTACAGGCAGAGCGGAGAGGTTTCTCTTCCACAATCCCGGATAACCTAACCTAACCTAACCTAAACTAACCTTACCTTATATATTATTTTAATTATCAATGTTGAATCTCCATTAACAGTTTTGTTTATTTCAAAGTAGCACAATCATTTTTAATTGTTTATTTATATCTTAGTGTTATTAATTTAAAGAATTCAAGAATGTACTTACAGAAAGTTTAAAATAATTTTGCTCTGTTTTGCAAAATAACCTTGTGAAGGTTCCCCCGTAGATGAGAGAGCGAGCTAACGGAAAGGGGTAGAAGAAGTTGAGAGAGTGATTAGTGAGAGGGAGGGTTGAAGGAGGAGGGGTGTAAGTGGAATGGGTAAGAGGGGTGCCTGGAGTCGAACTCGAGGGTGTCATGCCGGCTGATGAAGGGTCCGATGCCGAAATCGAGTGTTTTTTTTTTATAACATTTAACGGTTGGTGTCGAACTCTAGAACTCTGGGTTTGGACGTAGAGCACTGCACTGACGACAGATGGACATTGTGAAGTTCGAAACTCGAGACCCATTACATACCTTACTACTTATATGAGACAAAGTAAATCATATCTTCAATAATAAATTAATATTATTTTTGTCCCTTCGTAAAAGAGAGAGATTTAGTGTCCTGTTTGTGAACTGTTTAATGCGTGACACACCTATATAGAGTGGAAACTGTGAAGTACGCGAGAAGGCCATAACATAATGCATTGAGGCCAATCTACGACACATCTTTCGTATACTTCAGTGATTTCAGATCACAAATGAAACTTCTTCTTGACATTAATAACAGCTGTGTTGAGTTGTTGAATGAAAACAGTTCGGTATCAAATTAACCCACAACCTATCTTCCATCAGCAATTAATCATTGTTTAACTTTACAACTGGTAAAGGTCACAGTGACTCAAATTGCCTTTTTAAACTGGTAGCGTCGCATTTGTTGACATATGTTGACGTTATTTGTTTCAATTTGGTATTAATTGATAGAAAAAATTTCGATATTTCGTATGTCATAGTAATTTTTAGTTTATTTTAAAGTAAATATTTTACGAATGTGTTTTACTCGTCAGTCCTGTTAATGTCGATCTATTTTATTTACTATGTTCACAGCAACATTTTATACGTTTAAATCTTAGGGACTTACTTATAGTGAGTACAGGTGTGGTAAACCCGAGGTCTCTAGCTGGATCTACACCTTTCTTCTTGGGTTAGATCATCATGCCAAAACTGACTCTATCAAGTTTCTCTTACCTAAATCTTGTTCTCTCCGATCTTGGCCCATTTAGAGTATTCTAAAAGTCTTTGGGTTTTTTACCTCACATAAAATTATTTTTTATAAATAACTTATTATTTGTAAATATGTTAATGTTTGAAATATATGTACATTTCCTTTATCTCAAATTTGAAATAAAATAAAATGTGATTTAATTATGTCACGTTGAAAAATCGGGAACAAGAAAACTAGAAAAGTTTTTAAACTTTCATCAAGTGAAACTCCATTTAAAGACTCCTCTCTCTCTCTCTCTCTCTCTCTCTCTCTCTCTCTCTCTCTCTCTCTCTCCAGACTCTTATTTTATTTTCTTATTGCTGACTCTATTAGCGTGTATTCGAGGTAAAGGGACTTCTATTTTATATTTTGTTTTGTCTTAATTGTTTCGAGCATTGGTAACTGCGATGTTGTTTCCATTTAAACAACAGAAATTTATTTCAAATCTTCAAGTTTATTTAGAAGGTATATTTTTAACTTAAAATCTCAATATTTCCCCCCAAACCTACAAATTTTGTTTAAATAGAATAATTCATTACCATGTCAAATCACGAAAATTTAATTTAGATCATGAAAGTTGGCTTGAAAAATGCTATATTGTATTGGCTATAAATTTAAGAAACTATTCTGACGTTTTACAAAAATCCCATTTAAAACGATAAAAGATTTGGCATTGAATAATTATTTTATTGAGTTCACAGGGAAATTTTATGAATCCAATCACAACAATGCAAATATTTGCTTCAAAACGAACAGAGTGAAGGCAAATAAATAAATATAGAGATCATTAAATCAAACTTTACACAGAAATAAAATATCCTTCATTAATGGAGTTAACAGGTTACACCCCTTTCTTGGTAATTGTACCATCTTTAAAAACAACTATTATTTAGTAACATATTCTCAAAAATTGGACAGTTTGCTCCTTTTTATTTGTAAAATAATAATAAGTTGATGGTTATACTAAAAGAAAATGTTCAATTTCATTTTGGATGGCTATCAGCACAAGTTTTTATTTTTTTATTTATGTACTTTAAAGTATTTTCTAAATAAAAGTGAGTCTGACGTTGGTGTTCTTTATACAACTTGCTACAAGAAACTTCAGATAATAATCGTCACCCTGGATAGTCTCATTTTAAAACCAAATATACACGTCTTTATCATTTCGTCTGATTTTTCGTTTCCTTCTACTCCAAAGCGCCCCGGAGTCCACTATAAATCCTCTTTTCTTAATTCTAATATGCTAAATGCCCGTTTGGACTAATCTAACGAGGAGGTTGATTCTATAAGTATCGAAGCAGTCTATTTCCACTATTTAGCCGTACGTACTCTAAAATTCTACACACCTCTGATTGGAAGACTGTAAGATATTCCTCCTCTCCAACTCCTTACAAGCCAACCTAGAATTATCTCTTCAGCTCCCAACTTGCACATACCCAGTTTCTTTCCTAACCCTAAAGAAGTGTAAGAAGAAGTCTGAGCAACGTTCCGTAAAAGTCAAATCGTTACACTCAGTACCTAACTCTTCAGGACGTGTTCTAAACTATGATCTGTGCTCATTGTATTACTGGTCTGTAACAGACGAAAAGACCTGCAAAACCCGGTCATGATGTTCTTATCTCCTATGTTTACTTTAACCTAAGAGATAAGACGGCTTCACACCGCTGCGTACAATGGTTAATGAGCTTTTGTTTAACTTCTTGATGAGCACGCGTGTGTTCATTATTATTGAAGCTTTACACAGGATACCAGCTGATAATGCGCAGAAATAAATGCGCATTAGTCGTCAAATCAGCTGTTCAAATAATTAACATTGAGCTAAACTTTGTTTTATTGATGACTTTGATAATTTTTTTAGATATTAATATATTGCACTATTTTCTCCTTATATATTTTAAATGCGATTTTTCAGAACGTTTAAATAATACAAAGACTTGCTGTAATGTGGTCGATCGTTGATTTTCTTTAAGCTTATTGTATTTATATAGCATGTTAGTTTTTGTATGAAAGAGAGAAAGTTGGTGGGACATTTGTGCAATATTGTTTTCATAGACTAAATCGTTTACAAACGTTATTAGTTGTAGTACTTAGACTAACCTAAAATTATGTTTTTGAAAATTTGCTCTGATAAATTCTTTAAGTATAATGATTGTATTTTCTAGTCATGCTTCTTATATGAGATATTGCAGTATTTTTTAAATATATACATTTTGTATTCAAGATGTAGAAAATCGTGTTTATTTTTTCGTTTATCAATTTCTATGGTATAAATATGGAAAAAATTGATTGAGGGATAATGGCGTATTCTTATCTTTCGTTTACAAAATCTGTTTGTCAAAGTTTCGGGAATTCTGGAATTTTATTTATTTTCCAGTAGGAAAAATATACTGGAGACAAAAAGAATACTATATTCCCTCCTACCCTATCAAAGTTTTTCTGTTACTTTAAAGGTTTAAAACATAATTTAGAGTAGGCCATAGACGGGTCAAGGGAGGAAAAGATTTGTGAAAACAGTATAAAATCGGATCGATCATTCGCACATTCGATATATTCAGTCGTCTAGTTAACTTCAAATTTTTCATAATATTTTAAAAAAGTAAAGCAATTGACATATTTATAAAAGATGGTACCACTTTGCTCCACGTATAAATACAGTTATTTTATTACTTATAAAATACACGAATTTTACATTTATAAGCAGTAAAATATTTATATTATTTTTTTATTCGCACACAAGAGTCAGTCAACAAATGTTTTTGAAATCAGAACTTGTAATATATTCCATTCTCTTTGCAATTATATATAACCATTGTATCATTATTTTGGACTTTGTTGGAAATTATTCTTTTTATTATAAAAATTAATCCAAAATTTTCTTATCAAGTCTGTTTGAAATGGTTACTCACGAATATATACACCGGATATACTCACGCACTTATATGTAGAAGATACTCACGCACATTTATACAAGGGATACTCACGGTCATTTATACAGGGGATACTCACGTTCATTTATACAGGGGATACTCACGTTCATTTATACAGGGGTTACGCACACACATATACGCAGGGGATACTCACGCACATATACGCAGGGGATACTCACGCACATACACCCATAATACATAAGCAGGCAGAAAATCCCAAAGCCTTTTTATTTGTTTCAAAATACTGGGCTATAAGTTGTTTTATCCCTATCAAAACATAAAGAGGTGAATGTTAAAGTGGAACAATACAAATGGAATATTATTCTCTAGAACTCATAATAACATTTTGAATGGTGTCGAAACTGCTTTATCAATGTCAGGGCGGAGTCGAACATGCGAATCCCATTACAAGCTTAAAATCTTGTTCCAACAGAGTCTTGACATTCTTTGCAGTCAAAGAATTCTATGCTTATAAATACTTGGCAAAACTTCCAACAAAGAATGTTTTCAGATATCTTAAAATAGTTTCTTCATCATTTTAAATATTCTTAGACTTTCTTTTCTTTTTCAATTTCCTTCTGACGATTTGAACATTTTGATAGTCCTTAGAAGTACATTTAAGTTGCAACTTGTGCTATTATTCCTAAAGTATTTATTATTTTCTCACATATATGCAGTATAAAGATATGATGGGTCAAAAAAATCTGTCAAGTTTGTTACTGATGTATCAGGTTTGAGGTTCTCTGAGTCCATAAAAATGTTTTTTGTTGTTGTTGTTTTTTTAAGGATGATGTTTTATCGTTTGTGGAGTGCTGAACACCCCAAAAGTGAATCGATTTCAAGAAATGTGGGCATATTTCAGCTACATCTCTTTTTACGATAACACAATATTAGGGGGTAGTTACTATAGCAGAAAATATACAAAGTTGCAATATTTTAAAATTTTGCTGTAGTATAGCTTCTAAAGACCCCCAAAAAGTATTGTGACTATCTTTAAAAAAACACGGTTCGTTAGAAATCGGCAAAAACTAAGAAATCGCCAATGGGGCTGTTATATAACAGACTTAATTTCTTCATATTGGTTCTTTCGATTTCGAAGAAAGTGAAGTTCTATTTATAGTTATCAGATCATCGTATACCGATTTTAATGAAACCTCCAATAATTATGTTCTTTATGGAACTGCTACTCCAATAAAAAGAAATTGTACTATAAAAATTGAAAGAATGAAGCTGCTTCTAAAATAATTGGGTAAATGGAAAAGATACCGGTTGAAATTTGTAAAACCATAATTTTGTTTGTAATAAAAAAAAGTGCAACCGCCTCAGTTTAATTGTTTTTTCGCCTATTTTAGTTTTTCAAATTTTGGTAAATAGGCATTTCAAAAACGTTTGTGATATCCCATCTTCTCAACTGATGGGTATATTTTTAAAGTGCTAAGAATGAAATCTGTTTAGTTCCTGCTCAACCCCGTATATATGATTTATCTCCCGTATGCATAATGTTAAAATTCAAACGCTTATAATTATCATTTAGTTTTATTTTAGTAATGTTTTTCTTTTTGTAGAAATTACAATATATTTATTATTTTTTATAAAAAATGTGATACTATTCTAAATATAATTTCAAATTCTTCACCTATTTTTTATAACTGAATAATCTTATCGATTTAATAAAGAAAAACATTCTGCGATTTTTTTAATCTCTTAAAAGATTTAATGTTTCACTAAGTAGTGAAGATAGTATGTAGACGCTGAATCAAGCTACATATAATAGCATTTGTTGGTATTAGCTAAAAGGGTCACATAACTAGTATGGGTGTGTCAATCCTGAGGTATTTTAGCTGGATCTACACCTTTCTTCGTGACTTGGTTGTAGCCTTGAGTGAGATTAACATTTTTTTATTTTTCCTATCAGGCCTTTCGTGACTAATTCTTGTTCTCTTTTAACGTTGACCTTATTAGCGTATTGGAATTCTAAGGGTGTTTATTTTATGCTCTTTTAAAACGATAATGACCGCGAGGTCACAGAGAAAAATTCAACTTAACTCCTCAGAGCGTTGAAATTATGTTTTATGTAAAATTCATAATCCTTAATAAATAAATATAGAATCATTTGGAAATTTTATTATGATCTATATTTCTGTCACGCCTTAACTTCTACTGACGGGTTTCCAATGAACTCCATTGTCAAAAACTATTTACGTACTCCCTTTTTTAGTACATCTCATTTTAGAAATAGAATTCACTAGAAAATCGTCAATAGAAGTTAAAACAGACAATGCCAGGAGTGGCAGAACAATGTAGTCAAATTTGCAAATTTTACTGGGGGAGAGGCTTCACCATTTCTTGTTTCTCCGCTTTCCCCCACCCTATAAAAAGAATTTAAGTTCTTCTAATAACTATGTTTGTTCTAATTGTTTTAACAATATATGTATTTGTTGACTTTGAGTCTCGCCACTAGTTTCCGTTGCTTCTGCTGTAGCAGGTCTCTGGATGTATTCTTGAACTACTTGGAAACTAGTTTGCAGGAGTAAGTAAGGTGTGTACTTAAATATAAGTTTACAATTACCCGGTCACATAGCAATGTGCTTCGTTTGACCTCTTGCTAGCAACAGCTGGCAGTAAAGTCACCTGTTAACTTTAGTTACAATTAATATAGCATCTTCCGTAAAACTTAACCTGTATTAAATTAAAAATAACGTAAAATAGACGCCGAGTTTGAGCTTTGCTCCTTAAAACACAAAAATCTTTTTTAGAAATTTATTAAATGTACGTTTTCAAAATTACGGATCAATTTATTAATTTTGGGGGTTGTATGTACAATTTAATGTTGATTTTGAGAACATTTACTATCAAAGTTCAACATTTAGAACTTAAAATGTTTACTTTTTCGCTTTTTTTTTTTTACATATTATTAGGTGTTAGAGAGAAATGATAAGTGAAAAACCAATATTTAGTATTTCATTAAAATATACGTTTTGAGGTAGCCTGAGTAAAAAAAAGGGGGGGGGTGGTTTTGTGAATGATGTCTGCCTGTCTGTCTATCGTGTATGAAGTGATCTATAACCTGTATCATTGATTATATTTAGAATTTGATATTATCCTGGGGTTATCTCGAGAATTTAAAATGTTTATGTATATGTCAAAATTAGGGGCAGCTCTCAAGACAAACATCAAAAATATTGATTGCCTCAAAGTCGGGTCTAACAATTGCGAAAATTTTACTTTACATTTTTTGGATGACCGAGAAATTTAATGTAATGTTATTTTACAGTTTATTTTACTCACAAAATGGGTGGCCTAACGGAATAAGGAAATGTTCCAAAGTAAGACCAATTCCGAAGGTATTTGTATGCATTGTCCGCTTTTAATAAATTTATAGGTTTTTAATGTAATCCAAATTTGTAATCTGTTTCTATCTATTTGGATACAGTAAAATCCACAATTAATTTAGAATTTTATAAACTTTATTATTTCACCTAATATTTATGAAATTCGTTATATTTATATTACTATGAATACTTTAAATAAAAGATTTAAAATGAAAAATACTGATATTTTCCAAAATAATTAATCAAAAATAATTAATTAGTAACAAATCTTTTTTTTATGGATAATAGTTAAAATAACGAGTTTTAAGAAAAAACAAACAAAAAATGTTTTATTTTATTTTCAGTCGTTCTCACCTTTATTTCATACTACGTAAAAGTAAGGGGATATGGTCTCGCCAGATTTAAAATTGCGTTTCTAGGAAAAATATTTTTAAATAGAGATTCGTTCTGCACAAATAAAAATATATGAGTAAAAACACCTTGAAAATTAGTCCAATTCATTACGTTATAAAAACATTATATGGAGGTTTGATTTCTTCTAATGTTTTTCTTATGTCAAACACCAAATTATCCTCTTCTTTTTAAAGGCTGCCGTGTACTTTAACACAAAATTCATTCGTTTCACTCGTTTCCTTACAGTAGACCATATTTTCGGCTATTAGTTATTGGACAAAATCTTTTTTGAACTTTCTTTAACAATTCTTTAACAAATAATTGATTAGACAATTTCTTCTCTCTACTCTTGCAGCCCTCTGCAATGAAAACCAACCGATAAACTGATGTGATAGGAGAATATTTGTTTATAAACGTTCACACTATTGTTTATAGAAAACATAATTTTAACTTGTCCATATTACCATTATATTAGGGATATACTACTTTATTTATTTGATCCCCTTGTATATTAAAAATGAAAAACCTCTTGGTCATTATCGCCTTATAAAAAACAGAAAATAACATAAAATAAAGACAATTTCAGGGCCTGCGAGTCCAAAAAAGTGGTTTTTTATGATATCTATCTGTTGTCTGTCTGTCCTCTATGTGTTTTTTCAAATGATATATATCTGTCTGTCTGTCCTCTATGTGTTTTTTCTAATGATATTTATCTGTCTGTCTGTCCCTTATGTGTTTTTTCTATTGATATATATTTGTTATCTGTCTGTCCTCTATGTGTTTTTCTAATGATATATTTATTATATCTGTCTGTCTGTCTGTTCCCAATGTATTTTTTCTAATGATATCTTTCTGTTATCTTGTCTGTCCTCTATGCAGTGCTCTACACCACCTGTGTATCGATTTTTAACCAAATGTGATACGTGGGTATATTTTAGTCATATCTCGCGACATTATTATTATTACATTTTTCTAACTGAATATATGGGGATATGTTTCTTAAGAAAAAAATAGGAAAATTATTGAGAAAACATATTTCTCAAAATGGGTATTTTAACGATTTTTATAAAGCTTTGCTCAAGTGTAGTACTTAAGGACCCATACCCAATAAAATGTATTGATTGACCAATACACCAGTAATCCCTATTGGTGAGTTATCAGTAAGAAACAAACAAAAAATTGGTCGTCTTGTATAGACCAATGTAATTTCTCAAAATCGGCTTTATCGTTTTCGTTTAAATTTAAGTAACAAATATAAAGTCCAAAATCGCAATTAAAACATATTACGATTCTGGAATAAGTGACATAAAAAGGAATCTTGATCGTTGCGTTAAAAGTTCGATTTTAATCAAATACTATTTAGACTGACGACCAGCACAGCAGGTTTATATCTTCAGTTGAATATGTAAATATTTTGTTGAAGATGGCATCGATGGTTCGGTTGTTTTGATCGATAATTACATTTTAGGTTTGGTTTGTTTTTATTGAATTTTGGGGTAGGGTGAGAGAGAAAGTTTGTTCGATGATATTGCACTATTTATGTTTTATCTAATTGATGTTTTCATAATGTGTATACACTTACCGCCGTAGATACGAAGATAGAAGTTTGTTTCACATCAAGTGCATATCGCCCTCGGCATTCACCGTCCTAATTAGACGGACAGGTTTGGTTTCTGTGAAAGTTATCAGTTTTAATCTGAAATGTCATGATAACATCGAGTCTACAACTACACTTTCATCTTCTTAGTCCAGCTGATATACGGTGATTCCATAAGAACGTCGTTTTTGAAGTGTCTATACTTATGAAATGTAACATATTTCAACATCAATACCAAGGATACTTGCAGTCGTTACATATGAAAACATTACGTATGAAAAATTAAATCCGTCATATGTTCTCCTCCATGACTTGCTCTGCAAGTAGTAACTCGATTAATGAAATTTGTTATAACCTTCAGACAAGTGTTCTCGAGTTGGGCGATGACATTGCGAATCTCTTCCTTTAGTTGTGGTATCGTCCGGGGATTATTTTGATAAATGTGATTTTAAATAATCAAAGGAAGAAGTCACAGGGTGATAGGTCGCATAAACTTGCTGGCTAGTTCGTATCGCCGTTGCGTGAAAAGACTCGGGTGGGAAATGTATTCCTCCAGTTATCTTATCGTGTTAGGTGTGGTAGGTAGCGCCATCCTGTTGGAATCATAACTGCTCAATATTCGCATTAATACGTTAAGGGCATAAAAATATTTCAACCATATTCCTGTAGCGTTGTCCATTCACTGTCATGGCATTTCTACCCTCATATTCAAAAAAGTAAGACCCGATGACAACACCAGCCCAAAATCTACACCACACAGTTACTCTTTGCGGGTACATTACCTTGGGATGGGTTACGCAAGGTTTTTCTGCCCCCAAAATGCGGCAGTTTATTAACGTAGTCGTTTAAATGAAAATGTGTCTCATCAGAGAAGATGACATTGTCTATGTAATATTGTCGTGGTCTCTCCAAGATCCATTCAAGAAACCGTCTCCGTTGGTAAAGGTTAGTTAGTTTTAGTTGTACGAGTATGTTACTAAAATCCAAAATAACGTTATCAGAAGTAACATGGAGCGCTACATTGTTCTCCTGTTTTACCCAAGTGAGAACAGAACAAACCCAGCCAAAAGGCCGAATTATTTTGTCTCTTATAATCACAGTAAGCCGCAGTCTCTTCAAGTGAAAGTAATAGGTCCGGCAAAGCTTAATGATATATTTGTCAAGTACCAGGTTAGTATACCATAGAACCAGTCAGATGGGTGCTTGTGGGCATCTTATTCTTGATCGAACTCTTGATAAGTAAACGAGCATTGAGCGGAGCGAAACGTGTAAAATCAATTATAGGTTGGATTCGTCTTGGTACAGTCTTAGCTTTACTTTGCCGTAGATGTTTGATGCTATTTGTCTACCTCATTCTATCATTGTATTCATTATAATGATGATAGAGAATGTATATAAAAATATATGTAGAGTTTTGCGGAATCAGGTCCTCTAAAACCAAAAAAAGTTATTTTTGGAATGTTGTGTGTCGTCTGTCGTCTGTGCAGTGCTGTACATCCCAAACTTGTGAACATATTTTAATCCAATTTGATATGTTAAACAAATTTTATTCGTTTGCGGGATTTATTAATTACTTTTTTTCCATTTTTCGATCTAAATTTACAGTCTGTTATCTTTAAGAAAAAATACAAAATTATTTTATAAGAATCGTTATTAATGGTTTGATCAAATATCGCCTTTAAGGACCTAAATAAAATTTATTGATCACAATTTCTCCAACATTTACGGTTACTGAGTTAATTTACGGTTCTGTAATAATCATTCTTGAAACTTTTTCAATCATAAAAGACGTAATTCCTGGAACTAATGTAGTTAGCGTGCTTCCTTAGTTTCTTTTTTAGAAAAAGTAGGTAAATATTTTAGAACTCTATTCCAGAATATCGAAATTTTATGTATTTTTCTAATGATAGCTATTTCCAAATTATGACCCATTTAGGTGGGGGGGGGGTCCTGGAGACATTGCTTGGTATAGATGAAATTTGATAAAAATCGGTTCTCTCGTTTGGACAGACGACGGATAAGGTAGGTTGAATTATTGAATGATATATCATTTCTTATTACCTTAGGGAGGACATCGATTTATGATCCATTTAGGGGGGGGGAACCCCTGGAGACATTGCTTGGTACAAATGAAATTTCATAAAAATCGGTTTTCTCGTTTGGACAGATAAGGTAGGCCTATGATTCCATATATCACTTCTTACGACCTTAGGCCAGACATCGATGTTTTTGACCCATCACTTAACTCTCTATTACGTATAAGTGAAATATAAAAACGTGTTTTTATTTAAAACTCATAAGATAAATAATTTATTGTGGTATTGATATCTAAAGAGAAGTTATACGTGAAATACTCTGAACTATTTTTTTATATTTAACTTGAATACCGCAAAGAATTTACTTATTTTTAATTAGTAGTTTTATTGGATTCCATGAGTGTTCCGATGTCTCATAAATATTTCTTTCTAAATGTTGTGAAAGTAGAAAACAGCCAATATCAGCACAGAGTTTATTTATGAATTGAACTCTGTCGAAACAACCTACATGTACTAAATACAGGACTATCTCTGTCACATTCTTTCTGCAGCCATCTCTCTTTTTCTACTCTCTTCTGTCAACTTGAATCCTTAGGAATTCAAACAGAAAATCTCTGGAGTTTAACAATGTTAAAACTAAACATATATCAGAAAATCTCTGCACACAAATCACGGTTGCTCTTCCGTAATACTTGAGATTTGTTATATAGTTTAAATTAAATCCATAACTTTAATTTACAACAGTGATTAAAATGTGTGTATATTTTTATTTGGTTTTTTAGTTTAATCAAAATTACTAAAGTTTACAAATGACATTAGTAATTAAATTTTTACTAAATATACCCTTATTATAAATAAATATTGAGATCGACTTGTGAGAATAATATTAGATAGAATAAAACTCGAACACAAGATCTCACAAAAAATACGTTTACTTAATCAAACGGGTTTTAACGTTAAAGTCGCCATCCTCAGTGATACAAAAGCTAGAATAACTCATAGTATTAGTTATTCTTTAGGAGTGATAGTTTAGTTAATGTAGCTCATTTATCACTGAGGATCACCCTTGTTACAAAAAGTAACAGTAACTAACGGTGATAATTGCAAATGTTTTTAAAAATAATATATTTCAGTGATGATTATTTGTCCAATCATAGTATAATTACTACTTTTAAAACAACAGTGTTTCCCACTGTATAAAAAAATATACCTACAGTACATATAACATAAACCGGGCTCAAATTTTGAGACGAAAGGGAATAGAAAATGATTTTTCGCTGAATTCAACTGATTTTAAATCAGTTAAGTATTTCTCTCTCTTTTTATTGGAGGTGTCGCTTTCATTAAGAGTTTCTATTGCTACTTTTGGCTTCGCTACTTTTGGCACCATTCCTCTATATCTTTCACCTGACCAACACTTGCTTCCATCATTTCTTACTCCCACATACTATCTTTACAATTGTTCCCTCTTCTGCTTCACTTTCTCCACACTATTCTGTTCCTCCTTACTTCCTTGGTTCATGTAACTTTTACTCTTCTTTTCCCTCGTGGAATTCTGACATTTTTATTTTAAATTAGCGACACGTAAGGCGAGTTAGACTGCCATGAGATAATTTCTGCCTACACACTGAAAAACAAGTACCTACTCCAAAATCTACCTGTAACATTTTTGAACCTCACAAGGTGAAGATCTTTGTATATCAGTTTCACCTCTACTAGGGTTACTCCTTCAACTCTCAGGGGAGTCATTACTCTTACCTGTAATGTTGAAATGATTATTCAGAAGACAATGCTGTTGTTAGATTAATCACCATTTTTTTTCTGCCTGATCAATGCCCCCCCTCCCAATCTGCCTGCAATTTATTCGTGATTTCCAGTGATCTTTAGAAACTTTTCAAATAAGAATGTCCTTTTAAAATTTTTGATAATGATGGATTGTTCATATTATTTATCAAACTTTTTCGATTATTTGTTTTCGATTATATAAAAACTAATAAAACACGTTTCGAGAGTATAAACCAGCTCTCATTATCAGGTGATAAACCTATAAAGCACGTTAACATAGCGCAATAGTCGTGGGAACTAAAGCTAAGGAAGAAACCCTAAACAGTTAGGTCACTACTCCGTTGGCACGCAGCTTCTATCAGTCAGTTGTTTACTGTTCCTTGTGCAATGTAGATCTGGGAATCACGTTCATATTTAGTCTTTGTTATTTTGACTGCTTAGGCCTCGGTTACTTTCTTCTATTACTAATTTTTAAATTCCAACAAGGCCCCCAGGATACTTAAGCGTTTTTTAAACTTTTTTTGTTGTACCTTGTAATGTTAACTGGGGTTGATTTATACACACTATGTTTTTATATACAATATTTATTGAAATTTCCGATTAAAACTTATGAATAGTTTGAAATATCCGTTGAAGAGAAACTGTCCGGTTTTGCCCATTTCACTATTTTTGATGTACGTTTGTTTGGCTTTGCAATAATAAATAGATTTATTCGTAATTTTTCAGTGATTATTAGAATTTATTAGATTAACAAACGTTAGTTTTTGTAGCAATAACTTTGTTATTGTCAAAAAAAATCTGTATAACTGCACACAATGAATTACTGTGAGCTACTCTGGGATCTATGACAAATGAAGTCATCTCAGAACTGTAGTTGTAAAAACCTTGACTTTCTATTGGTTATTGTTGGACGGTTTTGAGCTGTGATTGGTTGAAAATTTGCATTGTAAAGAAAAATCTGTACGGTAATGGAAAAGTTGAACATTAATGAAACTTGTTACAATTTGAATAGTGGATTTGAAATAAGCTTTTTACGATGTAGTCGTAGATAAAGAACATAATCTCCTAAGCCGCTTCGAAATTCTGCGTCTAGTGATAACGAAAATGAAGCTAAAATTGAAATTTCGCACTTTGAATTACAAAATTATAAATTGTATAGGTGATATATACAATTTATTAAAATGTACTTATTAATAATTTCAAAAGAATAAATTAAGGTTACATAGTTCTAATTTTATGAGGTTTTTTAAATTTTCATTTTAATATGAAAATTCCCTTTACTCTCGTCAGACTATGTGTTGAGATTATTATCCAAGTTAACAGGGGTGCAGTAGTGCCTTCCTCCCTTTAGAGGATGCCGGTTGCTAATAAATATTTATAATCCTAGTTACCAAAGTGGAATGTCATTTACCACACACGTGTGTTACTCTTAAATGTATTCCGTTTCAATTATTACTCCACACTTTAGCACACGTCAGGTGTGAAGAAAAATGGGTGTGATAAGTTTGCGGTTACAAGGAATAAATTAATGAACGAATGAAGATATATACACCGATAGTCCATCTTTAATTAGTCCTGAAACCGGTTCTGACTACCGGGTTCCGGGAACAATATTTTGTCACCATTTAAGTCGGTTAATAAATCAATCTCCTACATGTACCATTGCTGTTGCCAACACTGTAGCAAACTTGTTGTACACGCATGATACCCTCTGTCTGATAAATTTGATATCGGCGAAATGAAGTTCAGAATTAAATAAACCCAATCCCTACCAAATAAAAGACAACATAAAATATTTTTATTTTGAACAAGATGATATTTCAATAAGATGTTGTTCCAAGATGTGAAATTTTAACTATTGCAATCTAATGAAAAAATATTTAGCAGTTTGTAAAAGTACAAAAAGGTGGGAAAAATCAAATTACACGACTTTATTATTTACATGATTTTTTGAAAAAAAAATCAGGATTTTAAACAAAATCATTAAAAATGGCTAAGGATGAAAACGAACATTAAAATCGTTTTCTAAAAATCTGCTAACATTTGTACTTATAGTTGGAACTTAAGATAAATATTTTTGTGTTTTAAATGTTTGTAAAACTTTTTTTCCATTTAAAGAGTGATTATTTCCTGAAAAATTAAATTCGTCATATGCTATAATATAATGTTGAATGTATTACATAATTTTATATATCCATGCAAATTATGACTAAATCAAATAAATTTATACTTAAATAAAAGTGCAATAAAATATTCGTTCGCTCTTTGATATTGATATTTATTTTCACACAAAAAAATAAAACAAAATAAATAAAAATTACGAAATCATACAATACGATAAACAAAAATTTACGACTTGACAAAGCCAAATAAATTTCTACTTACTGTAAATTTTCTTGTTATAAATCGTACTTTCGACTAGTTACATAAACATTATTAATTTCTTTTAACTAAAGACACATATAAGGGATTTTAATAAAATGGGTCATAATTAAACATTAAACACTTACATAGGCTACATCCAGATCCATTAACAGATTGTGATTCAACTACAATGTTTAAAATAAATGACAAATCAATAAAATAACAACTTTAAATCAGAACTTTTGGTCTATTCACGCTTATTCAAACACACTCATACAGAATTGCTCTTAACTAACCAAGATTTTTTGTTTGTTATTGGATGATTTTACACAAATTTTCAATTGCAATTGGGTAAAGTTAAAATATCCAATTTTTAAGTTTAACCGTAAAATGGAAAAGGATGACATGTTTTATGTAGGCAATGTTTTTTTGTACAAATCTTTTACGGCATTTGTGTAACGTTATAAATTGCTTTTTACGATCACTCTATATTGTATTTTAGTCCCTCCATAATCACTTATTCTATACAAATATTTCAAAAAAATAAAAAACACAAAGATAACGAAGAGGGCGTACTCTTTATAAAATGAAATATGGAAAAGAACTGTGAAACCTATTTTATACACATAATCTTAGCACAATTTTCAGCTTGAATTATATGTAGCCTACTTCCCCAAATTTATAAACCCCAAGTCAATTTTAAATGAAAAAAAATTAAAATAAACTTGTAGCTGTATTGAGTTAGGTACGGTTTGATGAACGAAAATGATCAGATAAACATATACTAATAGCGTTCTTAGTTTGACTGTACACCTACAATATATTTATTACGATAAATGATACAGATGTAAAAGGACAACCTTAAATAAGATCTCTCTTTATATTTACGGAAAGTAGAGTCATTACTGCGCATGACTGGCGTTTATTCATATTTATCTAGGTTTCTTCTTAACTCACGTTACTGTGGTTTTCTCGCTTTACACTCTTCCTACAGTCAGCAATATACCTGTATTCAAACAATCAATATCAGACGTGAGCGATTACGTAATAAGTGTTTATGTCGAGAGGCAGGTACACCTGTTCTCGTCCTCCCCCATACTGCCTTGTACATACGGACTGTTTTTTTTTTTCATTTCACTGCATTCCATAATGGAAATATTGACCTCGCGTCATGAAAAGTACACCGATCAATGTCCCAGAGGCTCATACATGGAATTAATAATCCATGGCGCAACGAAAGGTTGTTAGACAGCTTTCATCACATCGTATTCTCTTTTCTGAAATTGTAAATTTTGTAAAATTTCGCAAATTATAACCGGATAAAAATCATAAATTTTTGAGTTCCCATTGAAATAGAACCTGCAACCTCTTGTTTACACTAAATGAGTACACAAATTAACCACCGTGTTCGGAAGATTTCAAATGGTTGATTCGTAATACGCAAGAGCTCAAACTTAAATCGTAACTGCAAAATAAATCTAGAAATGTCAACTGGTCCAAAGCTAAAAATCGAACCCTAAATCATTATTTATAGAACAAAAATCTATGCGTAAAATAGTAAAGACAAAGAAAAGTATTACTAGTTTTGAGTCACCGTGCAATAGTTTAAGATCAGAAATTTTATAAGGCGTCATCAGTACTCTGTTAAAGTGTTACTGAATTTTAAGGAAGCATAAATAGTGTAATAAATCTAACAATTTAAAATAAATCATTTATTTTCGGAATAAACTAATATTTGGAAATAGAAAAAATAATGCAACAATGAACTTCAATAAAGAAATAATTTCTATAGTAACATGCAGAACAAGAATTAGATTTTACTGGTGAATAATCCTCTACGAAGAAAACATCGTCTTGTCTGTTTGCCGTCTAAATGTCTTTAGATCTCCCAGTAGAAGACTTACAGTGATTTCTATGCTGAGCGTCTCTTTGTCTGTCCATATGTAAAATTGTAATAGCAGAATTACAGTTATTGCTGTGCTGGACTTCTCTTTGTCTGTCCATATGTAAAATTGTAATAGCAGACTTACAGTGATTGCTATGCTGAATTTATCTTTGTCATTCCATATGTAAAATTGTAATAGCAGACTTACAGTGATTTCTATGCTGAGCTGCTCTTTGTCTGTCCATATGCAAAATTGTAATAGCAGACTTGCAGTGATTGCTATGCTGGATTACTCTTTGTCTGTCCATATGTAAAATTGTAATAGTAGACTTACAGTGATTTCTATGCTGGATTACTCTTTGTCTGTCCATATGTAAAATTGTAATAGCAGACTTACAGTGATTTCTATGCTGGATTACTCTTTGTCTGTCCATATGTAAAATTGTAATAAAAGATTTGCAGTGATTGCTACGCTGGATTACTCTTTGTCTGTCCATTTGTAAAATTGTAATAGGAGACTTATAGTGATTGCTATGCTGGATTTCTCTTTGTCTGTCCATGTGAAAAATAGTAATAGCAGACTTACAACGATTTCTATCCTGGATTTCTATTTGTCTGCCCATGTGAAAAATAGTAATAGCAGATTTACAGTGATTGCTAAGCTGATTTCTCTTTGTCTGTCCATATGAAAAATAGTAATAGCAGATTTACAGTGATTGCTATCCTGGATTTCTATTTGTCTGTCCATATGTAAAATAGTACAGTAATAGCAGACTTACAGTGATTGCTATCCTGGATTTCTATTTGTCTGTCCATATGTAAAATTGTAATAGCAGATTTACAGTGATTGCTATCCTGGATTTCTATTTGTCTGTCCATATGTAAAATAGTACAGTAATAGCAGACTTACAGTGATTGCTATCCTGGATTTCTATTTGTCTGTCCATATGTAAAATAGTACAGTAATAGCAGATTTACAGTGATTGCTATCCTGGATTTCTATTTGTCTGTCCATATGTAAAATAGTACAGTAATAGCAGACTTACAGTGATTGCTATCCTGGATTTCTATTTGTCTGTCCATATGTAAAATTGTAATAGCAGATTTACAGTGATTGCTATGATGGATTTCTCTTTGTCTGTCCGTGTGTAAAATAGTAATAAAGCTTCTTTTATTTTTTAAAAAAGGCTTTTTCCCAGTCGTAGTAGCCACCATACTAGAAACTTCGGCACACCGAAATTAATATGTCGATTCCTTTTGAGATTTGATGTTTTTCACTGCGCGCGCACGCGCGCGCGTGTGTGTGTGTGTGTGTGTGCGCGCGCACGCGCGACTTGTTTGTATTCTATACATTACTTATGTTTTAGTCCAAATATACAAATTGCAAATTTAAGTTTCAAAGATTTATATATAATAAAGAAGAGCTAAAATTAAATGTGTTTTTTAAAATATATTTTCCACACTCACTGTCACAAGTTCCAATTTCCAAATTTTGTATACACCGATTGTTTTATGTTATCTTGATAATTTTGTTGACTAAATTTGAATACCGTATGTTGACATTTTTCCCTTGTGGTTTAAAGGTAAACACTATTTGGTCATTGTCGATTTAAAAAATAAAAATAAATGCATAAAATAGAGACATCTAACCATTAAATACTCTAATAGCATTAGAGAACAAGAGAGATCCGGTAGGAAAGATGAAAGAAAGGAATATAAGAGAAGAAAGGTGTAAAATCTCGATATTAACACACCCATAGTCATTAAGGATGTTTCAGTCAATATTAAAATAAAATTGTTGTTAGTTTCAAAAATTTAACGGTAAGTTTACAAGCCTCTTATAACAAGAGTTATAAGATAATATGTTTTAATGAGATATCATGAATCACAGCATACATAAAAGATATGTACATTTAACAATCATCTAGTAATTTCTCATTCAAAGTTTTTGTTGGACTTATAATACAGTGGTTATAGGTTAGGCGATTAGAGATGATTTTCACTAGTGCCCTGAGTCAAGAGGTTTAATAATATTGTCTTCACCAGTCTTCTTATCCTGAGTTTTCGTATTAATGAAGCATAACTGTTACCGTGAAATTATATCTTCCTATTTTTACTTTCTCACAAATTGGGTAATGGACCCAAATATGAGAAAAATGTTTGAAATTTTCTTAAAACTGGAGATTTAAGTGAAATAATTAACACCCTTGTAGTATGTTTATTATACTTTAAATTACAATTACTAAAAATTAAATTTGTGGAAAATAATTGTTCATAAAATGAGTTTTTTAAGTGCTACTAATTTAAAAAGGGATTCCTAATAATAGATCATGTGGGTTCCTAATATAAGACCAAATTGTATTAAAAATGTTTGGGTATTTTTATAATATTGTTTGTAAATGGCATTAAAAACTAACCAGCACAAAATAATGATATTCTACTTGACAAAAAATATAAATCGTAAAGAAATTTTGTTTTGACAAATCACAAAAAATTATATTATACTTGACATAAATATAAATTGCACAAGAAAATATTTTTTGTTAAATCACAAAAAATTATAATCTACTTGACATAAATATAAATTGCACAAGAAAATATTTTTTGTTAAATCACAAAAAATGATATTCTACTTTACATAAAATATAAATTGTACGTGAGTAATTTTTACTTGATATAAAATATAAATTCCACAAACAAATTTGTTTTAACACACTTACCTCTCCTGTCCAGCGTATCTCATATTAGAGGCACCCACGTTGAAACATTCTAGAACGATTGTACTAGTTAGGTAAATCGTAAATTAAAAAACTTATATGCATGTGTGCAATTCATGTAAACATTTAACAGTTCTGAAGTCCCTATTACCTTGACATTGAAAATATATGGTATTGAGAGAAAAAACTTGAAAAACAGAAATATGTAAAACTATAAACAGTTCGTTTCTAAGCGTTGGCACGCACACTACTAACTCACAGATGACTAATGACAGTAGAACTACTGTTTTCTGCATCTACTGAGCTGTATAACCCAGGGTGACGGGATGGTTTCATTCAGTCGTATTATAGACAGAGTTACGTGATGGGTCAAAAGAGTCGATATCAAGTATATCATGTATAACAAGTAATCTTATTATATTTATGCCATGACACAAATAAATCAAGTTCACCTAATTTAAATACAGGATATATATGATTAAATAATCTACAAAATCTAAGATGACTATCATAGTTTATTTTACTGACGATTACAGAAATTGAAATGTTTGCTGATGTATAACTTTGGTTGGTTAGCATTTCTATTTTGAATTGGTATGTGAGAAAGTTGTGCAATGTTTTTTTCACAGTTCGTGAATAAAATTTGTCAATATTTTATTTTTACAACAAACACAGCCTTTGAATCGTCTATAAAACCCGAAACTGAATAAAGGAAATTAAGTAATAGAACCACTTGGAATGAAATGATATATTGCAATACCAGAGTACACACAACGACGTAGCTCTAGAAGGCAGTAAATAGACCAATAGGTAAACCTGTCCACAGTCCTCTCAGCCGGTTAGGTAACATTGTTGAGACAGACAGATTGTCACTAAAGCAAGTTCCTTATATTTAATTACTTATATCGGTAAGCTAAGGATTTAGGTTAACTTTAACCAATTATTCAGGTTTTTGACCTCCAGGAGAGTGTCCCAAAGAGACTCTAACTGTGAATTCATTTCAAATATTGTGTGATTCAAGAAACAAGCGATTCAGGACAATCTATGCTTAGTGAACAAACAATCAAAGTTTTCCCTTCATCTGCCGTTTTGTTATTATTATTTTTTTAATTACAAGTTTGGACATAAATACGATATTGAGTTAAGATTTGAAACTTGTATATTTTAGGTTACGTTTTATAAATGTACCAAAAAAGAGATTTTATTAGTATATTTCCAAAATGGCCGGCGTTTAAAATATTAATTTAACGTTGAACATTTCAAAATATCTTTAAAAAAGACAACTTTCAAAAGACGAAATATTATATATTTTCTTACCGATTACTCTTACGAACCGATATTTTTGGAAAGATGGCGACCAACATTTGTTTAGGTCCTTGAGTTGATCAAAATCGTTAAATAAATTTTGAAAAAATATAAATTTGGTGTTTCCCCCCTAAATGTTTAATTTTGTATCTACCTCCAAGTTTTGCGTTATCAGAAAATGAAAAAAAGTCGCCCACATACCAAATTTGATTAAAATCGGTCCACACGTTTGTGCTGGAAAGCACTGCATTCAAAATAATTTATTTTACTCATGGCTTAATTATATCTATACCACGTAAAGAAGTAAAGAAGTACTACTATTTAAAGAAGTAAAAAAAAGAGGTTTGGGAGTTTGTAATCTTGGAAACTACACAACCGATTTCAAAAATATTATTTCTTTCCGATGGACATAGACTGCACATAATTTCGGTATGAAATGTGGGATACCATAATTTTGTTTAATCTCTTCTATACAAGTATTCTAATTATTTTCGCCTGTTATGTTGGCAATTAGATATAACAAATAGGTAATTTATTTGTTCTCAGTTTCATGTATGTGGAGACTTATGTGATAGCGATTCAAGAGTGGCAGGTGTACACTCTACAACAGGTATACGTTTAATTGTATACACATTTATGAAACGGCAACGGCAAGTTTATAATGAAACTGAAACATATATGAACATCATTACGGCGACGGTTGATGTTTAAAGAAGTATTTTCTCTCCTGTTCATTTATAAAATACTATTAGGTAATATTCGTAATTTATTGGCACTATCATGGTACTTATGTATTAAAACCATCATGTAAAACCCCATCATGCAATGTATTAAAACCAGATTGTCCTAAATATAATATCCAACAATTGGTTTCTTGTATCTTGTTGGAAATGGTAAATTGTTTTGGTAGAACCAGTAGTCCTGTCCTAATCGTACATATCATTACTTTCTTGATAAAGTCTAGGCTGTATCGGGCCTTCATCCCGTAACACTACGAATTTTACCATTTCTTGCGAGGTCAGGCTTCTAAATTACATTTTTGACAATAACTTCGCTATTTGTCGTCGTAAAGAGATGGGGTTGTTACCATTACATGCAGAATTTAAATCTGTAAATTTGTATCTACTTTAGCGAGCTACAAGTTGAATAACACTCGATATATGAACCAAAAAACCGTTTAAAATGGTCGACGTATTGACTTTTTTTTTTTCATTTCAATAGTGTCTACATGAGCACAGTATAGTCCTCTATACCAAATTTCACATTACTAACCTAACTTTTGAGGCCGCAATAACTTCAGACGGACGGCTTGTCGAAATTTATTTTTCTGTTTCCCAAGTAATCTTGCAACTTGAAAATCACTCGGATTTGTGCGATTATTAAACCTTCACTTCGTATACAGGTTAAGTAAAATATAGGCATACTATAGAGATAAGTTTTGCTCTGCCACAGGGATAGGTTAAACAGGGGAACACTTTTAAAGTTAAAAGATAACTCCTCGCGACGGTGGATATTTTAGATAATACTGAGAATTTAAAATTTCTCTTTTACATAAATGATAGTTTTGATGTTTATTCATAAATTCCCAACTATAACATCAGTATGTATTACAATTGATACACACAAACAACAAAAATATTCCAATTGTATTTCTGTTCCATATATAGTATCTATAGTTCCAAAAGAATATATATTTTAGAATATTTGATTTAAAAAAAATGTTTTGTAAGAGTCCGTGATTTAATCAGATTTTCTAAAAATCTATTTTCTTTGGGAACACTATAGATAATACATATGGGACAAAAAGACATTATGTCCTAATTGGAATATTTCCATTTGACACGTGATATCAAGCGCACTCTCTATATAAATAATTGAGTTATTCAGGAAACGAGGTAGCTGCCTAACTAGGTATGGAGTTCCGGGAGTCTCACCGCTATAGTGAACACGTGGGAAAATGTAGCCATCTGTTGCATTGAGGTCTACTCAGATGTAACCTAACCTCGAAATAACCAATTAATAATTGATGAAATGGTAACGCTTTAGATGTATTTTAAATACTTTATCCAACCTATGGAGAATCGGTTCCCAATGTGGAGTAGAAAATTCAACTTTCTTCTGAAGAAGAACACTTGATTTTTATTTACCTAGAGTACGTTTGGTAATAGAGAACAAATTACACCTCCGTTTTTCTGTTGATCTTCATGTCTTATGGCTTCAGAAAACCGAAAATTGACTTGCCGTCCGTCCGTCGTTTTGAAATCACGATGGCGGCCACAAAAAATAATATAGGAACGTGAAATTTGGTATAAGGGATTATAGTGTGCTCATAGTGAACATTATTGAAATTCGGAAATATCGTTTTAAAAATGTCAAAATGGCGGTGATTTCAAATAGTTTTTGATTTCTATCTCTAGTATTATTTAACTTGTAACACTAAGGGATATACTAATTTGTAAATTTAAATTCAGCACATAGTACTAACCCCATCTCTCTGACAAATAACGAAGTTATTATCAAAAATGTAAATTCGAACCTTGATCTTCCAAGAATAGGCGATTTGTATAGTTACAATATGGAGGCTTCTTCACATATGTACATCTTCGAGGCCCTCTAAAACCTAACCTAACCTAACCTAACCTAACCTAACCTGACCTAACCTAACCTAACCTAACCTAACCTAACCAAACCTAACCTAACCTAACCTAACCTAAATTAACCTAACCTAACCTAACTTAATTTGTAAATTTAAATTCAGCACATAGTACTAACCCCATCTCTCTGACAAATAACGAAGTTATTATCAAAAATGTAAATTCCAACCTTGATCTTCCAAGAATAGGCGATTTGTATAGTTACAAGATGGAGGCTTCTTCACATATGTACAGCTTCGAGGCCCTCTAAAACCTAACTTAACCTAACCTAACTTAACCTAACCTAACCTAACCTAATATAACCTAACCTAACCTAAGCTATGCTAACCTAACCTAACCTAACCTGACCTAACCTATCCTAACCTAACCTAACCTAACCTTACCTTACCTAACCTAACCTATCCTAACATAACCTAACCTAACCTAACCTAACCTAACCTAACCTAACCTAACCTAACCTTACCTTACCTAACCTAACCTATCCTAACCTAACCTAACCTAACCTAACCTAACCTAACCTAACCTAACCTAACCTAACCTTACCTTACCTAACCTAACCTATCCTAACCTAACCTAACCTAACATTACCTTACCTAACCTAACCTAACCTAACCTAACCTAACCTAACCTAACCTAACCTAACCTAACCTAACCTAACCTAACCTAACCTAACCTAACCTAACCTTACCTTACCTAACCTAACCTATCCTAACCTAACCTAACCTAACCTAACCTAACCTAACCTATCATAACCTAACCTAACCTAACCTAACCTAACCTAACCTAACCTAATCTAAACTAACCTAAATTAACCTAACCTAAGCGAATGGACACATTTTAATATATCCATATCTACTCCCGTTATTCCACGTCAAGAAAATAATGATGCAATTACGAGTTTCAGAAACTTTTGAAAATACTAAAAAGGCGGTCATTGTAAACAGTTTTTGTTTTCTTTTTTATTGTTTTTTTCTTTTTAAAATTTATCTTGCGTAACATTGGTCATTTATAAAATTAAATTAGATGAAAAATAGCAAAGTTATTGTGAAAAATACAATTCTAACTCGTACATCCCAAGAAAATGTGATATTAATATAGTTACGAAATCCAGTAGGGTCGAGTCAAGGACAGGAGCGAATCGAATGGAGGCTCGTTTACATATATACAGCTTCGAGACCCACTATGGCTGAGACCCAAGAGAGTGGAAAGTTTACGAGGCTCGTAGGGCCTATCCGACGTCAAAAAAGTAGTGACGACTACACCCATTACGAGGTGCAGATAAGCTGTGTAACAACTGTTTTACAAACTTACCATACTGTATAATATTTAACAATACAATTTAACAGTTCCTACAAAACACCAACTTTTGGACGATGCATTTAGGAAATCTGCTTGTATTACACTGTACGATATGGTGGAATAAGTACCATGATACGCCCATAAACTAATTTAAAATTACAAACGGTAAAGAATTAACGTCTTTTATACTTCTCCTTTTTTAAAAAAGGCATAAATTGAAACGTATTTTAACTAACTGTCCGACAAAAGTTAATTTTAAAGTCATTTTGGAACTGTTAGTGTAAATAAACACAAATATTAAGATCATTTTATCTGAATATAAACACAAAGAAGTAGATTTTTAAGAATAAATTAATGTCTCCCTTGAAAGCATTGCTTGGGTTAGGTTTAGTGAATAGATATCATTGCGTGTTAAATAATTTTAAAAAAGCGAAAGTTGTCCTAGATATCTTTTCCTGGTAGCCTAAATATATGTATCTATTTTTTCTACGTTTCGGTGGATTTGGTGTCGAAATTTAAAGCATGGCGTGTTTAAACAGAAGTTGAAACCGTGGTATCAAATTAAACTGGTTTTATGCGTTTCCCCCTAATGTGTCGGAAATCAGTTCATCGGTTCTGAGATATATTAATCGTCAGAGTACAAGAGACTTTCACCAGATCATGGTTCGATGGATTTAAACCACACCCCCCAAAACTAACTAAAACAATTTGTCACTTCTTTAGTTGTCGGTCAAAACAGGAAACTGAACCGTGTTACTACATATTTAAACGGAACCTAGAGTTCCATAAATGCATCCTTTGAGGGACTTACAATCACAGCCGTTAATGTTTTTTTTTTAACATTTTTAACTTGCCATTTTCACGCGGCGTTGGGACAATTAATAATCTGTACATATCATTCAAATTCGAATTACACAGCTACAGCTAATAACTGATTGAATTGTACCAGGTGACATGTGAAGATAACTATAGATATTCCATTGTTTTCGTCGTACAACTTGCTTATGACTCGTTTTGAAACATATGTTGATGATGAAACACATGTTTCGAAACATGTCATAAGCTACGCAAACAAGAAAGTCAGACGATGGACTATTAATATACCTATAGCTAATTTTGACAATTCGCGAACAAGCGAACAAGTGATTTGCTACACTTGAGCAAATTTTGATCAAAATATAGTCGATTTTTATAGGTGTTTTTTATGGCAACTACTCCTAAATTTTGAGTTATTGAAATACGTTATTGTAAAAATATGCCTACATGCCAAATTTGATTAATAGTCTATCGTCCAACCAGTTTGTGCTGCAGAATAGGATAGACAGACAGGCATTCCAAAATCTTCTTTTTTTGAATCAGGGTATCTTAAAATGAAATATCGGCAATAATTTCGACTTATAATTACGGCCAATCACATAGGCCTATCAGTCATGACGTCACTTGGTAGAACTCCATGTTAAAGGAATCATTTTGACAAGATTCAATGTATAGATTATGGTTTAACAAATCAAATTGTTAAAACCATTGATTCAAACTTGATTATACGATTTGATTAATTAGACACAATCATCTAGATACATTATTTGTGGTACAACAATTGTTTTATTAACCAATAACAAGACATTGAAAATTGTTATTTTGTTGCTTTGTTGAACTATCTGGCGGTATCTTCGTCTGGTAATAAATAAAATTGATGTTTTCTTAAATTAAAATTTAATTTCAAAACCTTGAGAAGATGTTTCTTCTTTTTAATCTTAAACTCATTGAATAACATGTATTTTTTCATATTATTGATTGTGTTTATACGGAGAATTGACATAATTTGTGTTTATACAATCTAATACAAACGTTTCAAGAGTATGTATCAACTGTCTATCATCTGCAATCGAGAACTAGAGAGGTTTTATTTACCTTACTTACTAGTCTTACAGGACAGAGATTAAAAGAGATGATTAGCTCAACAATTGAACGTTGAATTTTGTTTTTGTAACGATAAAAACATCTTTATTAAGATTTATATAAAATTTATCTAAATACTTAATTAAATAAAAATTGATTACTCATTTAGGTTGTAGCCGACACCAAACAGACATATATTCAGAAAAAGACTTTTATGAACTCAGAGGTCCTCAAATCGTATATTTCCATTTAAAGCTCTACGTCAGAACATTTTATCTATAACATCATTGCCATTTAGGAAAATGAAAGAACGTTTGTTAAAATATTATGATTTTTTTTTCTTTCTAGTTTAAAGACAAAACCCTCTCGTTCATAACAGTCTTATACAAAAAGTAAGAAAAGAACATAAATTTAAAAAAAAAAACTCTGTAATAGCGTTGAGTTCGGAAGAAAACCAGAGATGGCCAGATGGAAAAGATAAAATAATGGTATCTAACCCAATAACATGTTTAGATTTAGAACCTTCGAGATTACTAAAATTAGGCCCTGAGTGTTAATATATCAAGAATTTAGATCTCTATTTCACCTCTTTAAATTAAAAATTAAAAATAAGTCAAACATAAGTGCAGTCAAACAGGAAGAAATTGTCTGTATATCTATTTTTCCTAATAACAAAATCGAACAGTCAATATTATGCTCCATTTCAACTTCAAATTCAGACAGTAAACCTCTCAATTATGGTATTTGTCGTAATCAATATAAAACGTCATAATATTTCCTGTATTGGAGGTGAAGTACTTAACAGTCGATGACAAATTCGAATTTACCACATTGTACGGTGAGGTTTTGTAGTTTAAGGTAGAAATTACTCATCAGCTGAACTTGAATTCCTTTCTCAGTTTTAATGAATATAGCAAAATGTAGAAAACGGGGGATTTTAACGTAATTTAAGTTTCTCTTAAAAGAATAGCACAGCAAAATAAATTTAATATCGTTATCGAAGTGGATATTGAAACATTAAATTTAACGACCTAAAAAACATAAACATTGAGGAGAAAATTCAAATATCAATTGCATTGTATGACACCAGAACATTCAGGGCACAGTAATTAGTGGACTAGGTTAGTGCAACCTGTAACTGGTTCGTTTTCATTGACGGAGGACTCACGATCGACGCAATGCGATAGTAAAAACTGCAAGTATATTCATTTTAATAAAATAAACTTTATCACTTACATGCCGCAATCAAGCTTACTACTGAAAGAAAAACTGTCCATAATACAATGCCGGTTTAAGAGAAGAATTGAACAGTAGAGGCTATCTCTAAATCGACGTAAGATGGGCCTGGTGGACGATGATACTTGCAGGTACTGTGGTGAAGAGGTGGAACGCATGGAACACATCATCATTGAGTGCCCAGCCTTATGCCGAAAAAGACATATATTTCTAGAATTTATCTTCATTTCGGAGGAAGAATTACTAAACCTCCCGACCAGGGGTCTGATCAATTTTGTCAAAGACATAGATCTCTCCTGAGTCCAACAAGAGGGGGGCACAAAAGATCTAACTAGGTCGCAGTACAGGAGGTTTTTAAAACACTCTCCCCAGTCTTAATAATAATAATTAATTAAAAAATCTCTAAATCGACACAACCCCGATTTCAATCAACTGAAGAATGCAGATTCATATACTCATTCCTATCAAAAATAAAGGAAACTAGTTGATCAATTAATTGTTTTGTATAGTGTAAAGAATGTTTAATAGAACAGCCACTTCATAACCTCCTCTAATCCCAGTTATGTGTTTATTTTAGTCCTGTTAATAATGTCCGTGTAACTTAGTAAAGTTATTGAATCTAATACAAGCAGGTCCTTTAAATGTAATTCCACGAAAGTTTATCACTTGAATCTTGTAGGAAAATTTTAATTTTATTGGTGCAACAGGATCTTTCCAAATATTCGTTGTATAGTAAAGTTTGTTTAAAACAGTTGTTACACACGTTTAATGAACCTCGTAATTGTGTTTAGTACTACTTGTATATGGGTATATCATAGAGGGAGTCGAAGCTGTACATATGTGATGGAGTTCAACTCTCCACTCTCGGATCTATACGAATATCACATTTTTTTAAAGGTTTGAAATTACATATTTGACAATAACTTCCCTATTTGTTGTCATAGAGAGGTAGCGTTGGTGCCATTATATGCAATATAAAAGATACAAATTTGTATTTAATTGAGTGTGTTTTTATAAGTTGAATTAAACACGAGATATGAACAAAACTCGCCATTTTGATATTTTTACATTGGTTTTCTGAATTGCTATATGATTCTACATAAGCACACTATAGTCCCCTATACCAATTTCATGTATATATTTTTATTTTTGCACTTTTACTTACGTAATAACGACAACGACGACGGACGGACGGCATGTCGAAAAACACTTTTACGGCTTCCTAAGGTCATAAAATGTGAAGATCAGTCAAAAAAACAATAGTCGTAATGTTTTGCGAATACCAAACTTACCCAATACTGGGTAAGTAAAGACATTACCACGACAGGTATAAAAAACATGTCAAACGGAATGTCAAGTATTCTAAAAGAAAAATCTAAATAATTAAAACAATACAAATCGGTAAGTTCGTTCAGTCACCCTACAGTGTTTATTTATTTAATTTATACAGTCAATGCATTTCATATAACTAAACGTGAATTAAGACAACATTTAAATCTTAAACACCTGAGGATGACGATTGAATGTTTGAAACGTTATCGTGTAGGATTGTCAGAATGTCCGCCCAAACCATTGCAGTTCTCATTAAGTTTATAACCATGCCTAAGGCTGAACGCCGTTAATTTTGGAATAGCTGGCAACCTCACGTAGGCCTACTCTATGTGTGTCAAGCGTCCGTTTCATTACAATCGTTTACACGTTTATTACTTTACACTCGTTTCCAGTGAAAATATCTTCATTAGTGTCTTTAGCATGAAAGCTTACCTGAGTAGTACGTGGTCACAGTTTATTGCTGAATAAGTCTTGGGACACAGCTGTGTGTCCTCTTGTTTGACGATTTCAATTTTGTTATTATTGGAGATAAAGGAGACTATAACTAATAATTAAATCTAATCAATAGATATGAATGGTTAATGACGCTTGCTAGCTACTATTCTTAGTGTGCCTGAAATTTAACTTCTTCCTTGACTTGGCAATCTGTAGGTTTCTTTATCAAAAGTAACTTATGTTCGAAACATAACATGGTGCAGCGCATTGATGCACTTTCAAACTTAAGTTCATTAACCCATCTTTAATGCCTAGATAATATTTAATATAGATTTGTATGTGAGTAATCCCTAGTTGGTATTTTTGCTAATCAAGCAGTATTGTTTTACACTGGGCACTTCGTTGTTTTCGTTCAGAAAATACGCGTTTCCCCGTGTGAAGCTTTTATTTAATAGCAATCTGATATCTGATATAATATCGAGTGTACGGAACACACAGAATAAAAATATGCAAATTTTGTTGTAGTTTAGTGTTTTGTTCAATTAATTAAAAGATACGCGAAAAGAAGTTCTCATTTAAAAATAAATATATATTCCTCTCGAATAATTACACGAAGAACATTCCTAAAACACAACAAGGACAGATGTTTACAAGCAGATACTCGTTCTGCATTAATATATTCATGTGCAATTTGTCCTTTAAAATATGAATTATGATACAGACGTATCGGCTTGAACCTTGGCCTCACACCTGGTTTGACTGATGACGGATTAGGCAAATTAGCATAACAACTTTTTGAACCAGTATCGGTTCTCTACTTTCTTCCCGAGTATTGCTTTAGGATATATATGTAAACTCAAAATTTATGCCTGTGTAAAAGAAAGCATTAACTCGATTATTTTATTATGGTCTAGTGTGAGTCGTAACAGCTGGAGAAATGTTGAATCTGTTTGAAAAACTTGAGATATAAACAGCGACGTTTGGACCTCCTGTGGTGAATTCTGACTTACTGGCAGTATGCTAATTAGAAACAACCATCGGCGTGGTATCAAGCTGATTTTTATTGTTTCTTATTGAATATTTGTAACATTATACGCTGTTTTATAAGTCGCAGCAATTGGGGGGAAAACACAAAAAGATCATAAATTCCACAATGTTTTATGAATGCTTTAAAATAAGTCTATTACTAAATTACTTACGTCTAGTAGCAATCTTGTGCTTAGTATTTATTAATACTTCATTACTCAGAATGATTACGAGTTTTAGACTGTCAACAAGATAAATTATATAATCGCTCAGTGAACAGACCACTACATTAGTAAGATGTGGCCATATTACCTTAACTTTATTTTATATTATTTTCTTCCTGTACTGCAGTACCAAATATTTTATGTTTATTTATTTTTGTGCAATGTGTTTCAGTGTGTTGTGTAAAAGTGTTATTTAATCTGATGATGGTATATGTTATACCGAAACAGTTGTAATGAAGTATTAATAAATACTAAGCACATGATTGGTACTAAACGTAAGCAATTTCGTAATAAACAAAAAAAAATCGCATTTACATTCTTCTTCACTAAAAAACGAAACAAATTTACGTGTTGGCTTCTCCGAAAAAACCTAAACGATAGTCCACAGTAGTGGACTGTGTCAGTAGGGTTTGTGTACATCTAGCAGCTGAGTCATTAAAACATCGTATTCCATAAATAAACTGATTTTTGTGAAATTTTTTTTTTTCAATCATTTTATTATTGAATTTTATACAAGTGTAGCTCATTATTACAGTTGATATCAATTCCAATTTTGTAGAATGTCTTATCCCATCAGTTTCCAGTGTACCATAAAAACTTGTATCTACAAAATATTTAGATCTTTTAAAGCTGAAATAGAAGAAGCGTTTTTGTTGGTTGTATATTGAAAAATAATCAACATATAAGTAAAAAACTTGAGTTCTAACAGGTGGAAGACCAAAACACGCTCTTGCGTGTTTCTTTAAGTTACCAAGAATGTTTTGTTTTCTTATAACAAAATCACATTGTCGTATGCACCGAGACTTCTTAGATATAAATTCAAACTTTTTACACAATCCTGGAAATAATTGTAGATGTAGATAAAGGTGTTATTGTAAAATGTAAAACGATTTGTGCAAATTTACAGTCAAACTTAATCACGATATAGTAGACTTACTTTCGTTGTAATAAAAGTCTATGGTTGTATAATAGTGGAATGCAGAGGAAAATATTAAAATCTATTGGGAAATCACAGTAGCAATAAAATCTTTGAAATACATATATGATTTTTTTTTTTTTTTTTTTTACAAAAAGATATCATTGTTATTGTTTTTATCGTCATTGAATAATATCGATATCTTTTCTTCCATTTCATAGAATGAAATAAATACAGTTACTTTGATTGGCAGAACTTTTAGAAAAATCAATGTTGATCACTTTTCAGTCAATTTGAAACCTATATGTATTAGTATTTTAATAACAATTGGAAATTGTGATTCACTATTGAAGTACTTTTTGAGGTACCTTCAACATACAACAAAAATAAAGGTTATCTTGTTCAGCATTAAAAGGGCAAATATTTTGTAAAATCAGCTGTTTTCAAGATGTTTGGTTTCGAAGATTTTTAAAGAACGCCATTTTGAAACGGTTAAGTGAAAATATAATAGGTTTTGTAATTATTGCGTATAGTAGAAAACATTGTTCAAAATTTTGTATCGATTTCTCAACCAGTTCTAGAGTTATGTATTGTTTTTGAGAAAAAGACAAACAGAAAATGGAGCATTTTTTGTCTTGAGTTTACAAGAATGTTTTTCGTTAATTGTTACCCAGATAATCATCCAACGAAGGTTAATTATAAAATACCTCCATCTGCTGATTTTGCATTATCTTTTAAAAATGTTTTAGTCCAAAGAACAACGAAGAAGAAGGTTACAAAAATGGAATTTTAACCGAATAACCTACAAATTAGACCATAATAAGTAATAAGTCATTCTAATAGTCGTGTAAAAATTGCATTGTAGTCCAATTACATTCAAAATTGTCATGGAAGGAAGATGGCTATTATACCGGTTTTATTTGGGGTGTATTTTTTAAGAAATGTAAAAAAATCAATGCTTACATTATGTTGATTAATTTCTTATGGAATATTTATCATCGATAATTACAGAGTCGTCCGTGAAGACGATTTTTATTTTGGGACAGTTTATCGAAATATCATGACCAGCCCAAAAATAAAATAATATAATGAACTTGTACAAATAGTCATCAAAATGTTTAATGACATACGTTTTGCATTTTTAAACGATACTAATTAAAAATTATATATTCTAGGCTTGTTTTAATAATCACTGTATATTTATTACACTGAAGTGCATGGACTATTTATAGAATAGAATAAATGTAAATCATTCCGACATGTGACGATAAAATCCACAGCTTAATAAGATCGTAGTGTTCAAATAGATTACATAAACAAGAAAATGGTAAAATTTATTGAAAAAAAAATCTTTTTTCCTAAGTTCCACAACTATATTTATTATTAACGACCGTGCTTATGTTTTTCCTATAATTTGATAACGTTCAGAACTTCACAAATAGCCGCATTTTTAAAACGTAAAATAAAATTTGTAAAAACTTTTACTTCAATCGTTCGACAAAACAGAAACGTATTGGTCGCGTTTAATCAGAACGACTCTATCCTGAATATAATAACAACAAACACGAATGCAATTCTTTAGTGTTGCTACAGATCGACACAATACCACAATGTGTTCAAATAATTATTTAACCGAATACAATTTTAAAGGAACTGTCAAAATAAACAAGCTGAAATAGGACAAGGGACTCTTGGTACTTGTTTGGTTAAGGTTAATTGGAACTGCGAGACATACATGATGGGTGGCAATGGATATAAGGAATAAATTAATTAGTCTTTGTTTCCTTAATGATGTGTGACAAGGATCAAAATATTACGACGCGAATGGTTGACTTCGGTTTTATTGTATTTCTTTGTCTGTGCTAATTGATTTTGTCCCCCACTCCACCTGTGGAAACTAGTCCAGCCATTGCTCTTTTCAAAAACGTTAGCTGTAGAAAGTTGATAAATGATTATTACCGCTTATTAGAGATTTAATTTACACGGCTGTACTAGGTCTGGTGAAATGGAAAACAATAATTGCTGTTAACTGCGGCTTTAACGTACACACAGTACAAATTATACTATGCCTGGTTGCTTTCTTCTTTGTGGACGCAGTTTTATTACTAGATCCGTTTAACTTTGTCATTGCTAAACAAGTTTTGTGGCTCCTATGAATCCACGTTTATAAATTTTGTAATTCAGAAGTGGGAGAGCAGAGGGCAAGTCAAAATTTTCAAATGGGACGTATGTTTGTATAACGGGGCTCTTTGAAACAATACAAATACAGAGGAAACGTTTTTTTGGACCTCAGTAACTAAAACGACTGCCGTTAACGTGGTTTTATTAAGAAATTGCATTTCCCCCAGATTAGTTTAATTTTCATTTAAGAATCTTCTAGTATATTGGGCTTACTCAATCAAGGTGAGGGTGACTGAACATTTTAAGATTTGGTGATACGAGCGATTGACGTGGAAAAACGAAATTCACCGACTTGTGTTAAGATAGTTAAAATAAATCATTCCTTTTTAAAGTTTATAAAGTTCATTTTTAAATATGAATGTTTATTTATCTCAAATCAAACATTCAAACTGCCATAACAATCGAATCTACATATTACGACTTTCTTCCTTTTGGAGACGTTACATTTATTACATTATGATCTTGTTTTTAGTTTTCTGGATTTATCCAAAACAAAACTTATTCAATAATGGAGAATATCAAGATTCAATCGCTCAATTTTGATGGCATTTGAATTAATTCCATTGTGAGTTATAAAGCTGGATATTTAATTTTAGTTTTTAAATCCCCAAACTTAAACAATTAAAAACATTTAACAAGAGGGATGTAGTATGGTGTCTTCGTATTTGCGGTCAGTCCTGTTTGCGGTCAGTCCTATTTGCGGCCAACTGGAGTTTTATGAGGGGACGATCAAGGTCCTGGGGGTGGAAGGGTTTCCAGTTTGCGGTCACGTCTTGAGATGTAGTTAATTTCTTCCCGTTCTCTGCATACCTAGCCAATAAATAAATAACAGAAAGATTTGACTCTAATCACAAATCATGTTTAGTTATATAGGTTAGGTTAGGCTAGGTTAGGTTATGTTATATATATGACCGCAAATTAGAAACAATATAATTAGAGTAGCCCAAGATATTTTTGGGGTGACCGCAAACTGGTCGATTTTTACCCTCGACCGCTAATAGGACTGACGGCAAATGGGACACAACCATGTAGTGTATACCTATTTTCTTACGATAAGAAATTCATAGGTCAAAACCCACTAATCAGTAATTTTATGATTAATATGACCTAGAATAAATATTGGTCACTAATCTTCTATATTAAAACAAACAAAAAATCTACTAAAAGTATCGTTTACATTAATTCTTATACATTCCTGCCTGGAACATCCTGACAAACATTTACCTACTTTTAAGAAATTTTGAACAATTTTATATTAACTCGGAGAATAAAAATATAGCCTAACCTAACCTAACCTAACCTAACCTAGCCTAACCTAACCTACAAACTTGTTAAATTTAATAAACCGTGACGAGACTTGAAAGTAACTCTGGCTTAAATAACAAATAGGGTTATAAAGAAAATGTTTGAATCATATTAGATTCCACTGTGAATTAATGTCTGGTCATGCATCGCTGACATATATAGGCCTATTGTTTTTAATAACTTTGATGTAAGTTAGTTGTGCTACCTGACATACAGATGTAGATAAATGACATGTTAGTCATAAAGCACTTTAATTAATTTCTTAAACATTAAAATAATTTTTCAATAAATTAACGAAATATTAAACACACTTGGTAGTAAGCTTTAATATTAAACAAAGTAATTAATTTCTTGAATAGAAATAAATATTGAGATTAACTTGAGGGATAATATTATATAGAAAAAAACTCAGAACGTTTAATTACGTTTACTTAATCAAACGCGTTTCAACGACAAAGATTAGATAAACGTAATTTTTGTGAGAACTTGTGTTCCAGTTTTATTTTTCTAATTTCTTGACTATCTGTTTAAATATTGAATAAAACAGCAAAACATTTATAAAAATAGAAATTGTATCGAAAACGTAATATATATATAATTATTGAAACTCAACCAAAGGCATTTTTTTCATTTTTTTAAGCCGTTAGAAAAAAAAGTAAAACTTTTATTAGGTTCTTTAAAATTTAAAAAAAATATTTTTGATAAAAAGTTTAAAATTTTGTAATTTGACACAAAAAGACCGAATTTATCTTTAATTTTTAAAATGTATAAGAATTTCCAATTAATTAAAAAATCTGTTGTTTTTTTAAATTTTGTAAACTCCAATTTTCCTATAAGAATAATTTTGTTGGCAAATGATCCACTTATATATAAATAAAAATTATTATTTTTGTATCACTGGAGTTAGAATCGGATATGATATACTGTCATATAGATAATCAAGTATCTTGCAATGCTCTAACTACCCCAATTTCAATTACCTTTATCATTTTTTAAATGTAACCAACAGTAATCACCCTTCTAAAATTTTAGCATTTCATATTATTAATTAGTTTTAAAAATTTCTTCTTAAATTTTATGTGTATATAAATGGCAGTGAAAATAAAAATCAATTCCAACTATTCTACGACGGATTGGCTTGTGAATAAAACGAAACCAAGATTTTACTAGTTAAAATTACCGCTTTTATAAATCGTAAAGGGAAAAGCGGTAAATCTTTAGTTAAGAAAGAAGCATACTACTCTTTTAACAGTTTTCTTATGTCTAGGGTTTTAATTTTAAATTAACTGTACTTGGAGTAAAAGAAAACTTCCATACTTATTAGACCCCAATGTAAAAACTGTGTAAAACAAATTGTAAGAGGAGGTGTACAACTAATTTACCATGAATACAAAGTAGAGTTAGCAGATGTAAATATATAAATACTTTCATTTTAAAAAGAACTACTAAATATTCTAAAAGAATTAAAGAAAGATCATTTCTATTTATTGGATTTAGGCATAACACAAAATTTCATCGTTTTGATTTTAGTATGGACGGAGAATTTAGACAAGATTGTATAGCAATGATCAAACTGTAGGTAAGGGTTGTTTTAATGATGGATAATACAAATTTTAAAGTAAACATTTTATAATAAGTTTATCTGCTAAATGACAAGCCCAGGTGTAAATAAAAAACTTAGAAACCATATTTTAGATTTCATAAATTGATAAGAGATTAATAATTAAAACTTAGATAAGGAATAACAAGATTAGAAGCTACAATTTATAATTAATTATGTTACCGAATATATTAAAGTTACACGAGAATTCGATCCAATAAAAGATTATTTTAGAGCTAATACAGAATAACAACAACAAAAATTAGAAAATGCTACATTTTATTCTGTTTCATTATCTCTAATGAGGGAAAAATTAACTAATCATCTGCAAAACAAAAGTTAAAAGGAATAGAGGTTAAATTACCAAAAGAGGCGAAAGAGAAAAATGCATTTGTACAATTCTAATTTCCGCTTTTAGTTTTAATTCCTTGCGAGTTAACTACTTGGAAATATTATTAAACGAAAAAATAAAAGTGTTGTAGCCACAAACTAAAATTATTCTATTAAATCTGGAGATACTTTTTTTTTTTTAAATCGAACATTTTATTTTCTACTATTTCAAAAGTGATAAATTTGGAAGTGTTGAGTTTAATAAGAGCAATTAGCGTTACACTGCCTAAGTTCTAAGAAAAAGAAAATAATACATTAACTCTTAAGATTAAAGAAATGAAACTAATTAATTCGTCATATTTACTTTCCCCTGAGAAGAGAGCTCGAAGTATACAAGGAGGAAAAATTAGGTTATTTGGAAAAGACAAAGTATGTAAAGGAGGAATATAAATTTAAAACAGAGAGAAGAGGAATTGTTTTAACAAAAAACGTGGAGAGATTTGAATACAAATGGTTATTTATTTTGCATGCTTTCATTTTAAATAAGAAAGGCACATTTACTTATGTTGGGGAATTTAGCACTGTACATTTTATAAATGTAAAAGTAGTCTAATTAGCAAGGATAGAGGATTTTGAAAGGAGAAAGATTTGTTTTTATTCCGTATAATTAATTAGAAATCATTTATAACCCAACAGATAAGCCTTTTATAGAAATTAAGACGGATACGACAAAAAGCTTTACAGGATGCTGTTATCAAAAAATAACCCTTTAAAGACTTCAATATCTTGAGGAAATGTGTGTCACAGAAGAAAGAAACAGTATGATTATCCTGCAAAAGGTTTTAATGCGTTCCTAATGGTGTAAAACACTACTGAGCAATAAAGTTGTCTTCTTATTTATTCCTTCATAATTAATTATTAGACCTACATATAATGTAAACTCAAACCTTTACAAAAAGTAAGAATGAATAATAGAGAGATGGATCTAACCGAAGACTACGTGAAAAAAGAGTGTAGATCCAACTAAAGACCATCGGGATTGCCGAGCCCTAAGTGTCAAAAACAATAGAACTGTATAAAGGAACTAGGTGTTCCTATAAGATGAACTATAGAACGGTGTTCTGTTTAAGGGTTACCTTTATCAAACTATAAAAAAGCCTTATTATTTTATATTCTTTCCTTGTTTTATTTATTAATCTAGATGACTGAGAAGTTTTCTTCTTACATAAACATTATTCGTGTCCTTTAGTGCTTCACATCTCACTCATACAACTTTCATTTCTTCCCATTTATATACAGTTCAATAAAATTCCCTTCAGTATTTACAATGTACAGTATTTAGATGAAGCTACTATAGGTATCCCCTTCTATAAATTGATGTAATTTACTCATAAAGATGTAAACTATTATAAACACCAATTTAAAATTTGCCAATCATCGCGACAATTTGCAGTTTTATACGCACAATATAAAAGTATGGTTGTCAAAAATAAGATTTTAAGTGCTTACAGGCGATTTCATTCCATATTTTCGCTGTATCCCAAATAACCATCAAACATACATAATGTGTAAGCAAACGTTGACATACATATCATTCATTGCGATTTAATGTTTCAACCGCTACATCCCATGTACGTTCACAATCCATGCAGCTCTCTGTAATCTTTAAATTTGAAGATAATTGACGTAATAAATTTGCCGTTATATTAAAACGAAGGTTGTCAGAAGTAGGATTTTATTTGGTTACACGATTTTCCAAGCTTTATAACATCGTTCTCCTGTAGATTATTCTTAATTGAAATCATTTTCATGATCGTAAAATACACAACAGTTAACTCATTAAACTTTGGGACCTCTCAAACAATTTTACAATGATATCAACTGAAGTGATTAGAGACAGATAAGATGCTTCTGTATACAAGTCATGCTATGTAGGCCACTTTGTAAATAAACACAATTTACCACATTTGTCATCCGGAAGAAACGAGGTGTGTTGCGACTTGCATACTGGGTTACTTGTTTATTGGTTATTCGTGAAATTTATAAAATGTGTACCGAGCTGACATTTACAATATGTTTTGTGTCGCACTCCAGCAGTTGTTTATAGTATTAACTTGGACACATTCTTAAACCAGCATAATCTTTTATACTTTTTTTAAAATGAGTTGATTTTTAATAGTTTTACAATAATTCGACTACAAATACCATTGAGATAAAATTTGCAGATGGTGATAAACCTGAACTTTCTATCGTAAAAATATATCCACAATCTTAATTATATCGTAATACCTTGCATTCCAAATTTTCATTGAGATTAGTTACAAAATTTGTTTAATTTTTAGTTTAGGTACTCTTTTCAACAACCACACAATTGTTTTCTGCAATAATAAAATTTCTTTAACGCACATGTCAGTCCTAAATAGGTGTATATATTATCATTAGTATTTAGACGGGAATTTATTGTTATACAGGGTGAGTGAAAAGAAACGTTCACTCCTTCTTCAACCGTGTTATTAATACAGCTAAACAGGGATGAAGCAATCTTCTTTGTCTTCAAGTCTTCTTTACTATGAGTCTGTGATTTTCAATTTTAGACATCGGGAGGCTGTAGGAAAGGAGTAAGTGAAAATTTTAAAATGGAAGATGTTCTCATGATTTTTGTTACGAAGAAAATGTTTTATTTTGACCACCTAGGTGGCCGTTAACATAGTGTTATAAAAATAACTAAAAATGATATTGTATTTCCTCACTTTAACTTTATTGTTACTTAAGAATCTTCTAAGGTAGGAGAGGCTGCTTCGATAAGTCGTAATTTTGTGTTTTTGGATCGTTCATGGAGCTGATCTGTCTGCGTTTCGTCAGATTGATCTGCTGTGTTTCAGTTTCTCAGATCCAGAATGGAAAACGTCTCGGCTGTCACACTTTCTTCCAATCTCAAATTAAATCTGTCAATTCGTCTAGTAAATATCTGGTCTTTTAAAACTTTTTGGGATTTAGTCTCTTGTTATTCATCATTGCTACGCTACCCGCCCATCGCAGACGTCATACTTTAATATATCTGACAACATACACATCTCTTTAGAGGTCAGGAAGCTTTGCATGTATTCGTCGTTTCCACATATTGTCCTTACATATGAAACAATTCTTCAGGATTTTTCGCTCAAATGTGACTAGCTCACTCTCCTGTGGCTTTAACATTGTTTAGTATTCAGATGCATATCTCAAAACTGGTCTAATCAAAATCTCATAAAGGCGGAGCTTTGTAGCACGGTTCTTCATATGCATCCGAAGTAACAACAATATTCTGCCATGTATCTCAGTTTTTGTTTCATGATTTGGTATCCATGATAGACAAATTCATACACCCTTTCGAAAATCTACTTATTTGGGGAGTATGTTTGACTTGAGGACCGACAAACGTGTATGTGGTCTTGGCATAATTAATAATAATAATATTTCTCAAGATATAGGAAACTATTCCTTATTACCAGAAAAAAATTTACACCCCTGATGTCCAAAATAGAAAAACGTTGGATCATAGAAGTATTCCCTCACTACAAAGAAGATTTCCGCACATCGTCTTTAGCTACTTTAAAGGGGGTGCAAGTTTCTTTTCAACCACTCTATTATACAGGGGTGCTCAAAAATCTGGAGATGGCTTTATATCTTTTATATTAATTTGGGAAAAAGAGTAAAACTCTGCAAATCTATTTGGTAGCTAAACAACTATATTCTAAGGATCTTACCGACTCTTCAGCTCCAATGGGGGAGGAGCCAGTAGAGAATCTTAAATGTAAGCATAGGTTGATACGTACATAGTTTTAAGGCCTCGTCAAACAGAGATAAAACCCGCAAACCCCACTTCAAAAGGGTTTTCATTAAAAAAAAAAAAAAAAAAACCGGCTGTTCAAAGAAATTCAAAATAAGTTGTAAAATAGCCACAGGATTGCTGAATACTTGTTCATAAATATGGGCTGGAAAATTAAAATTTCGCAAAAAAGCATTGAACTTGAAAAGCTATTTGTAAGGGGGCCTAGTCACCACTGATCTCTAATAGTGGACAGCCCACAAGGAATCAGTAGAAAATCTCAGACGTAAGCATAGGTTAAGATTTACATCATTTTAAAGAACTGCTCAAGCAGAGATTTATACTGAAAATTACACTCGACCCGTAACGAAATGCAGTTACTTTAATTTTTAGCTCTTCAAGTTATACAAATAATGTAATACAACAATTGAGTCGGCGTTTGAGGAACTTAGATAATTTAAAAATAAAAGAGCCTTAGAATATAGTTGTTTTGCTACCAAATGGATTTTCAGTTTTACTCTTCTTGTCAAATTAATATAAAATATATTAAACCGTCTCCAGAATTTTTTAGCACTCCTGTATATTTATATCATAAGAGTTTTTTTGCAAACAATTGATAAACATATACCGATTTCCGGCCCTTAATTTGACCCATTTTACTCTGTGGGTTGAAGAAGATTGGAAAAGAATGTACATAGTTCATATTATCTTCTTATATATATGAGAGATAAAGAACAAATGAAACAATTATTACCAAAAGCGTTACCAAAATGAGTGGTATAAATAATTTTCCGACCCGTTATATGTGTATATTACTTTATTTTCAAGTTATGTTTACATACCTTGAGCTTAACGCCAGCTATATATAGTTATATAAACATTTATTTTATTCTATTTCAATTGAAAATAAATATTTATCAGATATCACATTAAAAAAAATAAATATACACTAGAGTGAAAATAATTAAAATGTTTTTGTTAAATAAAAAGAAGCATTCATTTTAACTGAAACGTGAAATGATTTATCTTCCTTCCGGTCATTTTAAAATTGAAATATTAATAGAAGCTTTGTACAAATACTATATTCCTTTCCCAGACCACTTCGTTAAATAAAACAGTGGTATTGTGGGTCATTTCATGAGTTTCATTTTCATGTGGGGTCAGGGGAAATTGTGTTGTATCGCTCACAGGGTAGTTTAGTATATTGTTACTGCCAGACATGTATGGGAGTGAGTCAAGAGATCTTGAGTTTCTCTTTAAAATATTTGCTTTAAAGCAAATTGAATGGTTTTGGAAAGATTTGTTTTGTCGTCTATTCAAAAGAGAAGACAAATTTTATAAAATTTTGTAATTGGAGGTGTTTTTACATTTTTGGTTAACTCAAAATTTGAAGATACCTGCCCAACTATCGGATTTGATTTTGATTAAACTTTAATAAATGTAGTCTCCTAGATGCTAAATAAAATGTGTATATAAAATACCATGTGAAAATAAAGAATAGGCATCGTAATAAAAGTTCGAATATCTCAAAATCGGCTCAACGATTTCAATCAAATTTGGATTACATGTAAAAATTTATAACTCAAATCAAATTACGATTCATTTTTACTCGTAACAGGCATTATTGGGAGAATATAAGAAGAAATACGTTTAGTTTGAGTCTTATAATTCAACAAAAGTTTTTGAAAAAAATCTTTAGAGACAGTTTTAAGAAAATAAAGATTTTGTATTTCAAAGTTTTAAATGAATATTAAGTCGATAATGAATTTTCCCCTTAAAAAAAAGAAAAATTGAATAACATAAAGTTGTGAGTCATCGAAGAAATGAAATAAGTGCCCATAGGTAAAGAAAAAAATATGCCCACAGTAATTCCATCAAAATCGGACCTGTGTGGGCTGTATTTACACACATTGAAGTCATTCAGATAACTTTTTTTTTAACCTGGCATTTCAAAACTTATACATCCGATAAATAATCCTTATAACATGTACGTTTCAAATAGCTTTAAAATTCCACCACACCGACATTCTTTACAACAATATAAACGTAACCTTAGATTTAACATAATCACAAGTTAAAATCGGCTGTTTAAATAATCAACAACAATCGTAGCTTTAATATTTTTTATTGTTATTGTTTTTTTAACGAGGTGTGAAATACGTGCTATCACGTACCTTGGAGGGACTACACTCGTAGGTTATGTGGAAGATGTCCCTGTGATAAACCACTAACAGTAGACTACACCTCTTTTCTGAATCCCTTACGATGGAATCCTAACGGCATATCTTCGGCAAACACTATTCATAAATTCTACTTAATTTCTAATATGTAAGTGATTTTAGCTTGTTGTTATAAATTCCTCAGTTGGTCTCCCTTATCCCTTCCTTATCCATGTAATGAGTGATCCTTCATTTTTCTTTATCTTTCAAGGTTCATGTTGCCTGGAGTTACTTTTTCCCTTACTTGTCTCGTTGGCATTCTTGGGTGTTTTAAAATACCCATGACCAGTGTTAAATAGAACCCCATTTTCCATGATTTCTACTAAGCTATTTTTTAAATATTTTATTAATCCAACGGACAATTCCTCTCTGTATGAGACTCCCTCGAGCTCTGGCTTTCAAGTGGTTGTTACATTGATAATTCTGATATTAATTAACTACAACGTTTTTATTTTCCTCAAATAAGGGAAGTTATGTGATGGGTTAGAAATCAATATCGAGTTCCCCCCTGATATATCCGTTCAGAGGTCCCTCCTGAATCCAAAAATCTAATTTATCGATTGATATTCTTCTGTCCTCTCCAACACAAAAAGGTAACCTACACTGATTTTAATACAATTTGTTATGTGGGCATATTTTGACCATACCTGGGGATGTATTTTATTCTTTTTCGATAACTCAAAATTTGGAGGTTGTTGTCATAAGAAAACAAAAACACAAATAGCCTATACGATTTTTTTAAAGATCGCCTCTAACAATTTTGATCAAATGTTGCACAGATATAGTTCTAAGATCTCAAACAAACCGTATTGGTTGCCATCTTAGAAAAAAGTCGGTTCGTAAGTTATCAGTATAAAACCAAAAAACCAGCCACGGCGCTGTTTTAAGAATAATTTATTATTAAAATAGGCTCTATCGATTTAGTTAAAATTTTAGTGCAACGAGAAGATTAATGACACAAACACTTGAGAAATGGCAACTAATACAATATTAACGATCAGGCATATTTAGCATTAACACAAAAATGAACTTTATCTGGCTTCATTAAAAAAACTGAATGAACTCTAAATACTTGTTAGTGAATCACGTTTAGGCCCCTATTCTAAATACTATTTTTTCATAAAACATTCCAGAGACTTTCTCTCAAACCCAACCTAAATTCTGAATAAAATTTTGAAATCTCATTTCCGAGGAACAAGTCTGAGGATCATGTTGTAGGCGAAACATTTCAGAGACTGATATCAGGGAAAGTGTATGGAACATAAAACGAGCAATAAAAACCGCCTACTGAACAAGAAATACGAGCGTAGCAACAATAGAAGCAATAAAGACTGGGGGGGTCAGTCTACATGGACGTCTCTAATTAAACTGAAATTTAAGTCTTTATAAATGCTGTGATAAAGAAGTGTTGGAAATTAGTGCACACCCTACAATTAGATAGGCTTTATACCGTCTTGTGCATGTAGCCCATGTATTTTATATTGCTTGTTCACAAGGTTGATCTTATAGGGTCAAATAATTATAGGGTAAATCGACAATTTTTTACATACTTTTTAGCTAAAATGTAGTTTTAAATGACCCAAACAAAATATATTGGGCACGATCTCTCACGTATTTATAAAAAGAAAAACGTATCTCTGTACGCTGCTGTAAAAATTGAAATATCTAAAAATGAGATGAAGTTTATAGTATAATTTTTGTGAAATAAGTATAATTACCATAAACTTTAGTTTAGCGAAACGATGACAAATACATTTTGTTTGAGAAAACACATAACACGACAAGTTTTAATTTAAAATTTTAGTTACTCTTACGGCAAGCACCCTTAAATTTTGAGTTATTTAAAGGATAAGAAAAATAGGTAGAAAACGTCTGGAAAATGGTAAAAATCTACTTTATATTAAAATTGATAATCACATGTCATGATACACAGGTGACAGACGGACATAATTCTACAAATCAGTTTTTGATCTCAGGTAATCTAAAAAGGAAAATCATAAATGTTGTTTAATTAAAGAAATTGAAAAAAAGGCGTCTCGAAAGAAGGCCAAAATATCCACAATAGAAGACGTTCTATTCGTTTAGGCTGTATTCAAGTACCAAAAAAAAAAATCCCAAAATGTTTATTATCGTGAAAAACTTTAGTTTTACTATTTGTATTTCAGAAAATAAAATATAAAAGTCGGCTTTATTTCCAGCATATCGAAATATTTGAATCAAGCTATTCTTGTAAACCAAAGTTAATGAAACACTACAATTTCCATAGAAATGAAACAAACCAATAAGATGTTTCTATGATAGAGTCGTCAACTTCAGTTGTTACAAAAAAGATGATGTCTTAGTAGCGGTCAAAACAATGTCTTGTTGGTGTGTTTATTTATTATGGAATAGAACTGATTCACAACTTATTAATATTCCAGCACAACTCTATTTATCATACCCATGACTTGTTATCAATTACGACCTGTCCATCTTGTCTCATTCTGCAGTCTAGATAACTTGTTAGAATTAGCATTCATAATTAATTATTTAAAATGCAAAGTCGACATTTATGAGGCAGTATGTCCCTGACGGCTAATTTGTGAACAATATTAGTCTTCTTTATGTTTTATTACTAACCTATCAGATTTTATCGTCTAGCAGGTTCTAAAATATATTTATCCTTTGGATTTTTTTAAATATGAAAGATGACGAAAATCGTGTATAAAATTTGTTTTTAAAGTAAACTCTTTGGTTATAAATACTTTGTTTTGTGTCTGTGGAATTCTTTGTAGTTTTGTAGTTTTGTAGAAAATAATACAGTGCTGTGTTTTAGAAGGTACACTACTACATTTTGATTTATCAGAATATGATCTGCATGTGCAAACTTATGATGGGACTATGACATATATTATACTTCTAGTCAGTTATAAAGCATTATTAATTATTTATGAAACTATCCACACAATTTTTGATACAGTTTATTCGGACATTTGCTATTATTTGTGTATATAAAAACTAATAAAAGATATTTCGTTAATAAAAACAGAAATACAAATTATTTAATTGTTTCGGTCACGCACTAAGAAAGATGTTACAAAAGATTGTTCATTCCGTTAAAACCGTTAGGTAACACACCCTTGGCTTACAAAACTTCTTATTTAGTTAACCATTGTAGTTATAACATCAAGTTCCTTGGGTTGTGTAGTTCTTTGACTTTTGATTTTTCTTGATCAAGTTTTTCTTGGATTACTAGTTATTTAGTTCCCAACTTGGTCTCCACTCTATATTGACTTATGTTTTTAACTTAGGTCTTGGGTTCATTTCTTAGATTATTAGCTTTAATTTTAGTTTTTAACCTGACTTCGGGTTAAATTGACTTTTGTTTTAACCTGATCACGTTTGTAATCCAGCATTAGCCAAGCCTTGGATTCCTTTCTTAATCACTAAGAAAGGTAATTAATTTAGATTCCAGCTTAGCCCTCAGGATATGGTGGCTTTTCTTTTAACATTTCTCATTTTCTTATTAGGTTTACTATTTGATACCGAAGTTGACGGGTTAGATACGAGGTTTACAAAAGGCATTAGTTTTTATAGATATAAATAATTACAACAAATGTCAGAAAAAACTGTATCAATAATATAAACAAACAATCACTACTCAATGACTTTAAAACCACAAATATTTAAATATACGATTTACACTATTGACCGAAGGTACTTGGTAGAACTCCATTTTAATGAAAAACAAACATAATATTTAGTAAATTCTACAATTTAATTGAGTCTTGCCGATCATGGTTTCGCCAGCAACGGCATTTACAAGGCAACTTAACAAAGACTAAGGAAGATATATTTTTGTAATATATGGTAGTTTTCAATATCTTCCTTAGTCTTGTAAATGCCGTTGCTGGCGAAACCATGGTCGGCAAGACTCAATTAAATTTTAGAATTTACTAAATATTTTGTTTGTTTTTTCATTAAATTTTTAAATCATGATTATTCAATTAAAACTGTCTGTAGAGTTATTATATATCTTAGTATACCAAATACAAATTCAAAGTAATTATTGTTTACACACATTGAAACTGAACAATAATAAAACAAAGCAACAACAAATAATAAACATAAAGGGAACCTAGCTGTATCTAATCTTTTTTCATGTGGTCTTGAGTTAGATACCTCCCTTTCATCATTCCTATCAAGTATCTATTGAACAACTCATGTTCTGTTTTGACCCATGTTATCAAGTAATCGTACCGTCAGCGCTATTTGAGTAATTAAGAGTTATGTATCTTTATTTTTTGCTGTTTTTTAAAATTGTTATTAAGGCGATGATGATCAAGAGATTTTTTACCTTTACAAATTAAAATAAAACTACAACTTTAACTATTTACAAGAGAGATAACTTTGAAAACAAAATACAACTTAACAAACCTTAATTTTAACAAAAATATAGATCGTACTTAAAATATATTCATGAAAACTATGTATATTTTTTACAATCTTATTGTTGCAAACTATATACAATAGACTGTCAGGAAATCGGATAACCCTATTGGCTAAGACAGGTTTCTATTATTTTTAAGTCAATACAGAATGAATGATTATTAAATGTCGTAAACATATTTTGTACTATTTGTGTGTTCTAGGCGTGAGGATGCTGTGGGTCCCAATGGTGACTATACTGATGTGGTCGTCGCCAGTCATCGCTCCTAAGCCCGTCAGAGTGCCTCAAGACCGCGGGACCCACAGTAAGTACATACTTTATATTTAACCCAACCAAACACTTCATACACTCATCCTATATACAGTATTTAAACACACCCTAACCTAACCTAACCAAACAATTCCTACACTCGCCCTATTTACAGCATTTAAACACACACTAACCTAACCTAGCCTAACCTAACCTCACCTAACCTAACCTAACCTAACCTAACCTAACCAAACACTTCCTACGCTCGTCCTATTTACAATATTTAAACACACCCTAACCTAACCTAGCCTAAACTAACCAAACACTTCCTACACTCGTCCTATTTACAGTATTTAAACACATCCTAACCTAACCTAACCTAACCTAGCCTAACCTAACCTAACCAAACACTTCCTACGCTCGTCCCATTTACAATATTTAAACACGCCCTAACCTAATCTAACCCAACCAAACACTTCCTACACTCGTCCTATTTACAATATTTAAACACACCCTAACATAACCTAACCAAACACTTCCTACACTCGTCCTATTTACAGTATTTAAACACACCCTAACCTAACCTAACCTAACCTAGCCTAACCTAACCTAACCAAGCACTTCCTACGCTCGTCCCATTTACAATATTTAAACACGCCCTAACCTAACCTAACCAAACACTTCCTACACTCGTCCTATTTACAGTATTTAAACACAAACTAACCTAACTTAACCTAGCCTAACCTAACCTAACCTATTTTAACCAAACACTTCCTACGCTTGTCCTATTTACAATATTAAACACCCCTTAACCTAACCTAACTTAACCAAACACTTCCTACACTCGTCCTATTTACAGTATTTAAACACACCCTAACGTAACATAACCTAACCTAGCCTAGCCTAACCTAACCTAACCAAACACGTTCTACGCTCTACCCATTTATAATATTTAAAGGCTAGCGTGTTTAACATTGAGTACAACCTTTATTTTATGTTATTTCCTTTCTGTTTTTATAAGGAAATAATGACAAAACAAATATCTTATATTCACAACTATTATATAATCACATTTTCTAGAGAATTTTTTAACAATTTATTTTGATTTTCTCTTATATACGTAGTGTGGAAAACGAATGAATGAGTAAAAAAATTGATGTAGAGTTTTTCGAGGAAATTAAGTAATTTTTGGGAATGATGTCTAACTATATTCTGTGTTGTGTTCTACATCCCAAAAGAGAAACTAATTTTATCAAATGTGGTTTGTGGAGATATTTTGGATATATTTTCAAGCGTCTTTTTTACATTTTTTTGATTCTTCAAAATATATTGATAGTCTCATAAGATAAATCTCAAGTATAATTTTGTTCAAAATTGGCTCTAACGTTTTTAATAATTTTTACTCAAATTTAGCATCTAAGGATCCAAATAATAATATTGGTCACCATTTATTTTCTACAGGTATAACAATTTGAAAGATATAAATAGAATATCAAGAAAGTCAACAGAAAGATTATTTGTAGGTTCTGGTGTCGACACGGTGTTTTCCATTCTTTTCTTTGAGTAGTTCTTTGACTTGTGGTTTTTCTGACTTGTATTTAGTCTTAAATATTTTGACTACTTAAGCCTGGCTTATTTTCTTAGATTTCTTTAATTTTAGTTTCCACATGGCCCTAGTTAGTTGGATGTTAAATATTGGACAACAATCAAGTTATCATCCGGATTGTTGCAACAAAAATTTTATTTTTATATGCAGAATTTGTAAAAATAGAAAATTAAATAAATTATATTTTCCTTATCAAAGAGACCACAATATTCGTTGTCTTTTCGTTACTAAGACCAAACAATACCCAGTGGCAGTTAGGCTAATCTCGCAATGCATGCCTTATCAACAGGAAGTGCCTAAAGCTGAACTCACAAATTGGAGTTGCATGGGCACACAAGACACGTGCTTTGTATGAATCGGGTTTTTTTTTGCGGAACTTACACGCAACTCTAATTTTGAGGAAAGTGTTTTGAATTTCAATCAACCTTCACGTGAATGTGGTTTAGTTGCTAATTAATAATAATATCCAAATTATAACGCAGTTCAAATCCTTCAGCATTTTACAACACACAAGCAGCTACCGCCGTCGTACAGAAATTCTACGCAACAATGGAAACATAACCTTCGATTTAACTTCAAATCAGCTGTTCTGATAATTAACATTGAGTTAAAAATTCTTACTATGATAGACCGATAATTCTTTTAAACTGAGGATATATTCACGGAACAAACGAAGTAGGCCTACGCTTGTTCTTAGATAAATATGGAAATATTTTATTCAAATACGGCATCCATTATTAATTTTAGGTCCTAATTGACAACTACCGAAATTTGACAATTAGTATTGATTTGTTTTTATTGGGTTGTGGAGAAGTGTGAGTGGGAAGGTTTATCCAATGCATTGTTCCTTTCTCGTGTGGTTACTACGTGAAGTTGGATAGATTGACAGAAAGGAAGCTTTTGTTTTTGATTGTCACAATGTGTTATCAGTAAGCAATAGATAAGAAGCAAAGCACACGACATGTTGTAAAAGATGTACTAATGTTGTTTCTAACTTAAATATAATGCAAGGTGTCCTCAATAGAAAGTTGTTTCTGTTAAGCACAACTGACAGACGGACTCAAAGCTTCTGTTATATCTAGACTGGAGGAATATTTTCACACTGAAGTAATTTTTAAATTAGTTTTTTTCAAAATAATTTAAGAATTATGAATATTTGGATATCTATCACGGAAATTATTAAACCCGAGTATGAAATGTCTTCAATCCCCAAAACTAAATAAAAACCAACCGAAATTATTCCTACAAAATAATGAAAATGAACCGTGTTGATATAAGTATGTTTAAATCAATTATTTTAATGATTTGTTTAAAGGCTTCAGTAAACAGATTACAGAATCATACAAAACTACCCAGAATACAAAATATAGGGTAAGTTTGGCAATGATCAAAAATTTTGACTTCCGCTTTTGATAGGTTTTCACGTTTCAAAGCCTCAAGAAACCGAAAATTGATTATTTACAATATGCCGCCCTTCCCTCGACGTTGTCGTTCCGTCGCCCTTCCCTAAGGCACGATATCGGCCACAAAAAATACAAATTTGGCATAAGGAGCTATAGTGTGATTATACATAGAACCCTATTGAAATTCAGAAAAATACATTTGAAATGTCGAAATGACGGCCATTTAAAACACTTTATTGTTCATATTTTGTGTTATTTAAATTATAACACACTATATTAGATAAAATTTGTAGATTTCAATTCTGCTTGTAATGGTACGCTGACAAATAAGGAAGTTATATTGAAACCCTGATTTCCAAGAATACTTGAATCATATTTTCGTATAGTTATGAGATCTAGCAGGGCGAGTGGAGGATCCTAACATATTTACAGCTTCTAAGCCCACTAGAGCCAAGACACTGACACGAGCGAAGCGCGTACACATCTAAGAGGGTCGCTAAGGCCTAGCACATGTCTGGAGAGTAATAATATACACAATTACGAGGGTCATAAAACCTGTGTAACAACTATTTTAAATGAGCTTTCCTACTGGGTAAGACTTTGTATCTACCAATACAATTTAACATGTCCTAAAAGGCGAAATAAACCAACTTTTGGGCCATTATCACGAGGTACTTTTGTATATATCAGGAGGATATATTTGTATTATCGGTTTGGGTAAGTACCATGATGGAGCTTATCAACGTGTTTAAAAAAGGAGATTAAATAACATATTTTACATTAAGAAAATAACAGTCCCCTTTGTAGTTGAGGAGTTTTCAAGACCATCAGTACCTAACTTAATAGAGAATGAACCTAAATAATAAACTAGATAAACTATTCCTAAATATGAAAGGAGGAAAAACTGATTAGTATTATTTGAAATTACAAAAAAAAAAAACAGATTAATTCTTCAAAATATGTAAAATAATGTAACGACGAACCAAAAATGAAAATTAATAAAGGAACTGTTAGGATTAAATATATATTATATATGTAAATTCAGTAGTATATAAATATTATGATTGTATCTATTTATTTTAAAAGTATTATGATGTATATTAAATGTATTGCGATCAAATAAAGAATAGAATAATTATAATAAATATAAAATGTAATAAATGTATTACAATGAGGAGGAACATATGAAAACTAGAGTGAGAGCCAGCTGTTGGGAAATAATCAAAAAAGTGTTAAAACGCTTGCCTTGCGAGTACTATGGCCGACATACATTGCACTTGTGCATATAAGCCCTTAACGAAGAAGAAACGGGGTCAGTCTTTGTCAAACGTATCGCAGAGAGAGAGAGAGAGAGAGAGAGAGAGAGAGAGAGAGAGAGAGAGAGAGAGAGAGAGAGAGAGAGAGAGAGAGAGAGAGAGAGAGAGAGAGAGAGAGAGAGAGAGAGAGAGAGAGAGAGAGAGAGAGAGAGAGAGAGAGAGAGAGAGAGAGAGAGAGAGAGAGAGAGAGACCGCCGAATATCCAAGAGTCTCCTCAGGAAAAAGGGTTCAGCAAACATTTGTGTATAGAGTAATCTGGTAGTCGTCTCAAAAATAAAGTAGATTCATGTAAGAACAACAGTTGGAACCATTCTGGGGTTCATATGTAAAAATAGATCTAATTTGATTTCAATGTATTTAAGATAAACCCTTAAGTTGATAGGATAGGTCAAAATTTGATATTAACATAATGAGAGAGTCAATGTAGTGATAACGATATTTGGAGTAGATAAATAATATAATAAATATTGAGTACAAAAACTGAACCACTGATGATAATTTTATTATGTTAAACAAGAATCCAGGCTTAATAAAGGTAAATTCCTAAAAGAACACATAATGGAAACAGTAAAACAATCACGAAACACTTACACACCAAAAAAGCAAATAATATATGAACTATCATATAAAATATATAAGTTACGATTAAAATATAAAACAATCAAAGCTAAATTCTTAATAATTTACCTAATTTTTGAGATAAATATCATATTATTTGGCAATCTATTATAAATCTTCAAAGCAGTGTAAGATAGATATAATGGCATAGATTTAAATTGCTTAAAGAGAGCGAAAGAGTGTTAAGCTATACATTCTTTAATGTGTTTCTGCTCTCCCCCCCATCTTCAACGCCCCCCTCCCTTTCAACGCCTCTCCCCCCTTCAACATACTCTATCCTACTTTCAACAAGTGTAAAGTAAATTATTTGCAATATAGAACATACCGTGTTATTGAAATACTCTATTAACAATATTAGCACTATGTATTAACGCCATCTTTCTTGGCGGAGTAGCAATATAGAAAGTTAATGGTAACTTCATTACATTCTCTTAATGAGTCAATAACTTTATAAAACAATAATTACACCATTAACTCTGAGGCGGTTATATAAACGTATATCTTGGATACATGCTTTCTCACAATATACTTAGTAGAAAGTTATATTATAGGTCAGAAACACTCATGTCCAGTTTTTTGCGGATATATCCGTTCTCGGGTCCCTTGAGTCCAAAAAAGTGATTTTTGGAATTTAGTGAGTCCGTCTGTACAGCCCAAAGGAGTCGATCATTTTAATCACGTTTTTGTAAGAATTTTATAATATATTTAATTTTCAAAACTGTTAAAGTATAGTTTTATAAGTACAGTATACGTATCTTCCCATTTAGAACAACAAACAAAAAATTTAAATATTTTATAACATATATTATCATAATATTTCTTTAATATAGCATACCTCATATACCTGCAGTCATTATTGTAATAATTATCCTACAGATGTTTTACGAGGGAAAGTAAAAAAGTAAAGGGAAATTTTGATTTCCCTCCGAATCACATGTATGGCAGCACTGATTGTTTCGGTATAACTCATAACGTCTATCAGGTGTTCATTAAACCTATTGTTTCATTGTTAGCTATTTGTGATTGTGTTTAAAAGATTGCATGAAATGAGTTCTCCTTTGTCTGATTGCACCAAGGAAGAAATGCAAGCAGTGATACGTTTCCTCAAGTCAAAAGGTGTGAAACCAGTAGATATTATTCGTCGAATGCAGCAGTAATACGGAGAGAATTATTGTTGTGGCAGCAAGATCTACGAATGGATTGATTGCTTTAAAAATGGTAGGATTTCTCTGTGTAATAAAAAACGGCCTGGTAGGCCTTTGACTTCAAAAACTAATGACAATATTGAAGCGGTTAAACAAATGTTTCTCGATAAACGACGAATTAAAATTGATGAAATTGCAAGTGAGATAAATAAATGTAAGTCATGACTCAGAATATTCAATCATCCACGATTCTTTAAACTTTCGAAAAGTCTGTGCACGCTGGATTCCACGTCAATTGACCAGCATCCTCAAAAACAATCGTTTGAAAATTTGCCAGAACCATTTGGAACGTTATGAAGAAGAAAGAGATTAATTTCTTAAGAGAATAATAACCGTCGATGAAACATGTGTCCATCATTTTGAACCAGAGAGTAAGCGACAAAGTTTAATGTGAAAAAATCATTCATCTCTCACATGAAAAAGTTCAAAACTGATACAAATATGAAGTCATTAGTCATTATCAATATCGTTGTAACGATAGTTAACAAAATAAAAAGTAAAGAGACTTTCTCAAATTATTGTCAAAAATTAGATACGCTAATCCTTTTGACTTATGATCCTGATTAGATTTACCATAATTTTTAGCTTACATTTTTTTATAGGTGGAAAATCTTTGGGCCATCATCGCCTTTAAGGAAAACACAACAACATCAAATAATGACTCATCATAACCTTCTAATACTCTAATAGGATATGAATCTGAAAACAAGAGATGGTCAAGAAATTTCTGAAAGATTGAAGAGAGGGATCTAACCGAAGACTGAATGAAAACAAAGCGTAGATCCTGCTAGGACCCCCCTAGGGAAATTTTTAGTTTAAAAAGATAAGAGAATAAATTAAAGTGACTGATTTACACAGAAATATACATATATTATATTTAAGAGCATTAAATGAAAAAGAATAAAATAAATTTATATTATAAAATAATAAAACAACCTTTTTAAGATGAAAAAAAGGCTTAAACATTTAAAAAGTAAAATCTTTTTGAGACAGAATTTAAAAAAATAAATAAACTTCCTATGAATGAGACTTCTAGAGTTAATATACAGTAGGTCTAACTTAATTTCAACATATATTTGAATTACAAAACAAACATGAAAACAACAATCAAAATCAATTATCAATAACAACACCTATGTATATAGAAACACACATATATGTATACATATATACACATAATACATATAATATACTGAGGTACTTAGGTAGGCTTACTTAGGTACATAAATTCACACTAATATAGTATTTGGTATATTAATAAATCATAAAGATATAAATGAAAATGAATTTACACAGTTACTACTTCAAAGTAAGCCATTATTTGACAGATTTTGTAAATATAATATACTAGCTGATGTAAGTTTATACTAGCTATATACTAGCTAGACAGTTTCCCCTGGGGATAGTAGAGATAGTTTTATAAAGACTTTTTTTTTTAGCACAACCATAATGGTGGTGCTATGAAAATAAATTATGTACAAATGTAGCAACAAACCAATTTTGATTAAAATCGACCCATAAATAACAATTATATGATAACTGTTTTAGGGGTAAACAACACCCTTGGAGTGGGATATTTTCAACCATCTATTTAGAACCCAACTAGAGACCTACTCCAAACCATGTTAAAAAAATCACAGCTCTAGGCTTCTTGGATCCAAAGATATCATGATCAGTCAGTGGGTTTTGACTTTTACATAGATAATGTTTTCATCTGAATTTCTTAAATGGATGAATAAATTTGTTTTAGCACTTTTGGAAGGGACTGTGATCTAAGAAAATATAATTTATGAGTTTTTAAATTTAATTTAGTTTGTATAATTAAATGATTCTTCCAGGACAAATTTTGATCCACTACAATCCCCAAATATGTTATCGCTTTATATATGTTATTACTGGGCAGGAACACTGAATTATCTTATTATTATTTGAATAAGAACCTAATTATAAATCAAATTATCATGTAACATTTCTATTTCTTTTAAAAAAATTGAAATTGAATTGAACGTGGGTATGGCTTTATCTTGGGAGTTTCTTTTTTTTTCTTTCATGTGTAGATGACTTTATATTTAGGTGTAGCTGCCATAAATACACAAAACAAAATCACCTCCAACTGTTTTAATCTAATTTTAGCCTCTGAAGATCAATATTATATTTTGTATCAATGTCAATTGTTTGGTGAAGATTAGTCTCAAAGATGGGGAAATCTTTCTTTTAAAAAAGTTGTATTTTAGGAAAACCGGTAAAAAAATGATAAAAAATATATATAGTTAGGTTAGGTTTGGTTAAGGTTAGGTTAGGTTAGGAAAAATGCACCTACTATCGTGAAAATCTGTATGGTTAGGTTAGGTTAGTTTGGTTTAAGGTTAGGTTAGGTTAGGAAAATAAATTTACTACCGTGTAAATCTATATGGTTAGGTTAGGTTAATTATAGTTAGGGTTAGGTTAGGTTAGGTTATGAAAAAACATGCACCTACTATCGTGTAAATCTATATAGTTAAAGTTGTTAAGTTATACACAAGAATAACTGCATGATATTCCTATATAAAACCCGAATGATAGTATCACTAACTACAAAAAAAAGAACATGAATTGTCGATAATGAAAACGCATGGGATTATCGGAATATAAAATCCTTCTGGGAAACAATAATTTCCTCTTCTTTGTTAAATAACAATAATGTAATTATTTAATTCAATCAAACTCTGAAGCAATGGATCGCGTCTAATTCCAACTGTTTCGTTTATGACGTTTACACTATGTACTGTATATAAAGACAAGAAATAATCTTATTTCAATAAAAAGACAAGGTGTCAGCTGGGCGAACACTTAAAAAGACCAAACAGCTGATTCGATCAAAGCTGTTCATATATTAAAGTGAAACGAGCAACCCACGCTCACAGTTAAAACCAATCATATTACAATACACTTGGATTTCGGTACAATAGCATCCGCAGCGTATGTATGGATATAAAATCTTGATTAAAAATATATTATACTATATAATAAATTGATTACAATAACAACAACAAAATGTTATTGTCAAATAGTCAGACACATGTTGCAACTTTAAAATTTTAAAAGAACTTTTTCAATAATAGTTTGAGAATACAACAAACCGTGTACATGTAAGGATTTAAAAAAAAAAAATTCTTCATTTAATGCCAAAGATGAAAATTGGACAAGTATGGCTCCTACAGTGAAAAACAATGGTTTTTTCCCCTTTCTCTTCAATACATTAAATAAACAATTTATATATTGTTTTTTATATGAATATATTTTGTATCATGATTGTTAAGTTATAGTGTATAAAGAAATATTTGTTGACGTGAGTTTTTAATTCAGTCCAGAATAAAACTCTAGATACCACATAGGCCTACTCTAGATACGCCGATAACGATGGTGTGCAACTGTGGGGGGGGGGTTGCGGGTGAACACTGAAAATGGCCACACCGTGTTTGGTGTGGTGTTGGAAAATGGGTAGTATAAGTTTGGATTGGGCTAAACAAAGAGATTGTTATTGAACATTAAAAATTGGTGTCCATTTTGTAGAGAATTTACAATCTTATTTAACAAAATAAAATTGGTAAAGTTATAAGCTAATAAGTTTCCTGATTTGAAGAAATTTTTAATAATGTCGTAAAAACATACAATTTATTATAGGCCTATGAAATGTATATTAACGGAAAGAAAAATTCAGAAAAGCCGGACCCGGTTTAATGACGAACGATGGGGACCGTATGAAAGCTTAGTGCGTATAAGTTAGGTTAGGTTAGGTTAGGGTGTTACAATTAGGTTAGGTTAGGTTAGGGTAGGGTGTTACAAGTAGGTTAGGTTAGGTTAGGTTAGGTTAGGGTGTTACAAGGAGGTTACTTCGTTCGCTTATAATCACTAAGAGATATTTATTTACATCTTCCTCTCCCTCTAATCACACGTAAAACGATTGCGGTTGTTTCCGTACACAATCTACGATTTTGTTTCACACATTTGTTCAAATCATTGTAAAAAATTTAAAAAAAAACTATTTTATATCGAACAGAAATATAATTACAAAAATGAAATGTGGAATAAGATTGGCAACTATCGATTACAAACCTATTTTGTTATCGATAAGGTTAAACTTGATTATTTTATTTGCCAATTATTGCACCATATTTGGTGAAACACTTAAATCTTTGTTGTTTATTTAATTTACCAATAAAAAATATCTTATATTTGGAAATCAGATAGCTGATATTGGACTAATTATTATTTAAAAAGGTGAACTAATAACAGTGATTTATGTCACTTGGTGGCCGGCAGGAACGTGCCTATTCACATGCTCACGGCTGCAGTGTCAAGCGCTTCATTGAGCTGTCTTTATTAAGTCGAGGACAGGCGATAATGACCGAAAACTTCGTTGGTCCTTGAAACAATTTAAAAACGTGAATTTCACTTAGTATGCAGATCCAGCATCGATCCTGTCAATTTTTTTAAATATGGTAAACTATTTTTTTTTCCAAATATTTTTTTCCGGTAATCAATGAAATTATAAAACTACCATTCATAACTTTTTCCTTTCATGTAATTTAATATATAGAGAGATTTATCTGATTGGTCAAATTTTCGCTGTTTAATTTTCGTGCGATTGTAGCCATATTGGGGTCCCAAAAAGTAGTTTTTGAAATTATGTCTGTCTTTCGTCTTGTTACTGCTCAAACCCGTGGACCGATTTTAATGAAATTTGCTATGTGAACATATTTTGGCCATATACGGAGATTTTTTCCGTTTCAATAAATAAAAAACTTGCGGATTTGTTGAATAAAATGGAATTTTTGATGTTCGATCTATTCCCCAGTTTTGAGATATCCGAAAGATGAAAAGAAGAATCCTCAACGTCAGACTAATATGTGCAAGCATAACAAATTTTGGTAAAAAATGGTCCACTGGTTAAGGTGCTGTACACAAAATCATTCTTAAAACAGCTGTTTTTTTTAAAATTTTTAAGGAACCTCAAAATTGATAATTTCACGAATTAGGCTACCCAACATCAATTTTGTTACACCATCAGATACATATCTCTACAAGACGCACATGTCGCAAGATTATATATCACGTAAGGATCAGCTGATTGCGTCCTCCAATGCTGCCACAAACTCTAATCTCTTTGATATTTTTAGTGATAAAATATCTGATTTTATAAAATAAAAATAAAAATTGAACACAATTTCTCACAAATACATTTATTAAATGAAACGCGTTTCAACGAAAATCTCGCCATCTTCAGAGATGTATGATCTTCAATAATCAAACTATAACTCGATATTTATTGCAGCTCTGGAACATTGAAGATGACGATATTGTCGTTGAAACACGTTTGTTTTAATGAACGTTTAATTTTAATTTTAAAACGTCTCAATGTATATTTATCTGTTTTTGTTTTCATCATATTACTTCGGGTAGGCTACATATTAATACCGTCTAATATTACTCACCCAGTAGGCCTATGGGGTAAGTTTGGGAATCGCTACATATTTTGACTCTGTTTTTGTTATTGATCTACAAGTGTCGTGTATTTATTTAATGATTTTCGACATGGTGTCCGTCCGTCGGTGTGGTCGCCTGTGCTTAAACACGATAACGGCTTCACAGATAAATATAGAGACATCAAATTTGGTATAGGGGACTACAAGTGTGCTGTTACAGATTTAAAAATTTTAAAACTCGAATCGAAAATGTTTAATGCGGCCGTTTAAGTAGTCTTTCTTCTTATCTCGTGACATTTGCCATCATTTGTGTGTTAGAAATCAAAACACGACGTTTCGGGAATAAGATTCAATTCCCGTAATCAAGTGACTAAAAACTAAAGAAACATGAAACTAGAAACTAAGCCTATGTAAGAAGTCAAACTAAATAAGAATACCACCTAGTTTATAGAAAATAAGAATTTTCTAGTTTCATGTTTCTTTAGTTTTTCGTCACTTGATAACGGGAATTGATTCTTATTCCCGAAACGTTGTGTTTTGATTTCTAACACACAAATGATGGCAAATGTCCGAAAAATGTATAATAATAAAATTGAACTTCCATCATTAACAAATAACTTCAAACAGAGAATATCTCGTGAGTTATTCAACTTATAGGAACCTTAGTTAGGGTACGCATTTTCAGATTTCAATATTGCATGGAATGGTGGCAACCACGCCCTTGTACGATGACAAATAACGAAGTTATTTTCAAAAATGTAATTTCGATCTTTGACCTCCCAAGAATCGATTAGTTACGAAATCGGGCAGGTTGAGTCACCGACACGAGCGTAGAGAGTTGTGACTTAATATACAGCTGTTAAATAAGTTCAATCACTACTCGTCAATAAAGTAGTGATGTATACAATTACGAGGTTTAGACAACCTGTTTAACAACTATTTTAAATGAACTTACTTTACTGGACACGTTGATCTAGCGATAAAATGTAACAACAAGCTCAAGAGACCACCTTTTGTATATTACATTTAGAGGATCTGCTTGTATTACATAAATGATCGGGTTGGGTAATTATCATGATGGCGCCCATAAACTTGTTTAGTTTTCAATCATAAAGATAAACAGTTTCACTTCCGGTGTTACATAAACCACTTATTGTTTTAGGTTGAAGTTTTGACAGGTAACCTAAACTTGTCAATGTTTGATTATTCAATATGAGATTTATAATGTAAATTTAGTCTCAGAAAAGTAAATCCTGTTTCAATGAGTCAGCATATCACGCCCCCAGTAGGCTACGTGCTGTGAATGATTGTGGACAGGTTGATGAATGGATCGGTCTACAGTGTACAGGTTAAAGGTCGGCCGAGGACCACCAAACACGCTTCATCACTCACTAACTCGACCAGTTAATAGATCCGTCGAATTCGTTTTATTTAATTGTGAACGCTTTAACCTTGAGTTATGCTCGAAATTTCCGAAACGCTAATGAACGACTATGTATAATTTAGTGTAGAAACATCGCACTAACTTTGTAACTCACCAACACTAAAACCAAACCAAACTGTTAGTCAATATTTAAGTAAGGATCTGAACCTGTTAATTTGTCTCATAAATAGGTCCATAATTTAAATCTTATTTGATTAAAATTGGCAGTGAAGGTTCATTTTTGTTTTTTGCCCGTTATCTACAGTAGCCTCAGACTAGGATTGTGTCTGGTATAAAGGACACCTCCCTACTACTTGCTTCCCTAGCCTGACTTGACGGTACAACCCATTCCAAGAAAACTAGGTACATAAATTACTACTTAGCTACATTTAATTCCTAAAGTAACAACTTCGTGACAGATTTTTGTAAAAGTTTTATTCTTATTTACACCGATAAAAGAAACGAAAGGTACGCGTTTACACAGAAGCATTTGAGGTCTATATTTTTTTATTGGGGTTGTACCGCTGAAAGTAAACGCAACAAAGTGTGGGGCCACACTTTTCCTCTCCACCCCAGACATATTCCTACCTTTAGGATACTGTACTAGTATTTTTACTTCTGATTTTGCACGCAAGTTTGGCTCGTTATTCTTCACATTTCACCAAATTTTGACGAAATCGGCAGTTCCGTTTATTTTGTGAGCTAAATTTGATGGTTAGACGCTATTTTTTTGAAAATCGTAATTTTGTTCCAAAGTTATCTAAAAATGAAAAAAAAAAAAAAAAAAAAAGCTGCCGAGATGTGGCTAAAATATGCCCACTTACAAAATTTAATTAATTTCAGTTCACACCCTTGAGTTGTATAGATGACAGGCGACAGATAGACATCATTTATAAACACTTTAAACACGTGACCTATCACAACGTATGGAGCTAGTTTCTTAATCAGAGTGACAATAGGCTGTGTAAGTTTATTCGAAATAATATTTGATTCTCTCCACCTTTCTTTAACCCTTTCTTTACTGAACTTGTTTTATATTACTAATAAGATGATGGATGTCTTTTCTTCCACTTGTAATATAGGGAAAGTTATGTGATAGGTCACAAAATAAACGATGAGTTTATAAAGTAAAATTCGTATAAGAATGAAGTCTACTATACAAATGACTAGATCGAGTTATATTTGAAATCCAAGGTAGCTGATATAAGACCAAAACTAAAAATTACGATTGTTTCAAAATCGGCTTTAACTATCTAAATTTGTTATAAGACAGCCTCTAAGATAAAAAAAAATGTCGTTTCGGAAGTTTTTGGTAAAAAAATAAAATAATAAATCATCCACCTAAAATAATTTTCATAATAATTGGTTATGCTTTCTATACCAACTTTTTAAAATAATAAATACAAGGAAAAAACCCACAGAAAAAGAAAATTGAATTTTTGTTTGTTTTGTCGTATTTATTTGTGAAGATAAGAGTTGTTGGCATTACACCCCCAGAACGTTACTGAAAACTTGTGGCTAAAAATGTTTAAAAAATAGCCTCTTAAACTAATAACAATACTCTGACTATTAACAAAATTGTACTGAAAATTTGAATTAAATTGAACAATAAAATTGGAATAAATACTTAAAATTCTTCAAAACTATGCAAAGGCGGCTAAAAGTATGGGATTTGATGCACATTTCATGGTCTTAGCGAGAGCTATTGACCCTGTAATAGATTTTTCACTATGTCTGTACAAATTATTTTAATTAAAGATTGTAGTTTAGCGCCTGAAAGGTAGATAAATACTCGTACTTCACTGTCGTGATGGTGTATGCTGTAACTCTTACGTTACAAATCAACTTCTCTACGAAGGGGCAGAGGTGATTAATTGAAAGTAAAAGAGTTGAAGTTTATCGTAATACATTTTAAATTTTCACATAAATTTAAAAAATTTGGTCAAAACGGCTTCAGGGGGAAATAGTTTATACAGGTTAAAATACATGAACTTTTGTTTCGTTACAAATGTGTTGTGACCTAAATAATGATGACAGAGAGAGGTTTTCGCGTTTAAACAACAAGAAATACAATAAAATGTCAAAATTTTTCAATTTTGCCCGTAATTTTAAAAATGTAGATTTGTATTAAAATAGTATGGTGGACTTTGATGGACATCATATATTGGGTATATACACCAATCTCACCATTTGAAAATTATTTCAGAAATTCCTTCAGCTCGATTTTTGGAAATTTATAATTTCATCTGTGTATAACTTCCATAAAATTACATTAAATTGTATTTTATTTATATATATTTGAGTTCTAGCTATATTAACTAAGTTCTAGCTAGTATGGATCCCCCCCCCCTACCATTGTCCTTATTATACTCTTCTTTCACATATAAAATACAAATTTTACAATTTTTTTTGAAATCTCTTCCAACAATCAAAAAGCTCTAATCAAAGTTTTCAAAAAATAGGAGGGGAGGAGCAGTAGAAGCTATAGAAAATTAAACAAAATAATTTTGTTTCTTTTGTCATTGGAACTCGGTACCAGAAGTTGTATATGATTTTGTAGTAAATTAAACAAAATTTTAACGTTTATATTCAGGTTAGGATTTTTCACTGGAACTAAAAACAATTGAATTAAGCATTCCACTAGTGGTATATATATATATATATATATATATATATATATATATATATATATATATATATATATATTCCACTAGTGGTATATATGTTTTCCATTTAAGGAGAGCAATTCTTACTCTTTAACAATTTCACTGACACATTAAACATTTTGGAATTGATCAACTCATTTATACATATTTTCCAGGCTTTCAGATCAACCCAAAACCTTGTTCAGTAAATGGCTTGGAGGGGACGTGCATGTTTGTCTACGAGTGTATCAAGACCGATGGACATCACATAGGAATGTGTGTGGATGCTTTTATGTTTGGGAGTTGCTGTGCACACAATCTAACAGATGGAGAGTTAACTCGGCTACCGAGCAATACAGAACCCGCTATACTGTTCAGTCAGCCTAAACCAAACAGACCTACAAGACCTTCGCATCCAAGTCAATCTCGCCCTGTCGAGCAAGCACATAGACCGCACTTTATGACATCTTCATCGTCCACACCTAGTCCTTACAAGCCTTCATCTAGTCACAGGCCATCATCCACAGAGAAACTTCAGACATTCCATAGTTCAACTTCGCATAGCAATACACGACCGTTTTCTAGTCATGCATCGAGCTCCACGGAAAGGTTGGTAGACTCTACAAACATTCTTTTTCTAGTATATGAATCTTTTTTGACAACTATTCATTATTTATTTGTTTAATAAAGGCCCGATTTGTTCTGCAAGGTTCAATATGTAGAGAAAATGATTCCTGTCATCTGCAATTAGAAATTAATAGTTTCACAATTCTTTAATGGCAATCTTTACTAAAACTGATAATGTTAGGGTATACTCTACCATAGAAATAAAACAGAATACTGTTCTATGTTACAGTGCATGGAAATCACTCGTAAGAATTTTTGTTATACTTATTATAGCTACCTTTCCATTTATTAAATTCAAAGACAAATTTTGAAGAAAACTTCAATTTATAAATCAGAATATCATTACCTAGATTGACTGTTTTTCAATAATTCAGATTAAAGTAATATTTTCCTCCTGTTCATAAATTAATACCAAACTGAAAATTCGAAATTTGTGTATTCCACAAATGATAGTTTAGATGTTTGTGAACAAATTCCCACCTATATTACATCAGTTTATCTTGTACACTTCAGCTTCATCCTATTACTGTTCAACTTTAAAATACAAATTAAAGTATTTTCCCCAATTACATAATATTAGATATAAAAATTCTTCACCAAGTACATTTCAAAATTTTTTTGGTTTAAAATAGACAGTATTTTTACATCTCAGTTCTGTCCAAACTTAGTTATTGATTGTCATTCACTTTAATTTATGACATTGGAAATCACCATCAAGCTAACCTATGAGATTTTTGTTTTCTCTGGAAGCAAATTATAGGGTATTAAAAACATTTGTATCATTATTTATAATATATGGGTCTATGATTGGGTATATAATGCACAATAGAAAGGTTCTAACACATATTTCTATATTTATCAATTTTACACTTTTTTGTAGTTTCAAACCTCTCAGTCATCATCATCATCATTAAAAAAAAACGAAGAAAACAAGACAAAATAAAGACTCCTTGCCCTCGAATATTCTAATAGCTTCAGAGTCAGAAGAGAAGAAGGCCAATATATGAAAGAGAGGGATCTAAGTTAAGACTAGAAGAAAACCAGGATCCCTACAGATTGCCATGGCCATATTCACCCTAGTGAGCCTTCAGGTTCTTCATCACTGCTGTCCTTGAAGACTGTTGGACTATTTCACATTTTTTTATCACTATTATGTAACATCCACCACTTTCATCCATTTCCCCACCTCTACCACAAACAGAATTCCCATTGAATTCATCTATAGATAGTTTTTTCCTGACATATTTTTCTATCAATATCTATTTGACATTCCTAACTATCTTATCTGAAAATTCTTATTACTGATTATAGTTTATTAGTGCAACAATAAATGTCACATCCATGTTCTTTGACAAATGTCTCAGAGAGTTCAATAACATTCAGAAATGTACTTGACCACTCAATTAATTATAAAAGCAGTTTATGAAATTGTTGCACAGACAATTAATTGTTTTAATTGTCCGGAAGTATCCCATTTCATTTTACATATAAAAGTGAATGAATTTCACTTCATTGATATACATTAGCTAAACAAAACTGTCTCTGTTTTGTATGTCTAAGAGAATATGGTAGTATAGAAAGATCAGAGGTAATCATATCAATTGACTGGACAACTGATTTTCTGATTACTTTAAATTGATACAAATAATCTTTTGCAAAAATAACATTTTGTATTTATATAGGTGGACATATCACTTAAGTGGAAACCATAATCATGTGGATGTTAATCAGTTAGAAGCTCAGGAGGGGGCAGGGAGTAATTTGGTGGATGCTACTTGGTCATCATCATCTCATAACTGGCCTACATTTGTCACTCGCCCTCGGCCTAGTAAACCTCGGCCTCATCTTGTCAGTACAACGACAACAACATCATCCACAACAACTACTAGTACTACAACAACTACTACAACACCTTCAACCACTACGACAACAACAACTACGTTAGCTACAACACAACAACCACATTCTGTATCTGCTAATCAAAAATCCTCAGGTAAGTTGAGGAAACATTTATGGTTGTAGAATAATCATAAATTATTTCTGGTTACTATTTTAATATAACTTCACTTCATTCTAGATTATTTTGATCTTGCATAAACCTTGTGTTTTATTTTAAACTAGCTGACACTACATAAAAATTCTGTGCAATACTGTAAACATAATCTCAATACAAAGTAATAATCAATTTATAAAAGCTCAGCAGAAACATTGCTTTAGTAATTGTTGTATTTATAAGTATGGTAATTCTTTAGATATTAACTTTAATTAAATATTTAAAAAATGTCATTCTGTTTAATATAGATAATTTAACATTCGCCTTTTTTCACATAAATCAAAATCATGTTTATCTCTTATATTTTTTTCCTTGCAGTTTTTTGTTTTGAGTGTTACATTTTGTAAACCTACCCGATATGCAAAAATGTTTTCTTCTTTTAAAATCTATTTCTAAAACAGAGCAAAAGTTTGAAATTGTAGCCTCTAAGGACTCAAACAAAACGTAATGGTCACAATTTCTCAATAAATGTTGTTGACTTATTTATAAAAAAATAAGGCCAATTTTAGTGAAATTTGAAGATCAATGATCCAAACGCATGTGTAAAATTGCAAGTAAAAAATATAAAATTCAGGAATAATAATAAAAAAAGAATCTTGACTGCTGTCATTAAAAGCTCAATTTGAATAAATACGATTTCCGCTTCGAACACATTTATGCACAACCGAAGCAAATTTAGCCCTTATTTAAATATATATATATTTTTCAAAGATGAAATTCATGGATTATTTTCACTTTTTAAAACTGACATTTTTGGTGATAATAGTTGGTTTTTATCAATTATGGAGATGGGTTAGTGAGAAAGTCTGTACAATTATTTCACACCATTTACTTACTATGAAACAAGATACTAATAATTTAAAACTTTGATTTTTTTCAGAATGTGGTGTTTCAACTCTAACATCCAGACATGATGTCAGAATTGTTGGAGGCAGAAACTCGCAGTTTGGTGTATGGCCATGGCAGGTAAACATATTTTAACAATTAAATGAGTCCACATCTTTTGATGTTTTCATAATAACTTAAATCATATTATCAAAGCCAGTATATTATAAATAAATCGTTGATATAAAATTGAATTGTTAAATCAAAGGAATCATTTTGATAGTTATTGCAACCAGTTAAATAATAAATAGATTTACAATACAACTCAATGACAATAAATAACTAAATCAGTCTAAGACTGACTATATCCATGACCATGATGAGTTAATTGTTAGAACTCGGACAATAAAAATATATGAAGCGGTCAATCGGCAAATTAAACCTGTGAAAGTCCGTAACGCTAGCTAGGGATATAATTAAAAAGATATTAATCAATAAGTAGGCCAGTGGTGCAGGAGATGGTAAATGGTCATTCATTTCTTTGTATTGAAGTCCAACACACTACATTCATCATTAGTAGTTATACTCAGTTAGCTACACATAAAACGTTAGCATACATCAAAGTAATAAATATTGCAAATTGTAACAAAGGATTTGTTACGTCTAATAAATTTAGAGAATATTAGTCATAAATAACAGGTGAAATCTGTAAGCTTACGTTGGTGACCCTATACTATCATGTTTCATTAACTCAGCCCTAATGGGCTTTGTAATTTATAGGTGTATTTGTATAACATGAATGATGTAGGCCTACTATAGTAATAATAAAAATAAATCTTTAAACTTTTACTTAGTATAGTAGCCAATACGAAAAGTTACGTGATGGGGTAAAAAATTGATGTTGAATTTTATCAAATATATTCGTTTTGAAATCCCTTGAATACAAAAAGTGATTTTTTGAGTGATGTCTATCATCTGTAATATTTGCAGTGTTATACAAACCAAACACATAGACTAATTTTAATCAAATTTGGCATAAAGAGATATTTTAACTATATCTCGGGATCTACCATAATGAAAAACATAAAATTATTTTATAAGAATGTGCTCTAATAGCATGATAAAATTTTGCTCAAGTCTATTAAGGACCCAAATAAAATTTATTGGTAGTCATCTCTTCTTAGTTGTCAAACATACCAGTTTATGGTTTATCAGTATGAAACAAACAAAAATCTAATATAGTGCTGTTATAAAATGCTAAATTTATCAATATCAGCTTGCTGATTTCATTCAAATTTAAGATCTTCTTACCTCAAATGATAATGTTGCTCTGTTGCATTACTTCCACTTCTTTTATAAAACATTCACAGGATGTTAAAAAAAAAAAAAAGATGACCAAGGGGCAAATTATTTTATTGAATAAAAAGAGAAAATTAAGATGAGAAATCGGATTTGAGAGCGAAAATTAGGCTGAAATATATTTGAGTAGATATATTTGATAAAATTTTGAGGGTTATAATATGTGCATCATTGAACTATTTTCCAACACCTACGTTGGTAAAAAATTCCAAAGTTTTAGATCTAGAGATTACGGTTAAACATAGAATAGCCATATAGATTGCTGCATTTGATCTGGAATTTTGTTACTATAAGCCTCAAAGATTATTGTACTAGAACAACACTTTTTAAGTCCTTATCTACCCACATCTGAAAGATGGAGTAATCATAGAGTGACTTTTCAAGAGGAGAAATATAAAAGGGTCTTCTGCTTACAAGAAAAAGCAGTTACATTTATGGCTGGTTTAAAAGGAATGTAATCGTACAAGAAAGTATTCAAAGATTTAGAAATTAAATCTTGAAATTTTGCACGCCTTTTGGGATAACTTTGTAAAAATGGATCAAATGTAAACCATTTTGTAACAAAAATTAACATGATTATACCACTGATGAGTAAACTTTTTATGGTATTAGTCTATATGCTAAATGTTTGAAGAAAGCTTACCTCACAACATTTATTAACTAACATTCAGATCACTTAAGACTGGAAGTACATTTTAAGAAATTTAAAAACAGCCTCTGACAAATTTTATTGTCCAGAGTCCTTATAGTGAGTGAGTTCAGTAGCCATGTATAGTAATACAAATTTGTTCCACTCACGTAGTACAATTTAAGTAGTTATAATTTAAAAATAAAATAATTATGTTTTTAATAAGTGTATTTCATAAATATATTTTGACATTATAATGTTGTTCATTATTGTATTTAAATTAATTAATCATTATTTGTTGTAATTGTTGTATGGTTTTTTTTTTTTTTTAATATCTGTTAAATAATTTGTTGTACACTGTTCTGTTATTATACGTTTAATGTATTGCTCAAACATGACTATGACTGTACAAATTGTGGTTTGCCCAATACCGAAATGAAATGAAATTTTATTCTATGTTAGAGCAGGCATTACAAAAATTACCATTGTAAATCCTCAATCTAGAGAAACAATATCATACTCTCTTCCTAACACTTTACTTATTATCTTATCAGATCAGTAAAGTTGTGATATTCAAGTACTTAATATTCAAATGAAGGGTGGAACATAGCTCTAGAAATTTATGTTTGTAATCTTTGGTGAGGAATCTACAACAAATACTGATAACATGAGTTACAGTACTTACTTATATAAAATTTTAAATACAATAGATATATTATTAATTTCTCAATGTGTAAAGCTAAAAAGAATGATGACACATGGAGGCACCACTAAAGTTAAGAGACTTTGAAGTAGTTATAAAGAACACATCTTTGTGGAACTGTCTATAGGGGGGGGGGGGGAATCCAATGTACTCAAGTAAATATTTATACTTACAGTTTACATTTAGTTCACAGTGTTTAAATTATATATCTAAAACCTAATGCCAAAATATTGACAAGAATAAACACACACGTAATCAAAACATATAAAACTCTACAGTATGTATTTTCGAAGAAAAACAATTGATTGATATAAAAATAAATTAACAAACCAGGAACCCTTCAATTGTTGTTGTTGCTTTGCATCACGATTAGTAAGCCTGAAGCTCCACTTTGATGTACAAGATTAATGTATTTCAGTGAACCAAACATGAAATGGAGTACATCAATGGAAAGTTGTAACTCATATTCGTTGTCTCCAAAAGCATAATTAGATATTATTTATATTGTCACCTAAAAACATACGTCAACTAATCCATTTTGTAACCATCTTACGATTACTGGTCTTTCAAACACACAGATCTTTCAACTACATAATTTAACAAATATAGACCTTCATAAAATATATCACATAGGTAGATTACTTAAATTGTTCACAGCTTGTTTCATGTAGTCTTGTGTTAAATTCCTTTCATTGATATTTTCTATCAGGACCAGCTCTTGTTCTTTTCTGACCCTGACCCTATTAGAGTATTCGAGGGCTAAGATTCTTTATTTTAGTTCCTTTGTTATAATGTGATAATGATTGAGAGGTTTTCCACATTTAAACATCAAGGCAAAGGAAACAAAAGTGTTCACTTCAACTCGAGGTCATTGAGTTTCTAATAAGTTAACATGTTGCATGTATTAGGCTAATAATTTTAAGTAACAATATAAATAACATTTAGTTATTTAGTTTAATCCATAATGTTTAAATTAGATATAAATTTAGACCCTTATACTATATACATATAGGTATGTAAACCTTTCGCTACATACATTAATTGTGAAATTTTACTCGTAACTAAAGTACAGTAGTTTATTTTTGTAAAAATAAAATAATTTGGAGTCAAGTATAAAAGAGGCTTTGTTAAAAAATTGATTTAAAAAAAATTATATCAATGACAAAATTAGTATTACTATAATTTATTGGAAATTCTTTTATATCCTCAAAAGGTTTCTGTACGGAGAACATCATTCTTTGGTTTTTCAAGTACGCATAGATGTGGAGGAGCATTACTCAATGAGAACTGGATAGCCACAGCAGGACATTGTGTGGACGAGTAAGTTGTTTTACAATAACGTTTTATTATTATTAATTCCTTGCATACCATCATCTAGAGCAGGGATTCTCAACCCAATAAGTTATGTGTTGAGGGCAATTTGTAAGCTGTCACAGAATTTAGAAAAAGTCACACTTTGCTTTTTATATTGTATTTACAATATGATATTTCATATACAAATTTTCTTTTTAAATTATAATATTTCAATATTAGTGTTAAGCATATAAATAAGATTATATAAAACTAATTACAGTATTATAAAACTTTACTCCAGTAGGAATCTCTGTCACTGAGTTTTGATTTGGGTTCTAAATTGGGTGAGTCATAGTCCTAAAAAGTCCCAATCCAAATTAGTGTTGGACTGGGTAGAACTGGAAGGTGGTGAACAGTTACTTTAGGGCTTGAATTAATCCAAAATTCATTCCACTGAGAAGTATACTTCCCCTTTTTTTATTTATTTTTTTTTGAATTATTAGTCAATAAGCCTCCATTAGCTTGAAATTTGTTAATCTGTACTTCATCTTATTATGGAGAATCTTTGTTCCATTTTAATAACTGGAAATATCTTCAGGAACTAGTCAATCGGCAACAGACGTGGTATTTCTGGATCGTCCTGATGAAAGAAGTAATCACTTTCACTCTTTGTCAACTGATCTCATCCTACTGAGTCTGATTATTTTTTTCATTTTAGCTGCATATCTATGATTTATTCAGAGTCAGTTACTATATTACTTAGCTATGGTGTTGTTCTATATTAGGGTATTTGGTATTTTAATTGCATTATACAATATGTACTGTATTATCATTGGACAAAATTAATATAGGACAGAAATTTAAAAAATAATAAGTTGCTATATCTTCAGGATAAATTATCCATAACATAAAAAGCTTGGAGGATCAGTGGTAAATATCTGAGGAGGTTCATAGAGAGCCTCATGACAGATCGTATAGAGGCCCCCACTCCTTTCCACTTATTAATCATTGAAAAACAGCTTGAGTTTTGATTTATTTTTATTTAATTATTTTTAAAAGCATCCAGTAGATGACAATAACTGTAAAATAGTTTTTTTGTAACAAAGTAACTCGAAAAAAAATACCTGTTTATGTTGTATATTTCTCACTTAAGACATATTTACTCTCTTATGACTGTTGACATTATCTGTAGTGTCCAAGTCTTTCTTGGAATGAAAATTGTTGCCATTTTTTCGTGTTCAGGAATCTGTTGTTTATTATGGCGTTATTCTAGTCATAATTAATAATTATTTTGTTTATGTGTATCAACTGTTTTGTTCTAGAAACACAATATTTAGCCAAATTCAATTTTCTTACAAAAAGTAATAATCCATGATGAACTTGTGTGCATTTCTGATTTTGTTCCCCATGTTATATATTTTTTTGGACTGGCCCTTCTGCCCCCCCCCCCTGAAAAGCTGGGCCTCAGGATTTCAGTCTTATCTACGACCACCCTTCTTGTCAGCACACCTTCATCTATATACAGTATAAGATTGATGGATGAAAAGAAGTTACATATGATATGTTTTCTTTAGTTTAGAATTATTAAATTCACTGAAAACAATGCTATAATTTTATTAATAAATCTAGAATAATTATTATTTTAATTCTTTGTTTTCTAGTCTGTTGGCATCACAGATCCGTATTCGTGTTGGTGAATATGATTTCTCGAGTTTGGCAGAACCTTATCCTTTTGCAGAGCGTGGAGTGGCGAAGAAAGTTGTTCACCCTAAGTATAATTTCTTTACTTATGAGTACGATTTGGCTCTTGTGCGACTGGATAATCCTCTTGAGTTTGCTCCTCATATCGCACCAATTTGTCTTCCTGCATCAGATGATCTTCTTATAGGAGAGAATGCAACAGTTACAGGATGGGGAAGACTTAGTGAAGGTGGAACATTGCCTTCAGTCTTACAAGAGGTCATAAGTTTAATGAAATATTGTTATTTAGTTGAGAAATAAGAAATGGCCCTTTTTATACATCAGAGAGTCAGAAGTGAAAGGTCATATTAAATAGACTATCAGTAATGGACTATCAGATCTAAGTTTACATCCTAATTCCTATGTTCAAATAGGCTTTGACTGTATAATACTTCTTATTTAAGACCCACTGGGAAGTCACTCAAAAATTGATACTTTATTTAAAATATAAATAATTTGTCTTATACCATTTTTTAGAGAAAGATTCGTGGAATTCATTTGCAGAATAAGACAATTTCTCGTGTAAATTTTTTGTAAAGTATGTCAAAAATTAAAACCTTTCTCCTTGCTTTATATAAAAGTCATAAAAACATTCACATTATATACATACCATAATAATAAGTGTTTAATTTGTATCCAGAATATATACAAGTTTTATCATTTAGTTTCGAAAAGAAATGTCTAATAAAATCTAATTACTTTGAATCTTTTCTTTCAAAAAATATTTAACAAGATTTTAGTTCAAATTAGCAAAAAAGGCATAATTAAAAAAAACCAAGAAAAATACATACTGTCCAAAACTTAAAATGTTATATAGACATTTTTAGATGAAGATGCAATCATTCATCTCTGATTAGTGAAGTTAGTTGTAGAGTAAAGTATTTTGGAGTTACTATGTTGAGAATTAAATGAAAGAAAAGTTCTTTAAGCCAACCCTAAAAGTCACAAAGATACCTGTTATTACAAAAAAAATTTACATAGCCAACTCTATATTTGATGATATTTAAGCTAGATATTGAAAGAACAAAGCCTACACTTTTTAGTTATATCATATCGGACTTAATAAAAAAGTACTTACCGGTACTTAAAAATAAAAATTATTGACCGCTGTCATTTAATATAATTGTAAATTATTTTGTTGCCTGCTCCATCATTGGTCACTGATGGAGCGCTTAGGTGTCACACTAACTTTATTTATTTAAATACATGATATGTGGCACAACAAAAGTTTTTTTTAATGAATATGAAAGTTTAGAATGTTAGCTTTACAATGGAAACAGAATCAATGTGATTTCAATAATAAGAGTGTGCATATTGTTCATTCTTTGTGACAATTTTTAGTCAAATAGCTTTGGTGAGTGTTGCTGGTTTGACAATAAATTGTAGATTGCCCGTGTACAATATTAGAATTTGTATTTAATTTTAGAAGATATTTGTTGTGTCTTAGACAACAGTATTTTTCCTGTAAGTGGGTCATAGATTATATAAACACAATAATTTGTCCATATATAAGTCAACTTAGGAGCCCACAATTTCTATTATCTAGATGATAGACATTTTAACACACACATCTCCAGGGGGTCACTCATATTGAGTGCAGGTGGTGCGGATCCTAGCTGGATCTACATATAATTATTAAAATTAATTTCACTTTAATTAGACATTTATATAAGTTGTTTAATTTTAATTTTATTTTTTTAATTTTATTTATTTATTTTTTTTAATGAAGGTATCTCTTATATGACCAAATAAGAACATTTAGTATTATTTCAAAATTTGTTTTAATTATTTTGATAAAACTGTTCTTAAATCTAAAAATAATTAAAGTCATAAACAAAATGTATCCCCCTGAAATTCCAGATCTGGAGATATTGGTCAAAGAGTAAAGATGAACTGTAGTAGAAAAATATCAATTTTGATAAAATTTAATGAAAAGTGAAGCTTTGAGATATTAGTGAGTACAGGTATGGCAATTTCGAGCTGAATTTACACCTCTTTTCATGTGGTATTGAGTTAGATCCCTCTCCTTCATATTTACTATCAAATCTCTTTTGACCAATTCTGGTTTTCTTCTGACCCTGATGCTATTACAGCATATCAAGAGCTAGTAGCCTTTATTTTATGTTCTTTTCTTTCTTTTTATAAGGTGATGCTGACCAAGAAGTTTTCCTTTAATCAAAACGAAAAAAAAGTACCTTTAATGTGTTTCTGTGCATAAGTTAGAATAATACAAATTCTAAAATGTTTAATAGAGTACTTTGAATGTTGATGATGTAAAGGTTTCTTATAACAACTCAAAGACATGTAAATAAGGAGGAAAACTTTAATTCAAAATAAATTAATTATAAAGAAGATTAAACTAGTGGCTTAAAAAGACTTGCTAAACAAGATTTTCAACTTTTCTTTAGTTAATAAATTCCAAACAGCTTTCGCGATTGAAAGGATTGAAATATTGTCACATTCTTGTAATATTTGTGTTTATGTGAATGTTAAAACAACTGTCAAGGAATGATAAACCACTAAAGACTTCTTATTGACATAAGGTAGTAATATTCCAACTAATAGCAGTTGAGCATAAGGTAAAAAAGAAAGTAACAAATATTGTTGATTAACTAAATTTAAAATTCTATTATTTTTTAAATGATGTTCTAGAAAATGTATTACAATAATAGCTAAGATATGACTGATTGTTGACAGGTGACTGTGCCCATTGTAAGCAATGATAAATGTAAAAGCATGTTCTTAAGAGCTGGTCGTCATGAGTTTATCCCTGAAATATTTATGTGTGCTGGTTTTGATGACGGAGGTCGGGATTCTTGCCAGGTATGTATCACTTTTTATTTTTGGGCATTCACTCTTTGTCCTCAAAATATTCTGCATGCAAAACTGTCCGACATATTATAATTCACAACCCAAAAGGTCACACGTGGTCAAAAAAGTTTTTTCTCTTGACCTCTATAGAATCAAAGACCTCTCATCCCAAATATACTCATGTCTAAAATAAAAACTGAATGCTCAATTGTGTTAAATATTTGTAGTCTAATTTCTTTAAAACATTTAACTTCACTTAATTAGGTGAAGTGAAGGAAACTTGACTGCTTTTCAATTTAAAAAGTGTGAAGGGTGCATTAAAGGAACAGAGTTTGTTGAAAGTTAACTTTAATAAATTTAATGAAATATTTTATATAAATAAAGTAACGTTATTCCATCCACATTTATTTATAAACTTCAAAATTTTGAAGTTATAGGCTCACAACGTTATAAAGAGATAATGGGACACATTCAAAGTTGAATTGTGTTCTTCTTCTTCTATTGGGGGAGTCAAGAGAACCAAATAAGTAATAAATGGTTAGATGCCCTTAGACATCCCCAGAAAGGAAAAACTCATAAGATCCATCAACTTCAGAATCTACAGGACAAAGTTCTCTTGAGGGATTGTCCAAGGTTCTCATTCCTTACTTGATTAAGGCGTTCACTTTTGATGATCATGTGCTCTGCAGTTTCCTCATGCATGCTACATTTCCTGCATAGAGGGTCCGCATCATTGGCATGTAAAGCCAAAGGTCCAGGGTTCGATTGCCAGTCTAGGTCATATATTTTTCACTAGAAATATTATTGTAAAAAATATCACTTGCTGGTAAAAAACATATTAGGGTTAAAATTAATAAATTAAAAATAAATAAATAAATAGTTAAAGTGAAGAGAAAGAGACATTTTGAGAGGGTGCAGAGGAGCTTTTTAGTGAACATATTTAGTCTCTGGTAAATTATATAAAAGATATAAAACACATTTCTAAATGACTTGTTTATGTTACATGTTTTGAATATTTGAATTTGCAAATGAAATCTCAAGAGCGGACAGAAACATTAGATAGCTGCAAATAAATTTTAAACAAACCTATTGAGTTTAAAGTAGTACCAAATACAACAATAACATAATGTCATTTCTTATGTTATTTGACAGGGTGATTCCGGAGGCCCACTACAAGTGAAAGGAAAGGATGGTAGGTATTTCCTCGCAGGGATCATCAGCTGGGGTATTGGATGTGCTGAGGCCAATTTGCCAGGTGTCTGTACAAGGATATCAAAGTTCGTACCATGGATACTACAAACAGTGACGTAGATCACATTACACACATCTGCGATACAATCAAACTAATATATTCATAATAAGAATGTTGCAATTATTGTTAATCATTCTTCAAAAAATGGATTTATAATTTTCTTAAATCCAAAGTATATGTGTAAATATGATGCTCAGTTTTATCAGCATTTTGTAATATTTACACCCTTTTGTGTTCAATTGAATATTTTTGTATTGATTTATATTGTATTTCATGTGACAATACTACTCTGCATTAACTAAGCTGGTGTACAATTTTTAATTGTAACAAACATGGAATTGGTTTTTTTTATCTGTTGTTTGGTTAAAGTAAATTGAAAAAACAACTTATAAAACTTGAAAGAAGATAATAAATATTTGATTAAATAATTAAAGCAGTCATCAACAACATGCATAATTTAGCAAGGGTTTTAATTTCACTCTGGATTAGTGATTAAAATAGGTCAGCTTGATATCAGATTAACTAGAAAGTTGATTACATTCTCCAACATAACCAATCTATGTGGAATATTTGTTTAAAACAGTTACAGAATATAACATAATCAAGTCTTATGAGAGAGTATAAGTGCATTGTTCCACTGTTTATCATAAGCATTCATAATGACTATTAAATTTATTTTCACGGTGTTAGGACATGATATGTTTCTTGACCTCTTCATTGAGGCTTTACTAGGTGGCTCTGTTTGTTGCTTTTCAGTTTCATAAAATGACTAGGACTCCTGCATGAACCTCAGTCTTGTTCTATTAACCTATAGTTTGTTCAGTACAATAATCTCTTAGAACTCTCTTTTTGAATCATTCAGGTCAATTTTATTGATCTCACTATTGTATTATAACCAGTTCTATTATACATATCTATAAATGGTTTATTGTTTTACCAGACCTGTAAATTGTTCGTATAATTCATTATTTTTAAATCTTCTTCCATTCTGGTTTTAAAGTTGTTGAACAACGATGGATTGTGAATTGTTCGTATTATTGATATAGCTTATTTCGACAATTATTAGCATCTTTTGTGTATTTAAAAATTAATACATGAAGTTTTCACAAAATGAATCAATGTTAAAAAATTAAACATAGAACATGAAAAATGTGAAAAGAACTGACACAGCCTAGAGCTATATCCCAAACTAAAAACTTGTAATCTAGGAAACCAGGACTTAAAATAGGCCTGAGCGATCAAATGAACTACACTATATACAAATATATCAGGAAAAACTACAAATCACAGAAGTCTACAACACTAGATCTACCCACTCAACTGAGCAAACTACAAATAATAAAAATCTACAACACAAGAACTACTTAACTGAGCAAACTACAAATAACAAAAATCTACAACACAAGAACTACCGGTACTCAACTGAGCAAACTACAAATAACACAAATCTACAACACAAGAACTACTCAACTGAGCAAACTACAAATAACAAAAATCTACAACACAAGAACTACTCAACTGATCAAACTACAAATAACAAATGTCTACAATACAAGAACTACTTAACTGACTCAACCTTAACTAACAGAAGTCTACAGTACAAGAACTACTCAACTGAGCCAACTACAAATAACAGAAGTTTACAATACAAGAACTACTCAACTGATTCAACTTCAAATACTGTAACAGAAGTCTACATTACAAGAACTACTTAACTGACTCAACCTTAACTAACAGAAGTCTACAGTACAAGAACTACTCAATTGACCCAACTATAAATAACAGAACTAGACAGCACAAGAACTTACTAACATGGCCTTTGGCTTTTTTCAAATATCTTAAGTTCTTGGCTTATCACTTGATAGCAGGAGTTTATACTCTCAAAACATTTGAATTAGTTTTTATATACACAAATGATGGAAATAGTCTGAATAAATTATATTTTCTTCAATATTCCTCAATTTTAATTCAATCAAATATCTGCTTCCATATTTAAAAAAAAAAACCATTCTCTTGTTCTTTAGACTTAGGATCCCAATTTCTGAACCATAAGCGGAAGCAAGTTTGATAAAATGTACTCTGGTACTACAAGAATCTGAAATTCAGTGATTACACATAATATGTCCATATTTAATTGGTGGCTCAAAGGACTCGATATTACAGCTGATCTAATTAGAAAAACCCATTGAGTAATGTTGAAATGTGTTTTTGTTTCTTGTTAAATTAATCAATCCAAAGACTGAAAATGTTAGAAAAAACCCAGGTTGTAATTTTATTGTGGTAGACTGGACATACTAAAACATCAAATTCAGTAATGAATCAATTTTTACAAACAATTTTTTGAATGAAAAAGGGTAGATTCCTAATTCATCTTTTGTTCCTATTAAAATCAATAAAATATAATTAATATTGGTTGATAATAATACTAAGAGAAGTTTAAATGGTGATTAACAAACATTGAATTTTGGATTTACTTTTTGTTATATTTTTCTGCTAGGAATCAGTCTAAATGATGACAATTTTGTCACTTAAAAAAAATTAATGAAACAAGGATTGATACAAAGATACTGTGAGACTGCAAGAGAGATTTCATTAAGGGTGTGTTCTAACTATGGGAACAAAACAGTGGAACAATGTGTTGCTCCATGTTACAGTGCCTAAAAAATTCCTTGCAAACATTTTAATATCTTACTGCTGGCAACCTTACTTTTGATTTTAGACACATGCATGATGCGAAAAATTTGGAAGAAAACTAAAATTAATAACTTGCAATATTAATTATGAGGGTTTTTGTTTTCAACTACTTGATGAAATGATTTCCCTCATCTTCATATATAAATATCACTAGGTAATACTGATAATTTGAAATTAGTATTTTCTACAAATGAAAGAATGATGTGAACAAATTTTTACCCATTATATTAATTATTTATCTTTACTTTTCAATAAAAAAGTGTTAAGATTGTAAACATCTGTAGGGATCAATTTTGTCATGATCACTGCACCCACAAAAAAATTGAGATAATTTTGAAAAAATGGTTTATCTAAAACTATATTTATTCTAATAAATCTGTACCAATACTTTGTTTTGTGATCATACATTAAAATATTTAATACTCAAATGATAAAGAAACATGACTTTCTTAAGCAAAACAGTATTGAATAGTTGTAAATAATCATAAGACAATGATGACAAAATAAATAATTTATGATTTAAGTAAAGCATGTTAGAAATTAATGAGCTCTTAATTTTAAAATAATATATTTTTAAAAGAATGCAATTTAATATATATTTAAAAATTAAAAATATTATCATCTACAGTAAAATTTGTTGTTTGTCTTCTTTTAAACAGAGAATTATTTTCAAATAGATGCATTTGTTGTACGAAGAATAAGAAATGAGAGTCGACATAAGAAAACTCTTTATTATAACTGTGTAAGCCTACAAGACATAGGTAATCTAAATTGTATTGTTTAGAGTTGCGAAAGTAAATACTTCATATTAAGACTTTATGGTAGAAAAAATATACACCATTAATTGTTTTTGATGAAGAATTATTTAATATGCACAAACAAATGAGTATTTATAGTCGAGCGTGTAGATAGTGTACTGGTTCAAACCGAGAACAAGTTAAAAGACTTTTTTGTATGTAAATCTAGAAAATCAAAACATATCTATAAATCAAAGTCTTGAGGTTTATTGAAATATGGACACAAATTCATTAATTTTCAATCAAAAATACGTCTTTGTAATTTTACAAGTTTAGTAATAAATTAGAAAAGTGAACCCCAGGGTGTGACATTTTCCACCCCATTTGTAAACTTCTACATCTCTGACATGTACCGGCCAAAGTAAATTGCAAATATTTGAATAACTTTGTGTTGAGTTGAGTTAAGACTTAATTTGCCAAAGTATGATAAGTAAAGAAATAAATTAGTCACGAGGAATACAATTAGTTGTGATTCAAAGCTGGTGCTGACATGATTGGGGAACATTTATTAATTAGAAATTTATTGATGCAAAAGTTTCAGAATATTAAACATTTGGTTTCATAATTTTTATAGGAAATTAGAATTAGTAAAGTTGGATTATTGATGTTCCATTAAATCAGCTATTTCTTGATAGCATTTCCCCCCATCTTTATATTATATAATAGCAATTAATTGTAAGAGTGCAAAATTTTAGATATTAAATTTTCATTGTTCTCTGCCCCTATAAACGTGTTTAAACTATTTATGAAATTCTATTTATCTGTTTGATACAGGAAGTAACTTTTAAAATTGTGAGATGTTTGATAAAACCACATAAGTGATATGTTTATATAGGAGGAGTGTTAGGAATAATACTACAGCAGTTTCTCAACTCGCTGACAGCATATTTAAGCTCTTTTTTAGGGTTTACGCCTCTCCACTGTGACCTCAATGGACCTATTGTGGAAATTCCTTTTGAAATTCTTTGGTCTCTATTGGAATTGAACCCAATCCCTGTTGCTGACCAAGTAATAGGAGCTACCACTATACCAAAATATTACCTGGTAATCTCAAACACAATTATTATACAGTATATGTCAGCAAATTTAAAATATGTTGTCCACTATTAAATACGTCTACTCAGATATGTTAGTTTTGACTCATGAAACTAACAACTGATTACAGCTTATATCCATTAAATTGCATTAAATCTGTTGTATTTTCAATTTGATAATATTCATAAATAGTTGTTTTGATCACAATATAACTTTCTTTCCAACTACTTAAAAACCTGTCAATTTAAAATTTATAGATTTTAAAAACTCTGACATTGGAAAATTAGAAGCAAACAATTACTTTAAAAAAAAGTAAGTTAGTTTTCAAAATATTTTTATTCATTTGTACATATTTCTGTGTTTCAAAAGAAATAGGCTATCATATAAAAAAATTATTTGTTCGAAAATCAAAAAATGTGTTCCTAAATAAGAGTCAATTTCCTTTAAACCTCATTGATGTTTGTTCTAAAAATGTGGTTTGGACTGGGGTTTGAAAGTCCCCAGTCCATTTCAAACTTTAATATATTTTCAAAATCAGATAACCCATTATTCTGGTAAAATGCCACAAACTGACAATAGACAAAGTTCTGAAAATTTTTAAAAGCTTAAAATGTTTAAATCATAATACTGATATTGTCACACTTATATTCAACCAATACAGCTGTACCAGTAAGTACAAATATTTTTTTATCACAATTTTGACGATTCTTTTGATTCAGTTAGTGGGTCATTCTAAAGACCGGTCTCAAAACAACAGTCACATATCTATTCCTTGCATACTTGCGTATATTTTTTAAAAAATGTATATTTATTATTCTTAATTATAATTTGTGTTATAATTCATTATTGATGTAACATATATATTAAAAAAATATGTTAATATTACTCACACAATAAATATTTTATTTAGAGTGATGATTTCACTGGCACAGGTACCATTACATGGAGTGTACATATTTACTAATAATACAAATTAGAAATATAGGTTTGCATCGGTTAATTATAAAAATTTGGTTAATTTTAAAAATTATGATTTTAAAAATACTGTCAACTCCTTTTTTCTGTAATTGTGGAATAACTGGAACAGGAAATAAAAATACAAAAAGAGTAATATATCCAGGATACAGTATTTGTGTCATTGTACAAAGACTGATAAATGATATTCATTTTTGATTTTGACAAAAATCAACAAAGTTTTAAACAACTGGTAGATGACTATGTCGGGTTCAGAGGTTGAAGAAGGAAAATGAATTGCTTTACTTCACATTGTTTGAATATTGAGAGTAAAGAAGAGATAGATTGTTGAAGAGTAGGATAAAGAAAAAATGTTTTCTGTTAAAAAACAAAAGACTGTGGTAGATTATTTCAAGAAACAACAATAATGTGTTTCGAAGAAGTTATACTATTTCTTATGAACTTTAACTTATTACATACCAATTATGTATTTTTTTATTATCTGCTATTTTGTTTCATATGCAACACCTCACACCGACATTATTGTGGATAATCAAGAGTTGACTGTAATGTTTATTCAGATTAGTAATGCAAGTTTTACCTTCTATTATTATCAAAACTATAAATGTAGCCAATATTCTTAATATGATATACATATGCAAAGTGTGCCAGGTGTTTTATTTGGAAAGTATTTGATATGTTGTTATATATATATTAAAATATATTGACGTATTTGGGGTTTTTATAATTTTAACACCAACCATTTTTCTAATATGGCAGCCAACCTTAATATATCTATGTTTATGGTGGTTTTAGATTCTACACATATTTTTATAACTTTTTATTCTTCTGTATTATTATGTAAATTCAACTGTTTAGGAGCTACAGAAACACAAAGTAATGAAAAACAAGATTTTCAGAGGTGTATTTTTTGAACTTGAAACAGTTGAACCGAGATTAAAATTGAATGTACATGGCTTCATTATGGAAGCAAAGTTTAGGACTTACTACTCGTATTTTTAGTGAAAAAAACTTTCAGATATTGTTTACAATAAAACTACCAACCAAAATATTTGTTTTAATAAATTGAAAAAACTACTATCACTAGAGCTACTACATTATTTGTAACTTGTTTGAATAATAATAACACTTAACCTTGTATAGTAAGCAACTAGTGCCTTTTGTTGAACTGCTGACTGACCACAGACAAAGTGAGTGGACTGGGTATAAATTACATAGCGAGTCGACATAAATTGCATTGTTGTATAATTTTATTATACATTTTTATAAGAATGTCTATAGCTATTATTTATCTTACTCTTAAAAACCATAAAAATGACAAGAAGAAAAATTCATAAAATATCATTTTCTAATGACCTAAATAGCTTGTTGAAAAATGGACTCTATGTGTTCTAGTAAATTACCAAGAATTATTTCAAGTTTTTTATCAATATTTTTGCTACCCTTTGATGTGCAATAGAAGTAAATATATCATTCTGCATATCATTAAGGGAACTAAAGCTAGTAAGTTTTATAAAGCCACCATTTTAAAACGTTTAAGTGAAATATTATAAAAAATTTTTAAACTACAAATTACTAGTATAAATCTTGAAGGGGAAAATTAATTGTTTACTAAATATCATCACTTATTAGACCTGCCATGTGAGTAACAAAATCTATCTTGTTGATCTTCAAATTTCTAATAGTTTTTATTACATTATACTCTATCTAAGTTCCAATTTTAATCTAGTTCAATTGTTTTAAAGTATGAAAATGCTTAAAATCTTGTGTTTTACTAATTTGAGCCTCTATAGCTCCAAAATAGTTCGATGTATGAAAATGAAAAAAATACACAAGTATAAAATTCTTAAAATTATGTGTAGAATCTAAAACCATCATAAAAAATAACTATACTTTTACAATAAATTTAAAAATGGGCCGCCATATGTGAAACTTGGTGTTAAATGTTTAAATGGCTGATGGTATCAAGTTTTTAAATAAGCAAATAAGACAACATAAAAAGTTCAGGTGAGTTGCCATTTGACATTTTTTAAATATATCACACACTTTCCATGAAAACAGCTGTGGAACACATATTTGTAACAATTACAAATCATTCACTTTGTATAGTATACAAATTAAACAATATCTTTAATTATAATGTCAATGTAGAAAAATACAAATAAGTTTATAGAAACTTAAGCTCCTTCAAACAGTTTTGGTTTATAAACTTTTAATTGAGTTCATACCCCCTGCCCCCTCTTAATGAAACACAACCACATTTCCAATAATATAACTTTAAGTTTGATGATTAAGCTACAAAAAGTTTATTAACAAAGTCAGGAAATAGTCTACATCAATGAAGTGTGAAGTAAAACTTAGTGTAATTAAAATCTATCATGAGTTAGGTTTTATTTTTTTAAATATACACTCAGAATCATTTAAGGTAAACAAATAATATAATTTGTCATATTCTATAAAGATGTATATATCAACTACAATTGTAAAACAAAAGCACTCCTTGTTACAATGTCTAAAAAAATGTGTGCAATCACTTAATATCTGGCAATAGTTAAACAAATTTGCACAAGCACTTAATATGTGGCAAATGTTAAACAGATGAATGCAATAATAGATTTTTTAGAAAACGCCAATGGTATTACTGTTAATTACTGTTAATGTTTTTCTTCCTGTTCTCATATATATATATATATATATATATATATATATATATATATATATATATATATATATTAATAAGTAATGGTTTAATTTTTATTTTTTATTATTATTATTATTTATTTTTTTACAAATGACAGTTTGGATGTTTAGGATTAAATTCCTACCTATATTATATCACTTTATATTAATATTTTGATAAAAAATAGTTGTAAAATAGTGGCTGCATGTATAAATTTCATTCTGGTATAACTCATCCTTGAAATCCTTATTAAATGGGTATGAGATTTTCAAATGAGTTAAAAATTTATATTTGATTTTTAAACTTATTTTTAGTGAAGAAATGTTCCACACCAATATGAAATCCAGTGTCCCCAACCATTGATAGAAAAATAAAACTATATGTAAACAGAGTGAAAAATTGGCTAAAACTGCCTATTATTTTAAAACATTTAATTGATAATAAGTTTGCCCAAGATAGTGCAAAGAGACCAGTATACTACATTTTCATTGAGACGTACAGTTTTGAGTGGCTTTAAAGAGTATTCAATTGAAACTAATTAATATATGAACATCTTAAAAGGCCTCTCATGTGTTGTGTTGGTTATAATGATACGGTGGGGGAAGTTCCATGTTGTACAATGTGTTTAATAGGATAAAACATGAAATTCATCTAATGTTAATATGTAATTTTATACAACGATTCAAAAACTACAACTAAATATGTAAATAATACAACTTTAAAATAAATTTGTTGTTTTTATTGGTATGGATAGTTATACATAATGTATAGCTTTGTCTACTTCTATTATACCTAAATATTTTTACTCTGTAAATGATGTTAATAATATGACTTGTAAAAACATGTAAAATACTGTTATATTTTGTTACGTCAAATAAATGGTGTATACTTTATGTCAAATTTGAGTTTTTACTAGATACTTACTTGTAGTATAAACAATGTGTAAACCCTGTGTGAGGCTATAAAGTTGTATTAGGGGAAAGCGCCACACAAAGGGTTTTACTACTCTATAAAGATTCTCATCACTGCAAAATATCTCTTTATTAATAATTTATTGTTTGTTTTGTTACTTGGACCTCACATTATCTGACATCAACTTGTTTATTAAATATATTTATTAGTTTGTTTGTTATTTAAAAAAAAAATTGTATCTCCATTATCATGTTTAATGATCTAAGCAATTTTAATAAATTATATTTTTGTTTTGCTATTTATAGTTATCACTGTTGAATCAAAGTAATAAAGGCTTTGTAATTATAACTACTGTCAGGGTTGGATTGGAAAGAAATTTCAGCATGGGCATTAATGGGGTGACCAGCTCACCACACATATTTCAGAAGGCTCAAACCTCCCCCCTCCCTTCAAACATAAATGCTTTGTCAGATCTCTTGAAATTTTTATTTAACCTGATTGTATCATAATTTCCTTCTCAGTTGTCAAATAGAAAATAATATTTAAGCTGTGTTACAGTTTCTTTTTACTGGTGTACAAAAATTGATAATATTAGTTTTGTTTCACATACCGTAAGAATAGTGGATCAGTACATCGAATACACGTAGACATGTGTTAAGAAGAAATATAAGTTTTATCGATAAATACAAAAAACTTCTGTTTCAACTCAACTCACAGCATCTTTACAGTTTAAATATATTAAGAAGTAATCATTTAATATCTAATATTAAGAGAATTTCTTTTCCTGAAGTCTAAATTAATATAAATTCCTGTAGTCAAAGTCTCATTGATCTAAATACCATTTTTATATATTTAAAAATAGAGAAGCTACTGAAATTTGATATCTACTTAACTAAATGATATAAGATACTTCATACTAAACCAAAAGTTAATATTGTTTTCATCAAAATTAACAAAAGTTCAATACTTTAAAAGAGATTTTAAAAGGGGAGATTTATTTTAGCAACTTTATTTATAATACCATCCATATCTAATTACATCAGAATTTTGTTTGCTGAAGACATTAACATAAGTAATTTTAATTTTGATTGCCCTAAGCTACTTCTTAACCTATTTTTTATGTATTTTAAAACAGAGAAGCTTCTATCATCTTTTTAATAGAGTTGTAGGAGGTATTGTCAAAAGTGGCTCCAATATCCAGAGAGGCAAATAGTGTCTTATCTTCTATTGTCTTACCAACCTTCCAACAATATTTGTAGTGTGTTAGAGGTTGATTTGCATACTACATACATGGAATGGAGCCTTGTCAAGTGATTCACTTAGTATGTGGTTATCTATGATTTTCCCCCTTGTTTTAAGAAAGAAGGATGTCAGGCTAATTGGTGTGTATGACCTAGGCTTTGCAGTGTCTCTCCTGCCATCCATTAGTATAAAAACCACTTAAACTTCCCACCATCTTTTTGGAATATATGATAGGGAATAACTAGCCCTAAACAATGATACCAGTGAGAGCAGTAGCGCTTTCAAGCCCTGCTGTAGTAGAGCTGGAAAACTCCATCTGCTACTTGTTGATTTGTATGGTTTATGGTTCCTCACCACCCATCCTAAGCTTGTATTCATTGAAGATTCTAGATACTATCCTCCTTTTCCAACTAGGGAGCAAGACACAAGGTAATTTTCAATTGTGGTTTGTGTGGTATTTAATACAGTGAAGTATTCCCTGGGGACGTATTAGAGACTCATACTTTCCTCCACACTTAAAGAAGCATATAGGGTTCAAGTGGGCTTTCTTAATGCCTTCTGCATTTGAACTGCTGTTTTGAGAATGCTTATCTCTTCACAGAAGCTCTTCCATCTCCTTCTTTTAGACTTTCTCAACTCCCTATAATATTAATAATAATATTACATTTTAAGGCCTGTCTTGTGACTTCTTGTCGTATCTTTTATGAAGACATGTTTTGGAGTCGTAACTCCAACATCTGGTCTTATTCACTCTTAAGATAATGTCGTACATTAAAATAAATTACACATAAATTCAATGACACTAACACATGAAATTAATAATATGCATCTTAATGTGATCGAATATCTATTATTAATTTTGGTGTGTTAGTGTCAGTTTTATGTTTATGTGTAATTTATTTTATAGTACAAATATCTCATAGGAGTGAATAATGGATGATGGAGTTACGGATCCGAAACATGTCGTCATAAAAGATATGACAAGTAATCACACGATGGACCTTAAATGTAATATTATTATTAAAAATTAATAGTGACTTGGTACCAAAATTATGCAATCACTATTATATTCTGTGAGGGCTATCTTATACACCCCCCAATTCCCACTAAGATTTGCCCTGTTAAAGAATTTTTGTGCAACAGCTCTTAACTTGAACAGTTTTTTGTTCCCCAAGTCCTTAAATATGATATTATTGTTTTTGCATCTTAATGACTCATTCTTTAATAGGACAACTACTTTTATAGGAATTGAGAAGTGTTGCTTGTAGAGTTTCAGCAGCTCTTTGAATTTCCAATTCCGTTTCTGGATGGCTTTTAACTTCCACCAACTCACATTGTGAGTATTCTTTATATTTATCCCAATTAGTATTTTTTGGGATTTTGTTTCTTAATACCTGGGTCTGAGTTGTTTTTATATTAAACTTAATATACATGTGATCAGATGGTCTTGGTTTGTCTGATAGATACCAATTGAGGGTATTATCCCCCCCCCCCCCAGAATAGGACTAATAGGAGGCAGGTTTATTCAACCTTTACCTCCTGTTTTATTGAAAGTAGGTTTGTCCCTCCTGTTACTTATCTCTATATTGTTAGTATAAAGATAATCAAGAAGTTACTCACCTTTTCGATTATTTATTGACACTTCCTTAAAAATGGTGTGGTGTGATTTGAAGTCACATCCATTTATAAAGTGTTTTCCACGTCTTTTACAATAGCTAATGAGGTTAGCTATGTCATCTGTTGGAGAGAGTAAGCTGAGGGTATTAGAACCTCCTGCTCCCCTTTATCAGTCCTTATTTTGACTAGCCCAGTGATCAAGTCCTGTGTTAAAAACTGAAGAAGATTGATTTTAGGAAAAAAATTGATATTATTACCAAGCAATATAACTATCCTTAATATTTCTACTGTTTTATTGTAAATTATCTTACATACGTGGGTTAGGACACCTCTGATCTTTCCTCCATTGATCCATGATTCTTGAATTAGAAATATATCCTCTACATATTCAGTAAATCTATTGCCAAAGTCATTATGCTCTTATGGCCAGTCCGACCCTGGTTGTCATTGTGCAATGAAAGCATATTAGAGCCTTTGTCATTATAGGTGCTGTGTGATAAAAGTATAATTAGAGAATTTGTCATTATAGGTGTTGTTGTGTGATAAAAGTATGATAGAGACTTTGTCATTGTGGTTGTTGTTATCTTATAAGAGCATAATAAAGAAGTTTATTACTAAATTACTTACGTCTTAGCAATCTTGTGTTTAGTATTTATTAATATTTCATAACAGCTGTTTCGGTATAACATATACCATCATCTTATACTCTGGATGATGGTATATGTTATACCGAAACAGCTGTTATGAAATATTAATAAATACTAAACACAAGATTTCTAAGACGTAAGTAATTTAGTAATAAACTTATTTTAAAGCATTCATAAGGCAATATGGAATTTACATAATAAAGACTCTGTAGTATCATAGTCTGATGAAAGCATGATACAGGCAATTTATATGGGTTTGTTTATGATACCCCTAAAGGGGTGTCAAGCCAGTTCCACATGTATCCCAATTATCCTCTACAATAATGTCCTAGTTCTGGGGAGAGGACAGGGCCGGATTTCCCAATAGGCCAAGTAGGCCCAGGCCTATGGGCGCAAGCTCCCAGGGGGCGCACGGCCGAGAGAAAAAAAATATTTAAAAAAATATCTATACAGGTTGATAAATATTTAAATATGAGAAACAGTACAGTGTTGATACTTAACATAAAACAAAGAGATTTAAACATTCTGGGGAATATGGCGAACCCAGCAGTGACATTTCTTTTACAGGATCTGACAACTTTCGTGTGAATGCAGTTGTTGTAATTTTAGATTCATTGCATACATTGGGGAAGTAAATTAAACCAGACTAGGGGGCGGGAAAATTATTGGGCCTAGGGGCGCCAAAATGCTAGATCCGGCCCTGGGAGAGGAGGGGGATCCTATTATTCAACCCAACCATCCTTCTATTTCATTCTGGATAGAGTTTTTCCTGATTTCTAAAAATCTCTTGGTTGAGGATATTCTGTGTTCCATACGCAGACTTCAGGTAAGCATATCATTTTACTATGAAATTCCACTGCCTCAAATGCTGAATAAACAAAATCTCGTGGGGCGCATAATGTCATTACAGTTGATGTGAATGTTTAGGTATTAGTATTAATTATACAGTTTCCAGGCTGACATTATTGGTGTAACTGTTTGGATTTCCTAATATGTCAGACTGATTTGGTTCACTTCTCACTCCTCTGGGGGAAGTAATTGTTTACTCCTGCATTACCAATTGTGTTAATTTTGTGTCATCATTTTATAGGTAGCATTCTCTAAAACTATCATATAGTTTTACAAAATCACATCAGTATGGTTGTGTGGCTGTATAGAAATGTAAGGAAAAAACAGTCAGAAAATTTCAAAATGGATTTTAAATAGGTTTTTTATTAACTTAAAAGTGTGTTGAAATTACAACACACATTCATTTAATATTAGCATGTATAATACAATCATTACTATTATATAAAAATCTAATGGTCTCTCTCTCTCTCTCTCTCTCTCTCTCTCTCTCTCTCTCTCTCTCTCTCCCTCTCTCTCTCCCTCTCTCTCTCTCTCTCCCTCTCTCTCTCCCTCTCTCCCTCCTCTCTCCCTCTCTCCCTCTCTCTCTCCCTCTCTCTCCCTCTCTCTCTCCCTCTCTCTCTCTCCCTCTCCCTCTCTCTCTCACTCTCTCTCTCTCTCTCTCTCTCTCTCTCTCTCTCTCTCTCTCTCTCTCTCTCTCTCTCTCTCTCTCTCTCTCTCTCCCTCTCTCTCTCCCCTCTCTCTCTCCCTCTCTCTCTCCCTCTCTCTCTCTCTCCCCTCTCTCTCTCCCTCTCTCTCTCTCTCTCTCCCTCTCTCTCCCTCTCTCCTCCCTCTCTCTCCCTCCCTCTCTCTCTCCCTCTCCCTCTCACTCTCTCTCTCTCTCTCTCTCTCTCTCTCTCTCTCTCTCTCTCTCTCTCTCTCTCTCTCTCTCTCTCTCTCTCTCTCTCTCTCTCTCTCTCTCTATCTCTCTCTCTCTCTCTCTCTCTCTCTCTCTCTCTCTCTCTCTCTCTCTCTCTCTCTCTCTCTCTCTCTCTCTCTCTCTCTCTCTCTCTCTCTCCTCTCTCTCTCTCTGTGTATGTGTGTTACTGAATCATGTAAAAACTACTGGACCCATTGAGCTGAAATTGTACATGGACATTCTTAGGGTCCCTGGTTAACACATAGGCCTATTTTTATTTAGAAATTCCATCATGGAACCGCCACACTGGCCTTGAAATCTCCCTTAACACTCAATTATCTATACTCCATTATACAATAAAAATTTACGCTAACCCCGTAGGAAGGGCGGGTACTCTGCTAGTATTATTATAATAATAGTATTATAATAGTGCCAACATCAACTCTCTATAATGAAGAATATTAAAGTAAATGCAACATCATAACTTTGGATTCTGACATCTAAAAAATATTTAATATTTACACTGTTTGGAGGTTTACCATGGCTGATTTTCTAAGCATATTGTTTTAAATCAAAAACCAATAATCATTATATTGTCATAACATTAAATGCAATGACCCTCAGGGGCTCACTTTGGTGAGTACGGGCTTGGCAACCCCGAGGAACCCTAGCTGGATATATACCCTTTTTCATCTATTTTTGGGTTATATCCCTCTCTTTCAACTTTTCTATCTGGTCTCCCTTGATCAACTCTTGTTCTATTCTGACTCTGACACTATTAAAATATTCAAAGGTGAAGGGTCTTTATTTTGCATTTGTTTCTTTCAGAAGACGACAATGACACATAAGTTTTTCCTTTAAAAAACAAGAAAACAAAATTAAATACAATGTACAGTGGCATACATTATAAAAGATGAAACTAATAAACCTAGTGTATCTTGAAGACCGTGAACTACCAGGTTTTTATGCTGATCGGTGTGTTAGTATGGTAATGATTATCTAAAATTTTAAAACCGTGAAAAGTAACAGTTGTTACACAACAGTTCGTTTATGCATAATTTTATTCCATACATTACCTTGTATTTCTTTGAACTTAATGGGGTAATACTATTTTGTATAGATCAAATATTGATGTATTTTAAATATTACAGTTTTGATATTTCAATAACAAATAGTAATGTTTATAATAAAAGTAAAAATAATAATTTGAGTAAAAAGCCAACTTTATACTTTTGTTTGTATGAAATTACAAAAGTAAACGCGATTACTAAATCATACAAAAGTCTGAAAACTACAATTAATAAAATTTGATTTAGAACGAGGAGGGGGGGGGGTATATACCATCTTGAATGTATGATTTTACATAATATTAAAAGTTTTGTTAATTTCAGCCACCTGAGCGAGTTGGGAAGTATAAGAAGTAAGACACATTATGACGTCACTAATTCAAATGAATGAAAGAATCGACTACCGATCCGATTCATTTGCGAGTTGAATCACTCGAATCATACTGTCAATTACTAGTGAGTATATTCAAGGACAACACCAATGCTCAGGAAGTCTCGTGACCTGAATGGTATGTCTGATGAAATCTTTGTCTGTATTTCACGTCTTCCCTTTCTCTCTCTCTCAACATAATCACAATAATTGTTTTCTTACAATGATTGCGCAATGACATGCTTTAACCATTCCTTGTTTGTGTAAAACAAGTTTATTGCAACGTTTGTTGTCAGTGAGTAGTGTCTGCCGCGATGTCGTTCTTTAAAACCATATGGAAAGGGGATACCAAACATAAGAGTGAGTATTATACAAAACATTCTCTCTATTCCATCATTACAAACATTATTTAATAAGAGGCTAAAGTTGCTAGTTTTGGCCAAAAATACAATATAAGAGTAATTTGTATTTGATTAAAAACATACTTTTAATGATAGCAGTTCATTTTTTTTTTATTGCCAAATAGTAAATAAAGAATAGTATATTTTAGCATTTTTGAAGAGGTAAGCGACCAATAACGTTTATTTGAATCCTTACGATCAAAATTTGATAAAAATCTTTAGGGCCGATTAGAATTTTTTCTTAAAGCGTCCCGAGAGATGGTCAAAATATCCTCATATACAAATTTGTTTAAATCATCAAGACGTTCGGACCATACAGACGTCAGACATCATTCCTTTGTCTACAGTTGTTGACAAAGTGGCATTTTGTTCATTTAAATTAGTTTGCAAAACAGCTGATTTCTCAACAGTTTCACTTTGCCCACTATGTACTTTGCTCACTCCGAATGGCAACCGAACAAAACGAAATTTCGGTTAAGTTTATTTGAATTGATTTATAATATACAGGAAATGTCCCGTATGTAGGTTAGATTAATTCTTACATGTAAAATAACATAAATAAACAACAAAACAAAGTTTTAGTTGAAAAAGGAAGTAATTATTAATGAAGATGATTGACAGTGTATGTACACGGAGAGTATTTTTCGTTTGCCGAGTTTTGAAGTTGGCAATCCCGTTTCATCAACAATACACCTAAGTTATTTGTGATATTAATAAATATCCTCAGTTTTGACCTAAGAACTTCTACTCAGTGTTGATGTGTTATTTAGCACTACTGCTATATTTTGTGTAGTTAGTTTTAAAATATGGACAGTTAAGAAGATGAAAACCTGTCAAATACCCCGCCTAAATTAGCGGAAAAAGCTAACAACGTTGTACTAAATCCCATTCCTGTCAAATCAAGGAAATAGTACGACCGCCAGTATGAACTGTTTCCATTGCCAAAATAACAACTGTAGACAAAGTATAACGTGTGCAATTCGTGAGAAAAGTGTTTTTTTTTAAACTCGATAAAATTGACGCACTCGGCAAGCCTCGTGCGTCAATATTTTTCTCTCGTTTAAAAAAGTGCCACTTTGCTCACTAGTTACTAGTTGCACAAATAACTAATTTCAACTTAGAGTGCTTCAATACGAATATATCTGCAAGAAACTTGGCATAGATTTTTTATACATAATATAAACTACTTATACAACGCCATTACAAGGACGTTTCACAACAGCACGGTCGATGTTAATTACCCCCCCCCCCCCAATTTACACCATGACCATAATTTTTACATTAATTATTTAATTTAGTGGATTAGTGTTTTGGTAATGATATTTATATTATTTCAGCTCTACCAATTTCGTTCAAATTTTAATAAAAATTAATGAGATAAATCCGCGTGAAAAATCACAACATAATAAAGGTTCAGGAATAGACTAATATTAAAAAAGAACAATTAAAACTCGATATAATCAAATCCGATGAACCATGAGGACGTGGAAACCAAAATAAATAAAAACAGCGTCCTTGGTTCATTATCACTTGTTGATGTGCAATGTAATATGCTGTCTGAATGTTAATGAAAGGTTTGTAGAATTAATTGTTTACTTGCAAACTTGCTCCAGTCCAGTCTGTTTTGATATATGTTAACGAGCTAATTAACTAATTCGAGGTTATGTTTATATTGTTGCTCAAAACGATGTCAGCTAAGTTCATTGTTTGTACATTACATAACGGATGATTGAATAGTTCTAGGATAGCAGTTGCACTCAATAGATTTGACAGCAATTAACTTACAAAACAAATGTTGAAACAATTACCGACTTTGTATTGACGGTTTTCTGCTGAGTACAAGGCCGTGTCTAACGATTTGTGCAACATTACAATCTCCTCTCCATTACACGAGTACAATAAGAAACAACAAGAGTTTGTCAAATGAGACGTAATGAGAAGGATCTCGCTTGAGACTAGATAAGAAAAAGGTGTAGATCCAGTTAGGATTGTCGAGATGACCTCACCCGTGAACCTTCCATGGATGGTCCAACTTTTTAAGCATAGGTTAAAAATTCGTTAATTTTTAACCTAACATTCGGTGTTCCAACTTTCGTTAGTTTTAACGACTAGTTAAATCTCATTCAGTTAACTAAGTAGAATTTGTTTATTTTTGGTTCGGTAAAAAAAATTATGTTCATAAAACAAGGATATAAACAATTTTTTTCTATTAATTAAGCAACATTGTAAAAGTTTTAAAAGGACGTAGTTACATCAATCCTCATTTGTAATATTAAAATTTAAGCTCACGCTGGATTTATCATGTTTTTTTAACACGGTGAAAAGTTTTTCCCTTGCTTGAAAACACTGCTGTATGTAGATGTAGTGCCATCTAGAGATGAAAAGTGTTTATTGTGGAAAATTGAGTTTTCTTTCATTTGGTTTCCCAAGTGTTGCTCAAATCAAATAACTCTTTGTGTTACTACTGATAACTTTCATGAACAAGAAGTTGTATTTGACAATGTTTAAGTATTTAACCTTAAATTGCAAATAAATTGAGATGTAAACATAAAGTAGCTTCATTGCTACTAAAATATAAATTATTCACGGTAAGAAACAATATTTCTTTTTTATATTATGAGAACAGATGTGTTAACTAATGAAGCAAGTTTACTAAAAATAACCAAAACAAAAAGTATTGTTACTTTAAGATATGTTTACATAGGGAAAATGTGTGCAGTAGTTTCCTTGAATCCAGGCTTCAGGCCGTTTTCCTTTTATTATTTATATTAGTTTTAAGATATAATCTATATTTTAACTATTTCACATGCATGTAATGGGTACTGAGTTTTATGCTGAAATATCAGTTTTAAAGCCTTTGAGTACAACAAAGTGGTTTGTGAATGATCTCCGGTGTCTAACACAAATTTGTGGAACGATTTTAATCGAGCGTGATATCTGGGAATATTTTGTAAATAACTTGGGAGGTTTCTTTTTTAAATTTTTGGAAAGCTCATTTTTAGCGTTTTTGACAGAATTTAAAAATACTATTCTCTCAAAATCGGGTCGAACGATGTTCCTGAAATATTGCTCTGAAGACAAACACGAGTTAACAGTAAAAAACAAAAAGATCAGTCATGGGGCTTTTATAAAATGCGTAATATATTAAAATTGGCTCCATCGTTTTCAAGTGAAATGTGAATACTGTATTAATGATCCGAACCCGTGTACAAAATCGCAAGTTAAAAGAAAATAATAATAATACAAAATAAATGGCAAAAACAAAAATTACCTTTAAAGCTACCACTAATAAAATACGATCTACCCCGATGACGCGTTTATTTCCATTTAGGCCTACAGATATTTTTTGGAATGGTTCATTTTCAACTTCTGAATGCCAATTATCTAACTAATATTTTTGATAACGAATCATTTTGGTTAGGTTTTTATTTGATTTAGGAGTTGGGTGAATGAAAAAGTTTATGCAATGTTTTACACAGTTGATTTAGAAAAAAAAAAACTACTGATCAAAATATTAGCAACTGGGATAATATGTGTAAGTTAGTTACCAAGAAATTTCGTTTTAAAAATATCTGGGGGATGTTAAATTTAAAATGAATATATTATTTCGTTTATAAAACAGCAACATAATTGTCTTCTTGTACATTCTTTGTAAAATAGCTTTACGAAATATTTGGTATTACGCACCTCCCTCCCCTATTAAAAATTGTACAAAATAAAAACTTTGTTTTTAATTTACCCTACGTTTAACAGGTCACTATCAGTATTCGTATAATGAATTCCTACTCAATATATATTCTATAATATATATATCTATTTCCGATGTAAATACTTAATAAAACACGAACAGGCCGATGATAAAAAAAATAAAGGTTTGCGGGACATTATATAATGAATTGAATTTGTTTATTCTTCCCAAATGTTTTTAATGTTGTTCTAGTATAAGATCTTCTTTCTTTGTTCTTGTTTTATATGATTTATATTGGTAGACAACCCTCAGGAGTACAGACGTGGCACTCTTTCTCTTTCATCATTCTTATCTGGTATTTTTGACCAACTATTGTTCTCTTCCGATCCTGAAGATTTTAGATATTCGAGGGGTCTTTATTTTATGTTGTTTCATTGAATTTTTATAAGCCAATGTTGACGGAGAGGTTTTTCATTTGGAAACAGTTTTAAAATGTATACTAAAAGAGAAACTTCTTCAATTGAAAACTGTATTAATATGATCACGAAGGCAGATCCAAAACCAATTGTCTCATGGCTGCTTGTGGTTAACCGACCTTCTAGGCTCGAATTTCCTCGTGCAAGGCTTTCAAACTGGAGCTTAATATTATAAATTTCCCTAAGTTTAGTGTTTGAAACAACGATTACAAATTAAATGTTTTTTTGTTTGTTTTACGTTGAAATAAACAATCGTTACTACTTCTACTCTCGGGGAAACTCTTTCCTTCCATATAATTTTAAATTTAAAATTATTTATTTATTTAGAATTTATCACAGGTTTTTAATTTAATATAAAGTATTGTGTTGTTTTAAAAATCGATATTGGTTTGTAGGGATGTTAATTTTTTGGACACTTGGATCCGAAAAAAAAAAAAAAAAACTCTTTAAAAAGCAATTTATGTTCTCCTTACAGTAGACTACAACCTAAAGAGATCTATTTTAATTAAGTCATATTGTAGTAATTTTGTTGATGTTTTAAAAATTTAAAACAAAGAAGTGAAAATAATCCACAAAAAATGACAATGCTGAAACTCATATAGTTAAAAATCGGCCAAAAGAATATAGGTAAATACAAAGGTTAGATTCAACTTACTGATCTCTGTCGCATTTATTGCAATACTTACCTAAATGTTTTTGTTTCAGAAATTGTTTTAGGTAAAAGTCCTTCTTGTTTCACCACCCCACTCTCAGATGTTTATTTATAGTGAGTACGGTTTACGGGGTTAGCATCCCAAGGTACGTAGATGGGATTGCAACATTCTTCTTTAAACTCATGTTACAATCTCTTTCTTTCATCTTCTTATCAGATATCTCTTATTGCCCTGATGCTATGAGAGTATCCGAGAGGAAGGGGGCTTTTTTCTTTCTAAACGTTTTGTGTTGAGACCATTTTATAGTCTTTTTTTACTAAGGCGGTGGATATAAGTGGCTTTATATATACAGTATATATAAAAAAAAAAATCAAAAACATAAAACGACGCCCATAGTTTGTTTATATTTTAACTGTAATTACCAAACTGACATTTCACGAAAGCAACAGAACGTTTATTTTAAATAGTGAGAATCTTCATTTTAGTAATTTTTGCATAAATCGTTGAACAGATTTTGTAAAAACGAAATATTTGTTTTTTTACCTACTATTAAAAAAATGTAGAAGTAAAAAAAAATATCCAATTTCTTCATTGAAATATAGAACAGCACAGATAAGAAATAGTATTTTTAAAATTATTTTTTTGAATTCAGGTGCCAAAACTGATATTCTCGTAAAATTAATTTTAATTTCTTCATCCAAACATTACTTTTTTATACTAAGTTTATTCTTCAGGGGGGCTCACTTCACTAACACTTCCAATCCCGAAGTACCCTAGCTGGCTCTGTACTATTCTCATCTTGTGTTCAACATCTCATATTTTTCAACATTCCAATCACGTCTATTGCCTCACGCTATTAACGTATTTAAGGGATAATAATTTCGTTTTTAAGCTATTTTTTCTTGTTTTTTTAAGTCAATGATGTCCGCGGTTTTTAAATTTAACTCCCCCCCATTTGTTTTCGAATTATAATACTTCAATTTTAGCGTTTGATAGATAAATTGATACGCGAGTGTTTGTTAAAAAACGTACAAGAGAGACTTTCTTACAAACAAGGGTATATCAGTCTTGTTATCAATTTCCAATTTCCTTTATCTAAACAATAAGGAAAGCTTTGAATCAATTTCTCTCGACAGGCTGCAACTTTTGTTACCTCTATAATGGTTTTCTTACTATATAAAGTTTATATTCCATTGCCCTTTGTCGAGAAAGTTCATGCTCTTGTGTAACTTTGGTTCGTTTATCTCCATTGTAAAGACTTTGACATTACACTGCTCTCAAAGTGAGAAAGTTATTCAATGGAAACAACAGTTGGCTTGTTAAGTACCTTGGGAGGTGAGAGCTTTATGTTTCCAATAATACAAATACAAATAAAAAACACAGTTTCAAATAATTAGGTATTTCAAAATGTTTTAAAGTTATTTATTAATGATGGATTGTTAATAGTGTACAACACGCGATGTAAGGAGAGTATAAATTAACATCAGTTATTAAAAAATAAACCTAAAACTACGTGGGCCATATTGGAAACTAGTACCCTAAGAAAGAACCCAGGCCTAAAGCTAGGTTATGTTTCTAACATAGCTCTAGGCTATTAGGCTATATTTGTGTTTTTCCGTTCTAGGTTTATCACTTGATAACGGGAGATGAATTATGCTCTCGAAACGTCCCGTTTCAGTTTGTACACAAATTATTGCAAATGTCCGATGAAACTCTATAGGGTGTCTTTTTTAACTGTGCCAGCATTAGTACTTTGGAAACGGTAAATTAAAATTATGAATTTAGAATTTTTTCAATATAGCGGCCAACTTTGAAATTTATTATGGAACACCCTGTATATTTTTTGCATATTTAAATAGTATAAAAATTTTCAAGACTTTTTTTATACTCCAAGAAAAGCTTAAAGTAATGAAATTTACTTGTTTCGTTTGCGTTTTAAATTATTATTGTGTGGCCCAGCCAAGGGGCACACCATAAAAAAATAATAAATAATTAATAATAATAATTGCCAAATGAATAGACAAGAAGAGGTAGACCAATTCTGTTGAGTTAGCGTAATCACCTAATAGGGGGGGGGGGGGGACGCAGTCCGAAGCTGTGCGGCTTGGGTACGCCAGTCCGGCTCGAGATACCCCAAGATACAGCTCGCTCCGCGAGAGAGCAGAGTCGGGCCATTTTAGGCAACGCGCGGCCGCTGTAATCGTCATGTCTTTTCCAATTTTTGAAACATTGTAATTCTATAATCATTCTGAAGTAAAACTCAAAGTCATTTTAAACACTGAATTGCGTGTTGTTTGATTATCGCCCGAGACCGCGTCCTTGGCGCCATCCTGACTAATTTCGGCCCACGTGGATGCAGTCTCCAGCCAGCTGAGAGCTTCTGGATTTTTACCAGGGGTTCCCGGCTGACCAAAAGAAGTTGGGGACGGTCCACAATTGCTTATTGTCTTTATATTAAGTTCGTTATACTAAGAAGACGGAGATGTACAGTAGGACATAAGAAAAAAAAACAACCTAAATTCATCATTCGGGCTCAGCCACTTTAGGTAACAAAGAAAGTACTGTACTGTGTTGGATCATGTTTCAATGGTTCTCAAGTTTTAAAGGCGCAAGAATGACGTCCAATCTGTGTATGGAAAGTTCGTGTAATTTTAGTTACAGTTATATTTCAACACAGATACATATTTTCCTATAATAACAGCTTTGCATCTGTTTCAAGGTTAACCACTAACAAAGCACAATTAAAATCACATAAACATAAATATTGTTTACACTTATGACCGACGGTACTTGATAGAATTCCATTTTAACAAATAAAACACAATTTTTCTTTTGTAAAATTCTATAATTTATTTAGTCTATGCGACCATGGTTTCGCCAGTTACGGCATTGACGAGGCTCTTACAAGACATTGTAAGAGGCTCAGTCTTGTAAGAGCCTCGTCAATGCCGTAACTGGCGAAACCATGGTCGGCTAGACCAAATAAATTATAGAATTTTACAAAAGAAAAATTGTGTTTTATTTGATAAACATAAATTTATGTTACATGTTTTACAGCTTCCTGCTCTCATCTAATATTCTGTTGCAATTATTTCGTTACATACTGAGGCCGAATATTGGACAATTAGTTTAGAGTGTGCGTTTTATCGGAAGAAATGATTCAACAATGAGTATAGATCAACTTTTATTCTCATATCTGGATGAATATAACATTCGCCTAAGAAAATTACACGAATAACATAAACACGAATAAATAACATTTTTAGAAATGAAGATGTATGTTATGTTGTTTGAACTAATAATTAAATGTTTAACAAATTACAGTATTGTTAACGTTATGGAAGTAGGCCTATCCATCGAGTGTGATTTCTGGAACAGTTTTAGCTGTTAGCCGCATCTTTGCACCCGACTATTTCAGATTCAACATTGATTGTTAAATACATGTTATACTGGCAATTGAAATTAGATCAAGACAATTATAGTTTTTGAGAATAAATTTGTTTTATACAAACAAATTTATAAAAAAATAATAAGTTAAGTATATAAACAAAACTAATTATTTATTTTTTTACACACGTAGGCTACTCATGCACGCATATACACAACACGCACACACGTATTTTCACACTGGTGTTAGATTAGGTCAGGTTAGGTTAGGTTAGGTTAGGTCAGGTTAGGTTAGGTTAGGTCAGGTTAGGTTAGGTTAGGTTAGGTCAGGTTAGGTTAGGTTAGGTCAGGTTAGGTTACGTTAGGTTAGGTTAGGTTAGGTTAGGTTAGGTTAGGTTAGGTTAGGTTAGGTTAGGCTAGGTTAGGTTAGGTGTAGGTCAGGCCTTGCCTATCTTAGTGTTGAATTATTAAAGCTGCTATCTAATTACCAGCTTAGTGTTGATGTGTATCTAATCAGCTGGTATAAGTGATTATTAGTATATTGTTGATATAGTAACTTAATTTGTTTGTTACAATATTATTATTCTTACATCGTAGAGTAGCCTAAGTTTGTTTAAAACAGTTTTTACAAAGGTTTTCTGGAATTCTTAATTCTCTATATTATAACTTTCAAGACGACGGCTGGGCCCTATTGACGCTTATAGATTTGTGTAGATGAAAAAGTTTCCCTCAGTTCGCTCTCGTCCGTGTCTTGGCTATAGAGGGCTTCGAATCTGTTCATAGGTGTAAGAGCCTCCACTCGCTTCGCCCCTGTCGATGAAGCGTCCCTGCTGGACGCAGGGATATAAATAAATATTGAGCTTGACTTGTGAGATAATATTAGATAGAATAAAACTAGAACAGAAGATCTCACAAAAATTACGTTTATTTAATCAAACGCGTTTCAACGACAAAGTCGCCATCCTCAGTGATACATGAGCTACAATAACTAAACTATAACCTTTTTCGACCCTCGGAGCACGATCATAGTTTTCCTATTATATTCGGCACCCTTCAATGTAGTTTCATGTAGTATTCGGCACCCTTCAATCTTAACACAACCAGACTGATTTGAGACAAGTTGTCTTCATGAGTGAAGAGACTGACGATACTGCATCGCTGAGTACTAAATAAATTTAGATTTAAACATGATAATCTAAGATCTTCAAGATTTGCCTATACAAGATTTATTTCCTTACAGTCTAGAAGAGCAAGTATTAAACTGGGAATGAATTGATATTGTGTAATATAATATGTGAGGATCTGTGGATTTTGATGAAACTGCCAACAGGAAATTGTTGGTTTTATAACGCGGTTGTTTTCCCTTGTGCTGATTTGAACAAATTAACTCAGAAAGAGAAAATTTTTAATAAACGTGCATTTAACCATTTACGTAAAATAAACCATTTAATAAACGTAAAATTTTTATGGGGACCATGCATTTGAATTGTTTTCTTATCATTGCCCCTTGAGAGGGGGTACAAAATGATTAAACTTATGCGACTCCTCATATAAACCACTAATGTTTACATAATCGTCAATAGCACAGCAAGAGTATTAAATTATGTCGAAATGGCTTCGCACTAATTAGACCTCAAGCCACACATTCTGCTTTATGTGGAACAATTTAATTGACAATTCCAATTTGCGAATGCAGGACAATTTGGACTAGACTCGTTTAGTGAAGTCACGTTTTACAAAACCTAAACAAATAGGATTTGTGTTTTTGTTTGGGCGGTGATTACCTAAATCAATGGTTTCTATAATCCAATCAGTTTTCATTTTTATTATTGTTACAAACTTTGGTTTTTACAATTTGTTAAATAAAATTCCTTTTATTTTTTTAGCAGTGGAATAAACGTTACATTTCAGTTAAAGCAAACATTTACTAAATACAATTATATATTTAGAAACCATTATCAAACCAGTAAAGTCCATATTCAACTCTGAATAGTCTTCTCAAAACACTCAACTATAATAGGGCCTACTCTTCTTATTGTCCACGAATACCATTGATCACTTTTACCACAGTTGCATCCCTCTACTTGAATGCTGGTTTCTCTTGTCTCTAGGACCCCCACATTGTACATATTTTGGCCCAGCGATAATCCTCGGTCACATAGAAACCCCATTTCCAGTTTACAAATTGTATAATTAGGATAAATTTAACTTCCAGCAACGTTGAGATGCGCAGTTGAAGAGTTTGTGTATACTTGACATGACTGTTGTGAGTAGGGAAGAGTGGGGCAAGTCTAATGGGATAGCTTGGAAAGAGACAGAGAAAGCATGAGAAAGCATTATAGAGTCAAAACAGTTTGTTGTGTTTTGTTATATTCTGTTTGTTTATAATGCCTCAACCTAGATCAATTAATCAATTAGGCCAAGGAGTATCATTACGAAGTCAAAGTAACTGTAAATAAATGTCTTTAAAACTATTGTAGAAGAAAATCCGAACATGTCAAAGAATGATGTAAACAAAATGAGTCTTTTCAACACCTTCTCCTTGAGACATAAATTCTCCTTCATAAACACCCTATTTACCCCGACCACAATTCCCCAATCTGCGAGAGACTTACTCAAAGTTAACTTTGTTGACTATATCTTCACAATTTTTGTGAGATCTTGTTTTCGAGTTTTATTCTTTCTAATATTATCTCACAAGTTAAGCTTAATATTTATTTATATTCATTATTAGTCAAATTGTTTTGGGGAAATTTTGGCGAATTAGTATTTTGACAGGTATCCCCAAATTTTGATTTATCAAACAAGCCTTGGCAAACAGGGTCTAGATACAAGTTGTATCTACGAATTATATATTATATTTTACCGACCGAACAGATTTGTCAAGTTATTTTGTTTACACTATAGTTTTAAAAAAACTTAAGGAACAGGCCAGTATAAATGGACAGGTTTCATCTGAGCTGTGGAGTTTGGGTGCGCAGTGGGTCTAGGCGTGGTTTAGGCGTCAGTAAGGTGTTGGGGGAAGCGGCTAGCGATGTTGATACTCGGGTGAAATAGATACTCGCAATACTCGGCTTCGAATTATTTCAATACTCGTATTATTAATTCGACATCGAGTATCTGCGCAGAATGATTATGCGCATCGAACTCAGTTTTACCAATCAGAATAATCAGATCGTTTTAGATAAACCTTCACTTCTTATGCGTTTAATATAACCGAATGTTTTTTGAAACTATAGTAGAATAACCAAGGTCAAAGATTTATTATGATACAATGTTTACAACCTGTCAATAATATGTCTGTCTCTGTTTACAGACTACAACATTAATAATTTAGTTATTATTTAAAATAAGTTAATTTACTATATTTTTTATAAAGATGGTAACCTAATAATATTTATTTAAATATAAGTACAGTAATAACAATTAAATAATAATTTAATTTACTTTTTGTTAATGTGTAAATAAATTAATATTATTGTTATTTTAAATTGAACTTGTTACCGAATCTAAATCATTATAACTCAAAATCATATTGTTTAATTAATGTGTAGTGAAAAATCAGCTAAGAAAGAAATGTAACCAAAGTAGAAACACCGAGTATTTTGTTTGGAATTGACACAACACTAACGAATACAGTTGTCCGAGGATACTCGCCGCACACCGAGGATACTCGCAGACCGAGGATACTCGCTATGACTCGCACATTACTTCCTCCTTGTTCCTAGTTATGAGGATTTTGACCGAGTATTTTAATTCGAAGCCGAGGATTTTAATACTCGGACTCTTCCGAGGATTTTGATACTCGGAATCACCGAGTATTTCAATTCGAACTCGCACATCACTAGAAGCGGCTGCCTCAGTCTGTGTCGGATGTTGGTACTATCAACGACTGCAAGACCGCTGGATCGCGGACAGTAGCCGGCGCTGACTGTTTCCCCTACAATGCCTCAGTCCCCACGCGGCCTCGAACTACAAACATTACCACCCCTCTACGCGCTGGTCACAGCTCAGATGAAACCTGTTCATTTATACACACAATTGATCTCCCCCCACTTTACTCAACTGTATGTCTTCTACATGTCCTTTTATTCAAGGCTGTTCCTTTTATTTGTCTCTGTTTGTCAAGGCTAGATAACATCTTTTAAATAATAGTTAAACTCCTGTTTGTTATAAATTTTAAAAAAATTTGGATTCCGGAAGAAAAATATTACATCTTCATTTATATCGAATACACAAACGAAAACAGTTGTCGATAAAATATTTAAAATATATCTTCTTTGTCCGTTGGCTATTATATTCATGAGATTTAAATCAATAATAATAAGGTACAAACGAGTATTACAAACTTGTAATCATGTACCGATAAATTATGTATGTATAATATTTCAATGATATGCTTCCACCTGCAAATTCATGTTTGTCGTTAAAAGGGGAAAATATTTTGTAAGTTGTATGTTTTCATTAAAGTTTATAGTTGTCGAGAGGTTCGACATTAACAATTTTAAAATTACGTCATTTAAATAAAGTTTTGGTAATCGATTACGTACAAAATTGGTAATCCAAATTTGGACTCAATATGTCATACATTTCAAGGGTTATAATTTTGTTTTAAAAACAAACAAAAATACCGACAGACTGAAAATGAAACATGTTTAATTCAACGTTTTGAATACTCTCAACCTATCTCCGAAATATTACACTCCCATTAGGACTTAATGTTTTAACTTGAAGAGTTATTGTTTCTTTCCATAAATCAATGCCGAATATTCACAGAAAATATTAAACAATACTAAACGGCACTAACATCTCTACAGAGTGGTGAGTGCTTGCCTGTAAAACTATCACATGGGTTCCTTTCCGGCTTCTTTACTTGAATATAATTAATTCTTGTTTTATTAACAGAATTGAGTGAAGAATGGGTGCTTGCTAAAAGTCAAGAGAGCGAACTAGACTTTGTGAACCCAGTGGAAGGTGTAACATTCAGAGTCAAGATGCTAGGTAATGTCGAGGTCACGCTGCCTAACAGTGAAATGGTAACTGCTAAAGCTGTACAATCTATTTTGAATATGGTAAGGGAAATTTTATATATTTAATAAGTTAAACGTATTTTACAAGCATTTTGGACGTAAATTTACAGAACTCTACGTGTATGTTTACCGGAGAAAATATTCGTCCTCTCATATGGTGAATAAAAAAAAAACAGAAAACATCGTCCAAATTATAATAAAAAAGTTATTACTATCTACAACGTTACCATAGTGATCTTGAAAACAAAAAGTAACAGCCAACTTAATAAAAACATAAATTTAGGTTAAAAATAACATACTAAAACTTTACGTGTTCCGTAAGTAAGAATTTCATCTATGATAATAATATTGCACAAACGTTTTTTATCTACACATAGACACCAATGCCTTGTTTAATGTAAAAAAAGAAGATTAATCTACATTACAGGGAGCCCTAATAAATTTTAAATGTTGTGAAAATAATTGATGGAAAATGTTGCAGTTAATGTAACGAAAATTTAAAGTCATTAATATTACTAAGTTTAACTCGTGTAATTATTTGAAAACCTGATTTAAATTTATTATAAGTTTATCTTTTTGCTAAAACCGAATTGTGCTTTAGTCTTTAGTGTTTATACAATAATATCTAAGAATAAAGATACAAGGTCATTGTCATATTGAAAGTTAGATATTTATACTGTTACTGTAGACATTATGCTTGTTTCTTGGCTGTTAAAGTAGTTGAATATTTTTGATATTTTAGTATTCAGTTAAAAAATCGAGAAATATTTACAAGTTTTATATTAGGTCTTTATTTATTTTAATTGAATATATTTTTTGTGACTAAAGAATATATTCTTTTATATTAAATTTCATTAGCCATACGTTCGTTACAGTAGTTAATTTAAAATCCAATTTTATGCTGACAATTATTATTATTTTTTGATAAATGAGGAAGTGTGATATCTATTTTTAGGTGAAAGTGAAGAAATTTAAACCAAAAGAAGTGATTATGAGAATATCCTTAGAAGGGATTTTAGTGGCGGACGCAATGTGTGATACTTCCTTACTTGATGTATCTATCTACAGGTAACGTAGAACTTACAGGTTGAAAATTTAAGATTAACAAATTGTCTCAAATCTGAAAAATAAATTGAACGTCTCTCATCAGTTTAAAATGAGTAAAGGAGAATGAGACGTATAAAATGATTAAAATTATGTTCCGAGACTTTGTATTTTTTTCTTGTTGTTTAGAGGCGAAAAACCTTTCGGTCGTCATCGCCTTATAAATAAAAAGAAGAAAAGGACATAAAATAAAGGGAATAACGGGGGGAGGGAATACCCCACATTGAATAGGGTTAAAACATGTCCAAATACTGATTTGAGCAAAATCGGTCTAAACGTTTTAATAGATCACAGATAGATTAGAAAGGCATTTGTTTGGACTCTGAGGACCTGAAAACGAATATTTCTATTAAAAAAAAACAAAAAAAAAAACAAACAATTTTTAGGTACGTTATAAAACATTTTATATACGACTTTTAAATAATATATATTAAGTTAAAGTAAAACTTAAGTCTTTTTAAGTAAAATGACTTGTTAAATTAAAATTAAGAGCTTTTATTTTACAGGTCTATTGTTGCCATTGTTGTTTTGTATACAAACTAATACACGACGTTTCGAGAGTGTAAATCAACTTCTGTTATCAAGTGGGAACACAAAAGAAAAGAAAAATGAAAAATTAGTTTTAATTTTCATCATGGCCTAGGTTACTTATTCTAGATTTATCACTTGATAACGGTAGTTGATTTATAATGCTCGAAACGTCGAATATTCGTTTGTATATAAATGATGGCAAACGTTCCATTAAACGATAATATGAACAGTTCATTATTGTCATATAATTTTAAAACTAGAAAACTTTTCATTTGTATTAAACAGAACTATACTTAAAACAAAATATATTTTTAAAATAAAAACGTTTACATTCCCCTACTAGCTTTTCCCAGGAGGAGCCGAAAATGTGAACAACATCAAAAGCTACAAAATATAAGATTCAAGACATTTCATTTCCTAACTTATCCCGTATGAACACTCACTAAAGTCTATCTCACTATAACTTTACAGGATATCCTACTGCTCGGCTGACGCTTCCCACGGGAATGTGTTTGCTTTCATAGCTACTAATGGAGACGGCCAGCTAGAATGTTACGCCTTCATGTGCCCCAAGAGGAAAATGGTAAACTTAAATAATTTATGACATCAATTACCATCTGTTTTAGTTACTTATATCATCATTTCTAACTTTAAAATGAGTTTAATTTTAATTATTCTTTTACTAAAGAAAACTAATTTGATACGATTAAACAATTTTGGAAAGTGTTAGGTTAGGTTAGGTTAGGTTAGATTAGGTTAGGTTAGGTTAGGTTATGTTACGTTACGTTAGGTTAGGTTAGGTTAGATTAGGATAGGTTAGGTTAGATTAGGTTAGGTTAGGTTAGGTTAGGTTACGTTAGGTTAGTTTAGGTTATGGGAAACATTGTTATTTTCAATAATAAAAATAAAACATAACAATCACAAGCTGTGTTAGGTTAGGTTAGGTTAGGGGAAACATTGTTATTTTCAATAATAATAATAATAAACAATCACAGGGTTAAAACATTAGATCGTAGTGGTCGCTCCTGCAGAATTTGACACATGTTTTCTGGTCATTTTAGACAAATATGAAACGGAAAATATCGAAAAGAACGACATTTTTTGTTATTACAAAATAATAACAACAATGGGTTGTATTAAATTACTTCAGCTTAATAAATGATAGTCTATCGTACGTTCCACTTTTTCCAACTTTCTTTCTTTATTGGCATTAATTCCAAATAATATAAACAAATTGTTATTTATAACCATCTTTACGTTTGAATTTTTAGTTTTAAGCAGTTTAAAATACGTGTTGACAGAGGTGAGGTGCAGACAGCAAGTATTCAAACACATGGGCCCCGCAAGTGGCCTCGGAATGCTAAATAATACTTCAGCTTAAAATAGTATTTTCCTTACTACTCTTTGTATACATATTTTTTACGTTGATCTACTTCTTTACTTTAAAGACGGGGGTGGAGCGTAACGCACGGAAAAATACAACTTCCGCAACCGGACTCTAACCTGTTCGCCTTGGCGGTACCAATTACGAGTTAACAGCTAACTAAACGTTCCTACCTACGCCATACTGTATACATATAATAATTAGGTAGTATTAACAATTTACTTCAAATAACGAATGGCCTCCTATTATTACATTTTGATAAGAACGAGATATAATTGTAGACAGCTGAATGAACGTGTTAAGTCTGATATTCATAATATATATTTTTTAAACGCCGTTATGAAATAATAAATACAATTAGTCAGTCAATTACTTTAATACTGAAGAGGTAAGGATTTCTAATCTAACCTAACCTAACCTAACATCGTGTAAATGTACGGTTTTGACGGTCTTTCACGTGGACAATTTTAAATCTTGAAAACAATTAAACGGCCGCTATTTTTAAACTAAAAAAAGATTAACTGATTAACAGGAATCTCTGAGAGATATGTTTCATCATTTAAAGGCGTAAAAACTCTCGGGCATTGCATTAAGAAAGCACCAAACAGAAAAAGGTTTAGAACCAGCTAGGTACCTCGGTATTTCCATACACATAATCACTATAAGTGAGTTCCTTATGTGATATAATGTTATAATAAAGTTTAAAAAAGTTTACGAATATAGGTTCCGAACCGTACGAGATATTTTTAGAAGTTCAACACAATATATTAACACGCTTTTCCTAAGTTTTGATGTACCAATAAAAAGTAGTTACACAACTTGGAATGTTTTGGTTTCAGGTCTTTTCTAAAGAAATTCGTAAAAACCTGAACTAGATGTGAAACGTTTCTTTTATTTTACATGTTAATTAAACAGCTAATAATTCGATATTAGTGCGATTTTGTTATTCATTTCCTTTCCGAAGTCTATCTAAAAAACTTATTGCTCCAAACTAAACGAAATTTGTAATATAGGCTAAATAACATAGCCATGCATTGACAGCTGGTAACGATATAATACAATTATTTTATTATACCACGTAATTAATTGTGCTATTTAATATTTGCCTGTAGCTTTTATTGATCACGGAGTGTAATTGATATTTCTGTTATTGTATTTAAGTTATTTGTTTTTTTTTTACAAAGAAATGAAAACTAATGTAAATTAAATGTATTTTAAAGTCTCAGTTGATATCCATAACAGTCGCACAGTCCTTCAACACTGCGTACCACATGTATCAACTGACAAGGAAAAATCAGGATATCTCCAAGGATCGTTTTGCAGGACAAGTTGAAGGTAATTATAGAGGCTCTCAAGAACATTTAATTTATTTTTGGGAGCCTAGTTTTACACCTTGTTTCCGCATCAAATTAAGTCATATCACTTTTTTCTTAACCAAGAAAGAAGTTTGAGAAAAAAATATTAAACCAGAAAATTCGTAAAGGACTTCTATCTAAGGTAATAATTTCTCATGCTAAGATTATAAGTATACTTTTAATCAGATGTTGCCTGTCAATCAGCTCATAAACCAGTCACCTCTCCCAAGTTAAACTTTTGAGCATATTATAATATAATCAGCTGTTGTTGTATGTAAACATTCAACTATGAATTTCATTTTATTAAATTAATATTAAAGAAAGAGAAGAATATATATAAAACTAAATCATAAAAATCTCATCGTTAACACAATATTATAACATGGCTTTGAGTTAAAATATTTTTATTCCTAAGTTAATATTTCAATAGATACTAATTCTTCTGACAACTACAAGTATATATATATATATATATATATATATATATATATATATATATATATATATATAAACTGTGTTTGTTTTAAGTGTTGTTGCTATACAATGTGTAGTAAGGAAAGAGAAAACTTTAATTGAACAATTGGAATTACTTTCAATATTTGGGAATGACTAGGAAAGTATTAGACAATTATTTTTTGACATATCCCTCTATTTTGTTGTTGTCTATTTAGAATTTTTGTCGCGTATAATTTCGAAAACGGGTGTTTGGATTGTTTAGAAAATTTGTATGAAATGGATATTATACTGGTATACTGGTATTATCCATGGTTTAATAATGGTTTTTTATTTATCATTGTTGTTTTGTTATTTAAATTTTCTCGTATATACGCAGTAAAGATAACGTTTTGTAATGAAGTAAAAAATAAAGGTCAAGCTCTTGTGAATATAACCGCTTTGAAGTTGGAATGATGTGTGTGCAGTGAGCTACTGCCTAAACACGTAGATTGATTGTAATCAGATCTGGTATGTGGGCTTATTTGCCAATATCTTCTTTTTTTTTAAATTTTCACTTAACTTAAAATTTGGAGATTTAAAAAAAACACAAAATTAAGTTTGTCTCAAAATCAGTTTAACGACTTTGATTAAATTTTGTTCAAATGCAACCTTTAAAGACTGAAAGATCTTACAAAAATAAGGACTCATCTCCAAATGTGACCTTTAAGGACTGACACATCTTACAAAAATAAGGACTAATCTCCAAATGTAACCTTTAAGGACCGAAACATCTTACAAAAATAAGGACTCATCTCCAAATGTAACCTTTAAGGACTGTAACATCTTACAAAAATAAAGACTCATCTCCAAATGTAACCTTTAAGGACTGAAACATCTTACAAAAATAAGGACTCATCTCCAAATGTAACCATTATGGACTGAAACATCTTACAAGATAAAGGACTCATCTCCAAATGTAACCATTAAGGACCGAAACAACTTACAAAATTAAGGACTCATCTCCAAATGTAACTATTAAGGACCGAAACACCTTACAAAATACGGACTCATCTCCAAAAATTATGGTTGATGAGTCACCGGTAAAAAACGAAAAAGCAGTCACGGGGGTGTTACATTTATAATAAAATGGATCTACTGATTTCGATCAAATTAAAATAAAATGTGAAGGTTAACCTTTCAAAACCGGTGTGCAAAATTGTAAATAAAATATATTTGGGTTCAGTAACATTGCGAAAAATACACCTTGTCCTTATCATTAAAAACTCGATTTAGGGTAGAAGTGCAGCAAGTGGTTCAAAAACAACATCTATGGTTCAGTTTTACTCAGACTGACAACTACGGGACTGACTCGGTGACGAATGTTTTCATTGGTGTTTAATTGATTTTTGGGATAGGACATTTTTCTACAGTTTATTAATTATTTTATTTAATATTTCAGATTTTCAATCGATTTCTAATACAACAAAAGAAGAGAGTGGGGTACTTATAGATTTATCACCAGTTGTAGAACATACAACTTTAAAACCTTCCGATCCTTGGGTGAGTATTAATTACACAAATGATGGCAAATCTGGTTTATTTTCGTTTTAAAGTTATTGTATAGTAATATATTTTTCATAATATTGATGTAATTTACGTTCCGACAAGTGAACATGAGAAAGATAATGTCAGTCCGAACACTATATTGGGAAACTAAAATTAGAAACTCAGGTTTCCACTAGGAATATGTTAGCTCTTTTCGTATACCTCAAAAGGATCCATATCGTCGTGTATGTACACTAATGATGTCAAATGTTCCATTAAATTACATTATTAATAAATTTTTATTGTAACAATCATCACAGTATCTAGTACCCTGTAGTATTACGACTTCCTTGCAAGTTTGTATATAACGACTCTTAACTAGTTGACTAGCTCATATCAATATGAAGGTTGTGAAATAAAAAATAAAATAATAAAAATCAGAGCAAACTTTTGAGAGTTAGTCTGTTGTATGTCTGGTACCTTCTCCTTCACATAACTCGTGTCGTAAAAACAAATCTCTATTATTTTGTTGTTGTTTAAAGGTGAAAAACCTCGCGGTCATTATCCACTTAAAAGAAAATAAAGAATCGTAGCGTTTGAATACTCTAAAATTCAGGGTCGGAAAAGAACAAGAGTTGATCAAGGAAGACATGAAACGAAAGATGAAAGAGGGGGATCTAATCCTAGACTACCTACTTTGGTATTTTTACACCCATATTCACCATAAGTGAGATGTCATCGAATTACATAAAACAACTCGTTCTCTTGAATATCTTGGTTTTTAAGCGACCAATAAAATTGTGCGAGGACTAAGACTCTCCATATGATTTATTAATTTCATTTACTACACAAAAATAATGTATTTGTTTACATATGAGGCAAAACAATTTAAAACAAAAATTGGTTAAAAAATAAATGTAGTCTGAAAAGCTAGTTAAAGAATGTTTAAAATTATAGTAACAAATTTGGTAAAAATGGATAAATGCCATTACCAGTGGCGATTAAAGACGAACTTCTGATTTGTGTTTCTGTTACATATCGAAATTAGCAAAGCTATTTCAAAAACCAAACTTTATTCAGAATGTCTGGTCCAGTTGGACGAAATTAGTATTCGTTAGAAGATATTTACATACACAATTATTTTAGATAATATACGTTGATTTGAATACCCAAAAGACATGCTTTTTATGACTTTGGGACTGGGTCTGATATACTCTAACATTAACATGATTTCATATTGCTCTTTACTGTACATTTAATAGAAAAATCGTATGAAATACGTTATATGGTGTGGAGAATTATCAGTACCTGCATAACGGTGGGTAGGCTAGGGATCAACGTTCCATTACTTCTTATTCAACAGAAACATTCTCATTTGTTTATAAACAAAACAAAAACATTCATAACGGAACGCTATCACGTTCCTAAATAAAGTTTCATGTTATATAAATTACTAATTGTGATTTATTTGTGTTGCAGGCTAGTTTTGAGGACGATAATGAATTATGATTTAAAATTATGCCTTTGCTAAGGAATAATAAACTATAATATTTTGAACATGGTGCGGTGTCTCCAATAAACTTTACTTTGGAGTGAAGACGGAACTTTCTGCAGTGATGATAATTGTCAGTGTTTGGTTCTATTGAGTTAGATTTATGCTAAATATCATAATACTATATTTATATGAGGGCGGGAGTGAGGGGTACAGATGTACAGTGACAATTCAAGATGGTCACCATTAGGATCTCAAAAACTATAATAGTTACTAAAAACTTTAAATAGGAAACCTTTCTTCCTTTTATATAAAACGTAGGATTTAAAAATATCTTCTTCCAATATGGCGGCCAATTAAATTTTTAAACAGCAGATTTGTATTATTCTCTGACTGTTTAATTCTCAAGTTATACTTTATAATTACAATATATTTGAGGAAGTTTTTATCTGTGTCACAAATTATTTATAGTTATTTGAGTTTTACCTTGGGCTTTACACTTCCTAAACTGCGCCTAATTAAATATTCAACTTGATGCAAAAATGGGAAGTACGAAAAATGCACCAAACTTCAATATTTTGAAAACTTAAGCGTCTTTAAGCCCTAAACGGTTCGGGTAATTTAAAAAATACCCAAAAATAAAACAAGTCATCAAATTACATGTTCAAACTAAAAACAAAAGTGATGTTACAGATTAAAAAAAGAAAATGGCTGCCATATTGAAAAATAACATAGTTTTAAATCCCATGAAAAAGCAGAGAAAGTTCACCATTTACAGTTTTTTCGTATCTCTTATAGTCTTAGTGGCCATTCTGTATAAAACGTGTTTATTTTGTTTAAAAAAATGAGAAATGTCTTCCTTCATATAAAACGAGAGAGAATGTTACATGATTTGTTAAGAATAACGTTTTTGCAGAAGTATCAGTTTTAAAGTCCTTCGAGCTCTCCGTCTACAGCTCAATCGAGTTTTCAAACTTGACATATTTTGGCTCCACCGGATTTAAAAAATAAAATTGTTTTATACCTAAAAAATGTCCTTAAAGACGAGTTTCTAAATGAAAATCAAAACTTGAAATCCCAGTTTTATTGAAAAATAACTCTAAATACAAAAGGAGCTCAAACAAAACGTAAGAGTCGTTATTTGGTTCGGTAAAATGGAAAATGATTTTTTTATTGAGAATTCCAGTATTTTGTTTTCATGGGGATCAATACGTTCTGTTGGGGGCCTCTTCAGCAAAATGTTTATTAAAATGTTTAGAAGACTTTAAGAAAATCTAAATATGACGTTTTAAGCCTCAAATTTAAACTTTTTTTAAAAATTGAAAAACCTTTGGAATATTGCCAATATACACCCATTTATTGAATTTGATATTAGAGTATTGTACATACGTCAGACAGATATAATTCCAATAACCTTAAAATGAAGAGGTTCCCTAAAATCTCGACACGATCACTTTCTTATACTAAGAGTATGTAAGCAAGAAAGTAAAGGACATAATATTACGATACTAGGTTACGTCCTGGGTAAGTAACACATAAGTTGATTGCGTTAAAAATCTGTAAATCACTTTAAAATTTGTAATTTATATTTTAGTAACTTTAGAATTTACATTCACCCAGAGCGGAAGTGACAGCGAGGCCAAACCAGTGATGCGATTTGTAAGGGGTTGCCATGGGAACGGTTTCACCTAGTTATATTATAATTTGTTGTTATGCGACGTTCCTGATCCAGAGTCCAAGTTTAGTGGATTTAGAACATCATATAGTATAGAGCAATTCTACTGACAGCTTGTGACTTAATTTTTGTATTTTTTTACATTCCTAAGCTGTCAGTTGTGTTCCCCCACGACTCATGTATTTTTGTAACGTATTTGTAATAAACTGTAATTGAAATTTAATAACTACTTAATTACCCGCATTGCATAAAAATATATTTGTTTTATTGCGTCAAAAGAAGAAATTAGGTGAAAACACACAGAGATGCATGCAATGGAGGACTCTTTAGATAGACAACTGTATCTAATTTGATTGATATCTACAACACTGTCCAAACAGGATAGTGGACTTTACAAACGAATCGTGTGATATAAACACACATAAAATGTACTTAATTTGGGGTAAAAGGTGAATTATCTTTAGGTGAAATTTGTTCTGACTTGTAAACCTGAAGATGGATGAAATCCAGACGAAACTACGGTAACACAGAAACATAATAAGGGGATTTGTAGAAGGAGCGTTAAGTAATACAGTAGCAATAAAGAAGACCGTGCATTTTACACTACTTTACAGAAGCGAAACTTCTACATAGACACCGGGTAAGGTTTGTGAGGTAATTTTCAAAGACTACATAATTTATTGAATATTTTCATTTATTATCACGACTTTTCCGTAGAAAACTCTAGTAATAATTAATCTAAATATTTATGAAATACATAGTCGATTGTGCCTAATGATTTAGTATTGGATAAATGTGTATTTTAAAATTGAATTTACTATATATAAAAAAAATCAATTATTTAAGATTTTATGTCTTTTCTGAAGTAAAATACTTATTAAAATCACAACTCAAAATGAAAGGAAATCAACAAATTCATTAACAGAGACATTACAGTAAGTTAAACATTGGTAAATGAACTGTAATATTTCAGACATAGCTTGATTAGGATATATATATTTCTAATTTCTAGGTGGTAAAAGTATGTATTATTGTTTTTAATAATAAATATAAAAGCCTCTAAATAAGAAACACTGCTAAATATTTAACGTTTTGAAATTTTGCTCAATAGGAAATAAATATGGACAAAAAAGTAAACAATACAATAATCGGTGTTTGATTAAAATGTGTTATTCAGCGTGGGTGGGTCGACAGTTAGTTATAAGGATGAGATTTTACTTTAAAAGTTGTCTACTTATGTTATGCGGCAGGTGGGGGAGGGTATTCTTTGTTAGAATATTTCTAAAAGATTAAAGCTAATGTTTAAAAATTGAAATTCGTAGCAAACTTTCCCCAACTTTTTCTGCTATAGGTTGTTTCACATCCATGCTGAACGTGTTTAAAAATCAGACCGACTACTTTTTTCGACCGCCACTTAATGTCTATCTGGCCCAATGTTCAAATATATAAGCCACGTCGGCTCGCTCTATGTTGTATTAGAGATGACTTCTCTGATAGACGTAAAAACTTAAATGAAAAACACTCGATTACGTGAAGTATACAGTCTAACCACACGTTGCGATGTTACGTCTATTAATTCACGTTATTTGTTTCTTATAAAAACTAACTTTGCTTAATGTATTCATAATTTTTTTAAATGATTCAGTAGTATTGAAACCCCTGTTGTCGAAAAATGAAAAAGCCACAAAAAAAAAAAAAAAAAAAAAACAGTTCACAGATTAATATTTAGAATGAACCTGATCCGAGAAGTAATACTTTATTTTTTAAAGACGAAAAATTTCTCGATTGTCCAGCCTTATAAATACAAAAAAGGAAGAAAACGACATATTGTAAACACCCCCTAGCTCTCTGATAGGGCCAGGGGCGGAAAATAACGGGAGACGTTCAGTGAAGAAAGAGGGAACTAACACGAGACTACAAATGAAAAAGGGTAGATCCAGGTAGGGTCCCTCGGGATTGCCATAGCCTGAGCTCCTGAGGGTAAGTAATAGCAATGACTACATAAATACTATAAGACACGACATGGCCATGTTAAATATTCTACGCTTATTCTTGAGTTGACCAATACCCGCTAGGTGGCGTTGATGTGACCAATCTGAAGTTGATGTGACTGGCGCTAGGTGGCTCTACGGTCAAACAATGTTTCAGGCGGGTAAGAGAAAACGCACTGATGCCACATATGGGACCAGAGATGCGAGGGAAGGTCGAGAATCGCTTATCTCAGCGCACGAACTGACAACACTGACTATGCTGACGGAAGTAAGTGAGAAGGTTTGTGAGAGAGAGGTCAACAGTTGTACAGTCTCAACCAAGTGGGATGCGTACAGTCAAGCACCTGCTGCTAGCGCTTTCTGATAGCTGTGTGTCAAACTTGTGACGAACAGCACCCGTAAAGCGTAGACTATTTCCCTATCCTATGTCGTGTCTTATAGTATTTTTATGTAATCATTGGTAATAGTTAAATTCAATACTCACAACGAGTCCTTCACTCAATAGATCAGAAAAGAGAAGCATGTTAGGAATACACAATCTGTTTCTGTTTAAAATAATTACTCTCAATATTTTATGAAACTATTTTAATAAACGTTTGATAACGGCTTAATGGAATCTTTTGTTAAGATTCGAAATTTTTACAAAATTGATAACTATTCGTTTATGAAGTATTTTTTATCTAATTTTATGTAAAACACTTAATATTTCTTGGAAAGACGGACTTGTTCTATAAACACAATGTCAAGAAACATAAAGCGAGTAAAAATCGGTTAAAATCACTGTCAACTTGAAACTCAAAAATATTTCAAGTTTATTTGTGGTAAAAGAAGAGTGCAGTGTGGTTTGTCGAGGCAAATTTATTTTCAACGCAAGTTTATGAATAGAAGATCAAAAGAAGTCCCTTAAGAGTGGAAGGATCTCTCAGCAGAGCTCGTGGTACAAGTCGTTTGAAGTGTGATCGTTGGAATATTCAATATAACTCTCTGTCCTTCATTTTATTTTTATTAATATTGCTGTGACAAACTTTTCTTGTAAATCGTATAGCATCGTCAATGTTTTATTAATATAAATAACATAACAATGCACACCAGACATAAATAACAACTAACAACTAAATAACACCACGAATTAATAAGTTACTAACTAAAATTTTAAATTTACTAAAAACAATAATAAATGACAACAAAACATTACAAGGACAATGCATAAAAATATATAACGTCTTTGGCTAAGAACTAAATAACACAATTAGTTAATCAATTATTAAAGTATAAATTTATAATTTTACAATAATTATCATATTCCATTATAAAATATATAAAGTAAATAAATGATATAAATACAGTTAATTACAAAAATGTCTGCATCTACTCAACATGACAGAGAACCTCTTCTCAGAGTAAACGGATCCACACAAAAAAGCCGTCTTAGTCTTTTCTTAAACTCATTATAGTTTTGAATTATTTTTATGATTTCTGTAAGTTTACTAAACAAAACCACCCCACCTTGTGATGGTAACTTTTTAAACTTATTTAGCCTGTGTTGGCCTAATCAAAAGTGGCTTCTGAATCGGGACACACACTAATGTACAATCCTTATTCAGAATGGGGTGACATTTAAATTAAAAAACTTCAAAAACATACATACTTGGAAATTGTAATAACACCAACTATTGTAAAGCTCTGTTGTATTTTTCCTGCAATACTGATTTTGAAGTGAATACTTCTTTACGCCTGGTATGGCAATTTTGGTGGTGCATTGAAATAGAATTGAGAGGAATGAAAAAATGAAATGAAGAGGAACGAAAAAGTGCAACGGAAATAAAAATTCGCATGCGCAGAAATAAATCACGAATCAGTCGGCTACTCTGAGATTCTGTGTTTGAACAAACCTAATGTGTGCCAAAGAAACTTTTAAACTTTAAAATAATTCAATGTAGAAGGACCACAAGTTCATATAAACTTCTTCGTTATTTCAGAGGGAGCTGATTTTACTTTAACAGTCGATAAGTAATTAATTGTATAGTAATAAATTTCTTATCGCTCAGAAAACGAGAAAAATAAATAACACCGGAACAAACAATTAAGTTACCATTACAACAAATATACTAACACTCACTTATAACAGTTGATTAGGTACATCAGGTTTAATAGTTCAACACAAAGATAGGTTAGGCCTACCCTAGACTAGTGTGAACTTTTTTACTTTTAACAGCTGATTACCATCAGCATTGATAATTAAATTATAGCATTTTACCCTTATCTATAATACTTAAAGACCAAGATGTGTTAGGCTTAATCTAGACCAGTGTGCAATATTTTGGAAAGTTTTTAAAGCTTAATATTTACATATGAATTTAGTTTTAACATAGCAGCAAATATAATATACACACTTAACACAGTTGATTAGGTCAATCAGCTTCAAAAATTCAACACACAGCTCGGTTAGCCATATGAGTAAGATTTGAAAAAGTGTTAACTTGATTTATGCCTAAAATATTTTATTAATGTATGTGATGTGGTGCACGTACCAAAAATAAATTAAGCAATGACTTTCTTAGTTAAAAATCATTACCAATGTGTGTGATGTGTTGCTGCCGTTATTAATTTATGTGATGTGTTGCTGCCTTGTGGCACAATAAACTAAGCAGTAACTTTTCAGTTAAAAATCATTATTAATGTATATGATCTCATGCCTCAAAATAAACTAAGCAATAGCTTTCTTAGTTAAAAATGATTATTAATTTATGTGATATGTTGCTGCCACGTACCAAAATAAACTAAGCAATAACTCTCTCGGTTAAAATCATATGTATTATATGTAATATGTTACTGTCATGTACCAAGATAAACTTCAATACGCGCACTGTAGCGAAACAAATTAGTAATCGTGGGAAAAATATCCCTGACAAAGCCGGGGTCGTAAAGCGACATATCTATCATTTCTAGCTGTAGTAAATGTGTATACGTGTGGTAAACTTGTGTTTCTGTGAGAAAGCTTCTTCTTCTTCTCCTTCTTTTACGAAGTTTCAATTCTAGCAAATGAAGGGGATTACGCGCCATTTTTTTATTGCTCTTACATTCACGTGTAGATATTCGAAGAAAAACAAACTATTAGTTAATTTATAACAAACATTCTAGTTATTGCGATCTCCCTTCGTGGAAACACCAACAGCAGAGGCTATGAAATGTCAACTGATCCTATCCATTAGAGTATTTGACATTGCATGTCAGTAAAACATTTTAGGCATCGGAATGTTTGATCGATTTTGCTTAAACGGTGATATGTAGCTGTTTTACAACGGGACAAGTTTGTTAGCCAGAAAAATCTGTCAGTATATTTTAAAATGGTGGACGATTATAGGAAAAAAAACTTTGTTTTAATCAAAATGTCTTACCCGTATAGCCTACAACTCCCCGAACAGTTCACTTTGTACAGTTTTAAAATCAACGTGTTTCTCCCATAAAAGATAAGAAATTCTAAAAATATAACACTAAAAGTAGAAACGAAGTCACCAATGACAGCTTTAGTAAACATTTTTTAATTTATTTAGGTTTAATAGTAAAAAAAAATCCTCACCGCCCAAACAAAATCAGAGCATAAACAAGTTGATCATGATATTTATCCAAACTCACCATACAATGTAATTTGGAACACCCTTTAAATGTAATGCCCAACAGTTTGTTTGGGGTTTTGTAGGAAATTTAAATTGTACTTGTAAATCAAGGGTTTGGCAGTTCTTTCACAGGTTTTACTAACTTTGTAATTGTGTATATAAATACTCTCTAGACGCCGGCGCCGGCTAGGCCCTAGGGGGCGAGGGTATATGTGCATATTTGAAAAAAATTCCACCATCTTCACTTGTGTCAGTGTCTCGGCCTTGCGGGGCTCGAAACTATAAAATATCACATTTTACTGGAATGATAAAGTTCGAAATTTTTGACAATAACTTCACTATTTGTCATCATAGACAGGTAGATACAGTACCACTACTTGCAGAATTGAAATCTGCAAGTGGTTATCTAATTAGTATGTTACAAGTTGAATAACTCACTAGATATGAACCAAAAAAATCTGTTTTAAATGGCAGCCAATATGACATTTTCAATTCGCTTTTTCTGAATTTCAATAGAATTCTATATAGTCCTCGACACCGAATTTCACGTTTCGTACATAATGGCCGCTAATGTTCCTTAAATAGTACATTTTGTGGCCGCTATCGTAATCACTAACAGAAAAAAACACGACTGACAGACGGCGTGTCAAAAGGCCATGAAACGTGAAAATCAATCAAAAACAAGTGTTGATGTTTTTGACTATTACCCAATTCTATATTTCGTATACTGACTCCTCTAGAATACTCTAATAGCATCAGGGTCGGAAGAGAACAAAAGTTAGGTTAGTATAGAATAGATGAAAAAGAGGTATCTAATCCGAAACTATATAAATAAAAGTAAATGTCCTGTTAGGGTATCTTAGGATTTAATGTTACAACAGTCGGTACATGATGGAATTCCATGATAATGGAAATAATGAGATGATTATTTAATTCCAAAAAACAGCTTTAATTGTGACATATGTTTCGCCGTTAGGCATTTTCAAGCAACTAAATTGAATACAAAACAAGTCTAAACTAAAAATGTGAGACAAAAAGAAAGGATAGAAGAGTAAAGGGGTTGAGAAACTTAAACTTAAATGAACAAATACACCTTAACTCATCACCACTATTGAGACCTATTATGTAACCTTTGTTTTTTAAAACACCCCCACTTCTATCCAACAGGTTAGATCATTGGCCTTTCTTTTGACATTTCTCAACCCCTTTACTCTTCTATCCTTTCCTTTTGTCTAACATTTTTAGTTTAGACTTGTTTTGTTTTCAATTTAGTTGCTTGAAAATGCCTCACGGCGAAACATACGTCGCAATTAAAGCTGTTTTGTGAAATTAAATAATCATCTCATTATTTCCATTATCTTAGGATTGCCACACCCTTACTCCTTAGATGAGCCCTGATGGGTTCTCTTAAACGTAGTTTTAGTCAAATTGAACGCTTGTAAACTAGGTTCGTTTATTATAATCAACTAATATGTTTAAAAAATGACGACTAGCGAAACGTGTTGTCTGTAGTACTTTTTCATCTAGAATAGTTTGTAATAATTTAGTTTGTGGAACTGGCGATCTACATATCAATAGGAAGATTGAAGTCGGCAAACCCAGTGGTATGACAGAAAACTCTCAAATAAATTCGCCTTCTATTGTATTAATTGCGAGCTGAAAATTGACGTTTAGCTTCACTACTTTACACTTTATAATGAATTACATAAAATAAATTTTGTAACAAAGTAATTATGAGCTTGTAATGTGCTCTGAATATTCATTCACACGTAAGCTGTTTGCAATTAATTAACTAAACAAAAGTTGAACATCTTGTTTTGCACGTCTTTGTGAGTGACTAGTTTAATCCGCTTTATAATTAATTTATTTTGAATTTAGGTTCTCCTCATTTACATGTCTTTGAGTTTTTTATAAGAAACTTTTACGTCATCAATATTCAAGTAAAATATTATTTAAACATTATTATTAAACATTTTACAAACTTTGTCACTTGTACATACGACAAATAAAAAGTGTCGTGTTTATTTATAAATCAATCCATTACGTTTTAGACTAATGTCGTCACCAGAGTAATAGTTAACAGAATTATGCGACGTTCCAGGTTAAATTGGTTAAAGTCACTTAACATCTTATTTCTGGCAACTTTTAATTTAGCTATATGTCTGGAAATTCGGAAGAACACTCCATTATAATTCTTCGAAAACAGAAAGTTATAACAAGTGTTGACTGTTTCAGCTTACAGTAGTTTTTTCCTTATTTTTTTAAAGACGAAGAACTTCTCAGTTATCTCCTTATAAAAAATAAGAAAGAAATATAAAGTAAAGACACTAAACACTCGAATGCTCTAGTAATGTCACGGTCGAAGAGAATAAGAATTGTTCAAGAGAGATCTTATAGGAAAGACGAAACAGAAATATCTAACCCATGAAGACATGAAAAAAGGAGTACATCCAGCCAGGATTTCTCGATATTGCCGAACCCGTACTAAATATAAATAAACCTCTGATTGGAGTTGGCAGAAGTGTTTTCTCTTCTGTTTACAATCACATATAGATAAATAATATGTACATTTTAACATGTGCTAGATTTAAATTGACAGTCAAAGTTTTGGTTTTGATCGTTTTCATTAAACTAGATTACAATGAAATATCTGTGTTTAGGGAGAAGGTCTGGCACAAATGAAACAAGTTTTGGATTGGGGTGCAAGGTATGTGGATGCGTCAGTTAGAGCCTCTCATATACAAATGTCAACCTCAACTTCACGCTAAGTAACTGTTGTTTTGTTACTGGTGCACCCTGTGATAGCAAACGAGGCTCTGGCGACCGAATGTCCTTCGGTATAGTTGGACAATTTCCTTTCTCCTCCCCAATTCCTTCTTACTACCAGAAACACTTAGCATACCAAATCTTTAGCTGGTGTTTCACTTTTTACTTTTCAATCTCTCTTCCGCTTCTGTCCCAAGATGCTCGGGGCACATGTGGACATTAATTTATTCTTGACTCCAACTATTTCAAAATCAGTCTACTTCCAAACTGACCCGGTTACCGTGGTGGTCGGTCGGTGGGTCAGGATGTGTTTGGGGCTTCTTTCGCGGGACCGGGCACATGACGAAACAATTTTAAAGGGTCCGATGACCTTGTTGGTATCAACCTTGTCCTACATATTGAAAAACTAACCTTGAGTAGTAAATTTGAACAAAATTGTACAAACATGTAATATTGTGATGTAGTTAGGTGGAATGTTTGTTATTTATTACGACATAGGGTTGGCAGATCATGAATAAAATAAATAAGCTTGGCTGAACTTTCAGTTGAACCTTTATATTGAGCAGTTAGACACCAAACTTAGAATTTATTATTTTAAAAATAGGTTTCTGAATATGTGTTTAGGTAGAACATTCAAATTTGTTACATTTTCAATAATAGTTATAGATACTGTGGTAACTTCTAGCTTCGGTTGTTTTCCGTGTTTGTAGATATTTGTCTTGAACTGCAATCAAGAATCAAAGCTAAACCGGCAATATTTGAAATGTTAGAAGTGACTATTTTATAAAATTCTAATAAAAAATATTTTTATATTAGGTGAGTCATAATGTAGCTCCAACATTTCAGCGATGGATTTAGGGCAGTAAAATAACCTTTAACCGTGTGCCCACACAAGCCACTCTGTTTTAAGTCCGTCATTCTGTTTTAAAAAAATTTAAATAGATGAAATATTGAGTTCAGATTTGGTGTAAGCATTTTTCAAGTAACCTTGGCGATATACCGAAATCAAAGCGATTATTTTGTACATTTTGATAAATAACGGCAGACACAAAAGGATTTGTTTACAGATATATGTTTTTATAGGAACTTTAAAATTTTGTATTATCCTTAAACCATCCCTGTATTATTACATGACTCCCTAGTAATATAGACAATGACGTAATCAGAGTGTTAAAAATGATATAATCTATGCACATTGCGTAATTCCGTATCAGGAATGCAATACTAAAAAGTGCGTGTTATTGATCAACGTTACCGTAGTCTATTAATTTTACAAAGGTCAACTCAATTTGTTATTATTCAGTAGCTTTAAAACTAGGCACATACGAAATAAATCAAATTGATTTTATTAGAGATGTTCTTACGCTCATCCCATTTCTTATCATCAAAACAATTTTATTGATACGATAATTATCCTGAGAATTGGAATTCTAATACCGGGATGTGGTGTGTTACTACACTTTATATTCAAGTTGAATTATATAAAATTATAATTGTTATACAAAAAAACAACAAGAACGTCATTTAAAAAAATGTGAAGACAGTTTGATGTATACAGGTTATTTGCAAGTTCAGTTACAAAACTGTGACAAGGCCTGACAATTCATGATACCTTATGAAACATATCATTTAATTGTTAGCTGTACTAAAAAGGTTTACATTTTACAATCTTTCAATATAATAAATATGAGGAACTGATTGTATAGCCCCACACTCACACTCATACGTGACGTCACTCAGAGAGTGTAAAGGAGTTTATATAACTTTACTTATCACTCGACATGTATAATGAACGTCATTATTTATTTATTGTGTTTGTAAAGTATAATAATACATCATTACATGTAAACCCAAGGGATGAAACATAATAATGGTTTATTAAAACAGCTTCATAACGAAAATAGTGACAGTTTTAATCATAAAAACAACTAAGTCATTAATTTGGTTGTCCTTGGTTACTGGAGTTATATTAACTACTTTTAACAAATACCTTGCTTACTTATTATAATGAAAAGCAAATATG